>VXAV01000467.1:81046-92871 GCA_013399715.1 Alectura lathami | reverse complement strand
TTTTTTTTTTTTTTTGTAATAATCTGATGGCTGTATCACTAGCTTTGTAGTACTTGTTGCTGGCTATCCAGCAATGCATATATACCTGTTGCTCTGTTGAAGACTAGATCTTAGATTTTCCTGGATTTCCACTGGTCAGGCAAGATAGGGATTTGTTTATTTAAGTAAGTTAATAAATAAAAATCTTGGCATAGTATTGATTACAATATTTCATTACAGACCAAAGGGAATGACACTTCAGAATTTGAAGGCAGAGTGTTTTTCATCATACACTTCATCCAAATTACAGTAGTATATGAGTAAAGATATCCCTTTTTCAGTTTGAAAGTCTCTACATGAGACATAAACGGGAAATGGCCGTTTGTTAATTAAGCTGCAGTCAGTGCAAATTTCAGTGCCATTATAAGCTGCCTTTTTAGAAACCATGACAATGACATTAAGCATTTGCTAAACAAAATCTGCTCCTGTATGTCATGCAGTTTACATCCTATTTACTATTAAGAAATTGTTGGCACACGCAGAAGACATTTTGTTAAAAGCAGAATAAATAAACAGTGATTTCTTGGTCTGAAATCAACTGCTTTCAGAAGTGTAGATTTAGATGGAACATGGAGTCAAATTTTTTTCTTCCTACCTTTCCATGCCCATTTTTAACAAACTTGTACATCAGTGTACAATTTTACAATTTTATGGAGGTGCAGCTCTTATGTTAACCTGCATCTTCAAGCAGAGGAATATTTCCAAACCTCACAAAAAACCAGACCTGTTTGTTAAGAAACACTTACAAGAATCCATTTATAAAGGTCTCTTGCAAGAAATGAGGGACCTTGGTTGCAGGTCCCTCTCTGCCTCACAGAGATGGCAATTTTAGTTCTTGCTCCCCAGAACAGTGACCTGGGGTGACTCTGCCCTTCACACAGCATCCAGTCATCATGCAGTAACATGTCAAGGAAGCATGCAGCAGGAAGAGCAGGAGAGTTTTGATCCTGTTGTGTGGAGTTTAGGATGCTCGCTTGGATGTCACCATGTATCCTACAGGAAAGGTGTTCAGACTTAACTTTAATTAAGATCCAGGGACAATGCCAAATCCCTAGAGGCCGAAAATGGTTCATTAGTAATCAGCTATGAACAGCCCTTTGACTTCAAGGTGGTGCAAAACTTCCAATACTTAGTCCATGTCCCGTAGGCTGTTTTTTATGTTGTTTAAGCTATGCTGTAGTTTTGTACTAGGAATTGCTCTGCAGTCTGTCAACACCAATCTGACGTTTTTTCTTTTTTCTTTTTTTTTTTTTTTCCTGGAAAAACACACAGCTATCTAATCAATGAGATCATCTAAACCCACTCCATTAAGGGAGGAAAAAATGCAAACAATGTGAGAACTCATCTATCTCTTGTATAAAAAGATGATTATGATGATATGCAAGGTTTACTTGATGGAAAACGCAAATTAATGCTGGTCGTTTATTTTAAAAAGCATTATCCTTTGCTAGACAAGGAGATTTTGCAGGCAGTCTAACATACTTGCAGAGGAGCAGAGCCATATGTCACTGCAGCAGGGTTGTCCTTTGGCTTGAATAAAATGAGAATGTGAAAGATTTTATTGTTGGTCGTAATCAAGATGAAACCGAATCATCCACAATATCAGTGAGGGAGATGCTGCAGTTCAAGTGGCAATGGCTTTATGGAGGAGTAGATTGGTTTCTGCTTGTTTACCAGCTGTGCCCCAGCTCGGCAGAGGTTTCTGAGTGTTGGACGCTGAGCGGCTAACCGAGCTGTGTCTTGGAAATGTCTCACATAATTGCACTTGAAGAAATGGTGAATATTACCAATTAATGGCCATTTTTAATGGAAAGCAGAAGAGAATCTGAGTGAGGCTTTAACGGCTCATAATTTCATGGTTTGTTGTTAACCTCTGCACCAACTGAAGAAATGATCAAAAAATGCTGCTGATTCTAGCAAGACCAATAAGACAGTGATGGGATATTCTGACCTCCTTGCAGCAGCTGTAGCACAGGGGACAGGGTCACTGAAAACAGCGGTGTGCCAGGGCAAGCTGTTCTCAGGCGTCCTTGACTCAGTGCTCCTCCATGTCCTGCCACGTTGTCCTTGTGATATTGGAGCAGTCTGACTGTGATCTGACACCTTTTCTCCCTTCTGTAGCCTGTGATGCTCTGGAGTATGAAGGGATGTCAATTATTATTATTTTTCAAACTGAGTGTGGGAATACGGAAAGGATACCGCATGGAGGAGTTACCTGTGGACTGCAGTTGGGGAGGGAGCCCAAAAGACTGTAAGGGAGAGGAAATGAAGGAATCCCAAAGGTGGTAGCAGGCTGGGGAAGGTGGATTTTTCACCTGACTGAGGTAAAGAAGCCATTTCTGTTGGACCAGGCTCTTGGATTGGCTTGTACATCATCTCTTGAAGCAGCCAGTTGTGTCAAAAGCACAGAAACAGTTTAGCCTGCCAGGTCCCTACAGAGAAACCTTGGACGTTGTTTCTGTTGAAATCCGTCTTATAGCTCAACTTCCATGCCCAAAGGTGCAGCTAACCCAAATCAATATTCATCTCAAACTGTTCTTTAGATTCACAGGAGCCCTCCACGCATCCTACTGTGCGAAGTCTTCCAGCTGAGTCAGCTGTCAGGGTACATTTGTAGTCTAGTGGTTTCCAAAGGTTCATGTGTGCCTGAGAGGTGTGTAGTGTTTTGGTAAAAGTACAAGTCACCAGCAGTTTGAAGAGAGGTCAGTAACAATTAGTAGTTAATGAGATAAAATTCATAGAATTTACATGTTATTCCTAAATATATACAACATGTTGTTGTGTACTAGATTTTATATTTAGATGATTTTATATCTAAATCAATCTATAATTTAGTACGGTTTAAAAATATGACTTCTTCTTTTCAAGATAATACATGTTCTTAAAATGTGAAGCTTGCCTTTTGTAAGGGAGAGAAAAACTGCAACACTCTTGGGGAAGAATAAAATCAGGGAATCTCTCTGTAATTTATTCCATGAGTCACTGACTTCTTGTTTGCATCAAGGGTGCTTGTGTAAGGAAAAGGCTAAAAGTCATGGTTTACTTGAGGAGCAAATTAGCTTTAGTGCCAGAGCTCTAGAAGTTCATATCTAGTATGGAGACACACAGGGAAAAGAAAGCTTATTTTCCTGGGTGTCTGTCTGTCTGTCTCTCTCTTTTTTTTTTTTTTTTTTTTTTTTTTTTTTTTTGGGTTTGACGACATTAATCTCAGAGAATAAGAAGCATGAAAAAATAGTAAATTTATTTTGTCTAAAGTGAGAGCTTATGGAAGAATGTGTCAGAAAAGGCCGTAAGACACAACATCTGCATGGACATCCCTATTGGTCTGCAGGTGTCCCGTGATGAACTGATGGTTGTTCTTTAATAATCCAATGTTTTTGAGCAGTTGAGGGTTTATCTGCTTGAATAAAGCTGATGAGCAGGTATCATGAGTTATAATGTCCAGCTCTCTCTATTTAATCACTATGCCTGCTTAAACAGGTTTAGTCTGTTACCACCTTCCCCTAACCAGCAGTGGTTCAGCAGTAGCTGGATGATTTAGCTAATCTCTAAACCCCATTACTGTTTGTTTTGTTTGAAGCAGTTGCAGGGATGCTAAGGTGGGGCAAAAGGTGCTAGTGGCATGGAACTACAAGCTCCACAGACTCGATTGACAGCCCAGTGATGTCAGGGCCATAATCAAAGCCACTGCAAAGAGGAGCAGCATAGTGATTCTGCAAAAAATGTCATTACTTAAGTAGCAGTCTGATCTGTCAAGGGCTGATGCCAGTGTGGAGTTGTGGATGGGTGCCATAATGGCAGCTCCACCAATATTACAGGAAATTCTGAATGAATAGATAAAGCCAGATGCCAAGTGCAGCTCCAAAATTACCTAATAGCCTTCTTAGTATTTCGGTCATTATTTTGATGGCAGGCAATATGAAGTTGGTGAGTGAGAACATTACAGAGGTGAATGCAGTACTCTGTGTTTTAGTATGTTAAGGTTAGAAAGTAGCTTTAAGTAGTGGATTTTGGATACTTGATGTATGTTCCTTTTTTGTTGTTGTTGTTGCTGTTATAATTCCTGTGAGATAATTGAATTATCAGTTATAGTGGCATTATGTATGACACGAAGGAAATGCAAAGAAATTGTCTTGCCTGAGATCAGTCTGAGTGAGCTAGAAATACTAGTTAATTTGCCTTATTATTCATCTATGTACCTTTTCCTTCTGAAATCAGTTGTCAAAGAATGGAAGAAAACAATTCGAATTGGTGTGCAGTAACATAATGGAGTGCGGTAATCTGATGGAATCAGAGCTGCCTTTGGAAATGGACAATAGAGGTGGCAAAAAATTTCATAGCTGGGGAAGATTCAGAAAATTTGATAGAGCTGACAGATACAAAATAGAAGAAACACATGAAACATTAATTTTTATAAAGTAGTTCAGATGGTAAAGTTTTGCGGTACATATGTGAATACTTGCAACTTTGCAAATCTTTGCTGTTTAGAATGATTTGTTATCAGCTGCAAGTGGCAGCAGTGACTGATATAAACAATTGATAATTTGTTTAAAGGTATTTGGGTACCCTCGGTAACACCACTGTTCTGTCAGGAAAATATTTATTAGTTTTCTAACGTCTTAGCAATGCAGGTTTTTTTCTTCTTTTTTAGGATGACACCCAACTTGTTTTACAAAAAATTTCACAAATACCTGTAAGCAATGCTAACATGGTCAAATGTAATGCGTAGTCTTAAAGAAAATTGGTATTTAGATGTTCTCCTGCTATACGAAAGTAATGTTAAAATTATGCTTGTGTTTTCCATACCTCTGAAATAATTTCTATGGGTTTTGAAAACTCATATGCTGTTACCTGAATAATAAGATATTGTGATCTAGGGCATGACCTCAGCAGATGCAGCTCTTGCATGTCAACCTTGTTTTTTGTACTGCTGTTGCCAACATGTCCTTTCCCAATCCTAAGCCTCATTGAAGATTCTTGGCAGGTCTTTTCAGCCTCCAGACACTCCTTTCTATGTCTCCTTGGAGTCTTCAAGAGCAAAAGGAGGCAGCCCAGCCATTCTGATGAGACTCTACTTTTTCTTCCTTTCTTTGGAAGTCAGAAATATTGCTAATGTGAAACTAGCACTTGTTCTTTCCTGTTCTTCAAGCGATGGTTGGATTGTCTGGTCTCTGCATGTCAGGGGCTGATGCTGGGAAGGGTGATGCGGGTTCCCCTTTCTACCACGACCCCCATGAGGGCTGAGTCCTCCAGGGTTCTACACTCTGGTGAGCATTTGGATGGAGAGTACCTCTGCTTTCATGCAAGGAATGCCATGGGTCCAGGTAAAGTAATCTTCTTGGTGACATCAGAAAGACATGGGTGTATTCCTGCTGGCAAGGTGACAGGAAGGCAGCAAGGTGTTCCTCTAGCTTTTGAGCTCTTGCACTGCAAGGAGAGAAGGTGGAAAAAGATTTACTTATTATGATGGGCTGTGTCTTCCACTTGACCAGAAGCTTGTTAATGTTGGCTGGACATAGTTTACACGTGACCTTTGTGCAAATGGAAAGTGGTCTGCCAGATGCCATGTTGTAAGCATGTCTTACATCCTAAGCTCAAAAATCCATGATCACAGTGCTAAGGTGATACTGGGATTTAAACCCAAATTAAAGTGTGTCTTGTCCATGACACAGCTCCATACCCACTAAGAATCTCTTCTGTATTTTCTGATCATTGGAGAAGCACTGTCCCCATCATTGCTCCTACTCCTCAAGACAGTGTTAGGGAAGAATCTTCTGAGACTCCACGTGGTGTTCTGCATTCAGCTCTGAGGCCCCAACATGAAAAGGACATGGATCTGTTGGAGTGGGTCCAGAGAGTCACAAGGATGATCAGAGGGCTCCTCCCCTATGGAGACAGGCTGAGGGACCTGGGGTTGTTAAGCCTGGAGAAGAGGAGGTTCTGGGGAGACCTGCTTGCAACTTTCCAGCACCTAAGGGTGGCCTACAGGAAAGCTGAGGAGGGACGGTTTATCAGGGAGTGTAGCAATAACACAAGGGGTAATGGCTTTAAAGTGAAAGAGGGTAAGTTTAGATTAGACATTAGGAAGAAGTTCTTCACTATGAAGGTGGTGAGGCACTAGAACATGTTGCCCAGAGAAGCTGGGGATGCCCCATCCCTGGAAGTGTTCAAGGTCGGGTTGGATGGGGCCCTGGGCAGCCTGATCTAGTGGGTGGCAACTCTGTCCAGGGCAGGGGGTTGTAACTAGGTGATCTTTAATGTTCCTTCCAACCCAAACCCTTCTGTGATTCTCCGATTCTTCTCCTGACCAGGTAGAGGCCCAGACTCACAGTCCACTTTCGGGTAGTCTGTCCGATTGCTGGGTAGGACAGAAAACATGTTGGTGGTATATGCTGCTGGAGGAGACATCTTGCAGCCATGGCTGATCTCTGTTAGGCTGGCAATATGGCTTTGTGAGATCCCTCCATGACTGGAGGTGTGCCCACAGCGTGAGGCCAAGGTAGCCATGTGGATATTTCCCCAGGGCCTTTCAATTAAGAAAGGAGCAGAAGTGGCCTTTTTCATAAATTTATAAAAACTCAAACCTAAAATTCCTATTTTGCTCAGTGTGATTTGGGAGCATAATTTGGACCAAAACTCATAATTACTAATACCATCAGTCAATCATTATGTTCATTTTGGCCAGTTCTGGTCCTTCTTCCCCTCTCCCATAGCAAAATAAACCCCTATGTCTGTAAGGATCACAGATGTGCAATAAGGAAGGTTCCTTTCTTGGACAGTCCAGGGGTATATACAGTATTCATGTTCAAGGGTATGGCTTTAATAAACAAATTTATTTTTAAAGGAGAAATTACAGCGGTACTCACTATCTGGAAAGTGCACAATTAAAATGATTTATTCTATAATAAACTCATATAAAGCATAATTGTTATCTTGTATGTGATGAGAATATTATCTGGGGAGTAGTTGTAGCAGCAGAACTACCCTGTTTGCTTTTCTGTTCTCTGCTGACCTGCTTATTAGATGACATTCATATTGAACAAGATGAATTTATGTGCAAGGTGTTTAGGGAGAATATTGTCATTAAGGGTTTGTCAGTGCTTTTGTTTTAAATGTTTTATGAATATACGCAAGCTGTATTTTGCAAACTACTCAGCCTTAGTAATAGGCAGAATACAGCCTTATACAGTAAAATGATGTTTTATTTGCAATTTTACATGAGAAATAGTTAAAAGCAGAAAAATCCTAAAAGTTCTAGAATATACTTTTCAATTATGTATTACTTCACAGTTTATAATATTTTTCTATGTAGTAGCAGACAGGAAATGAAATGTTTCAGCACAGTGCAATGTTTTGTGTTATGTCATAATGTGTTTTAATTTCTTTTTTTTTTATTATAAGACTAGTTTTGTTGAAACGGAATCATTTTATTAGTACTATTGTATTGGAAAAAAAATCTTTCAATGTGGAGAGAAAATTCTTATCTTCCCATGAAATTTAAAACAGCTAACAGTCTGTTCTCCCTCAATGAATTGCTCTCTCCTCCTGTTCCCTTTCTCCGTCTCCCCTTGAGTTCTGACCTTTTATTTTCCTGCTTTAATGCAGCTCTGTCTCTTGACTCCTCATCAGCCTCCTTCTCTAGTACCCTGCTGAGGCAGGCATCCTTCAGAGCAAATGCAGGAGTGGGTCATACGGCATCCACAGCTAAATATCCAAATATGCCCTGTGAATATCATCACGAGGTGATGAAAGCTAGGGCCAATGAGAATGTAAAATTAATAGTTTGGGACATTGTGGTAAATCCTGAAATTTCACCAGGAAAGGGAATTTTGAGGATTATTCCAACCAACCTCCTCCCAACTGGGCACCTTGGTTCAGTTATTTGACAGAAGACTGATAAGCTGCTCCACTTTAAACCCCCTCTTTTTTTTTTTTTTTCTTTTAATAGAATATCAACATGCTAGAGGGCTGTGGAGCTAAGCCCTTAAAACTAGGATTGCTGTAGTGTAACGATAGTGCAACTAGCTTTAGGTGTTACCGTTCTATGGACCTGGAGCAATGGTAAGTCCTGGTACTGTACAGTGTGGTTAGCAGTCACACATACAGTATAGCTAGGGAAGCCTGTCAGTAATGCTTGCACAATTTAGGAAGTCTGTGGATGCTTTCATCTCAGTGCTGATGTGTTACTTACTGGTAAGTCAGCACGAATAGGTGTAAATTACTTTGATATAACATCATGCTGACCCTGCTTATATCATACATGAGCAGATGGTATGGAAAACATTTTGTACACATGCCAGAGAGGCTGTGAGACTGAAAAGTAAACCTTAGGCTGAACGTCCTGGGTGTGATGAGCTCACTGTTCCTATCTCTGGGTGAGCGGGCTGGAGAACAGCCTGGGGATGGAGGCTGTGCAGTGCCTTTCCTTGCGCTGGGGCAGGCGTGGGAAATTCTGGAGAAGACATGGGCTTACAGGCTTGCCAAAACAGTTGAGCTTCAAAGCTGACTCATAGATTCATAGAATGTCTTGGGCTGGAAGGGACCTTAAAAATCATCTGGTTCCAACCCTATTCTGTGGGCAGGGACCCACTCCCATTAGACTAGGCTGCCCAGGGCACCATCCAGTCTGGCCTTGAATGAGTTCAGGGATGGGGCATCCACAGCTTCTCTGTTCCAATGTTTCACCACCCTCACTGAAAAAGAGAACTTCCTTATATTCAGTTTAAATCTACCCTCTTTCAATTTAAGATTAAATTAAATTAAAGATTAAATTAAGATCAAATTAAGATGAAAATTAAGATGGTGAGCCATGACTGGTATGTAACAAGGAGAAGAGGGTGTTAATTACTTGCCCATCAGTGGGTTGCAAGTGCACTAGGAGGACTGGATTCCTGAGGGCTACAGCTCACTTTTGCTTTGCTCTCTTTCACCACTGTTCTTCTTTTGTCTGCATCCATTTGGATTTGGGTAAGCCAGGGAACGTGCTCCTGCATCAAGAAGGCTGGTTTATCTTGCTGCCCTGGTGTGGAAATTGGGTTTTCAGGTTTCTGGGTGAGGAATCCAAGGTAGTGTGCTTCTGTAGTACAGGAGCTCAAAATGTGGTTCTTTGACGAGCAGTCAGTTAATAACAGAGCACAACTACAATACAGAAATGGATATTTTAATTATACTTGCACAGTTATGTTGTAGAACAGATTTCTGGAATGCCTCTATATGTTCATCAATAATAATAATAATAAAAATGTTTGGGTGCATGTCAGCATGAAGTATATGTCATATATTGTGTGTCATAATCATTAGGAGTCCAACTCGATCACATACACAACTGCAGGAGAATACTTACTGTTAATGCTATGGGAACTGTAATGTCAGCTAATATGTGGTCATTTGTGGCAGGATCTAACCCTGTATCTTTGATACTACAGTGAAAACCTACAAGAGAATAAAAATCTTGAATTCATAGAAGCGCTGAGCAAGAAATCAGCTTGCGCTGTCTACAGCCACAGACAACAATGCCTAGTGGTGACCCTTCAAGTGCAGTCTGAATATGAAAGACTTTTATGGGGGTAAGACGCTCTGTAGAGGAACAAAGAACTGGTGTAAGGAGGTAACCTATATGATTTTTATGCTTTTAGTGTTTGACCTTGAATGTGGAATTCTTAGGGGCAATGTTGCATTACTGAGAGATGCTCTGAAAAGCAACAGCAATCAAATTCCTATCTATGTAGTAAATGCTTTAATTTGCAATGCTTGCTCTTTTGGCAGAATAACACTTCTGAACTAAATGTAAATGCCTCAAAGGTATTGTTTCTGTCTTAGTTCTCTACTTGCTGCATAAATGTCTGTGCCTCTGAGGATTATAGCTCGGTTAATCACCTAAGTATGTGGTTTCTTTTCGTTGGAGAGGGTGGGAAAGGTCATATTAATAAATTAAAATGGAGATGTTTTGGTTCTCAAAATTCCTTAGGCTGCAGCTGAAAACACCTATTGGAACTGCAATGCTTTCTGTGCCATGGTCTGCACATTAAATGAAATTCCAACACTGTACTCAAAGTGTTTATCTTTCTGTTTCCTTGCCTAACGTGTTAATACATTCATTAAAAGAGATGCACGTCAACGTGGAATAATTACTAAGCGTATCTTTTGTGCCACTGAAAGAGCCTGGCTCACTCTGTCCTTTCTGCACCCTCCCTTCAGGTATTTATAGGCATTGCTGAGATCCCCCTGAGCCTCCTCTTCTCCAGGAAAGAACAGTCCCAGCTCTCTCAGCCTCTCCTCCTAGTAAAGGTGCTCCTGTCCTTCATCTCTGAGGCCCTTTGTTGAACTCTCTCCAATATGTCCATGTCTCTCTGTACTGCGGGGCCCAAAACAGTATTCTAGGTGTGGCCTCACCAGGAAATCATTTATTAAATAATGTTCCTTACTTTTATTTATGTTTCTTGGTATTTAGCTAGTGAGGTACAATATTCCTGAAATTTGAATCTCATTGTTGCCTTAACAGCTGATCTGATTTGGGCCAAGTCTACAGCAGTAATTGTAAAAAATTAATCCTCTTCTGCAGTGGATAGTGGCAATGTTTTTCTTCTCATTGATCTCCTACCATTTAGACCTTAATGAGGAGTGCAGTGCTAATGGTTGTTGAATGTTTTTCCTAATGTTCAGAGACTGAACGTTTGAAGAAAAAACATCTTATAAAAGCATGTATGTTATGTCAGAAGTGGATGTGGTATGAGATTATTGTATTGCATATGAAGGAGAAAACTATGAAGTAGGAGTGAGTTGCACCTTTCACAGTGAATAATACACCTGTATGAAGTCAGGTAAATACCTTAACTGAAAAAGTGTATTGGACCAGCCCATTTGGATCCATCTGATCTTCGTTTAACATGGAGAAAGAAATTGTCCTAAATATACTACTACTTATATGGCAAAAGTAGACGCCCTTTTTTTTTTTTTCTTTAAAGCGAAGTTACAGAGCAAGAATTTCAAAGATCCATATAAACAATTAATTCCCTGTACCTTGTATTTTAAGTTGACACAAAAATTGACCTGAAAAAAAAATACACAGTGTATTTGTGTGGGGAAAAGTTTTCTGTGAAATAATTTTTCAGCAAAGTCTAAGATTAAGCAGTTTGCCAAAATACTGGGAGTAATGGGAATACTAGTTTAGGGCTTTCCTTTAAATTCTACTCCCTGTTTAACTTTGCAAAGTAAATGCACCAAGTCAGGTCTGTAAGACATTAAACTTACTACTTTAATTTTTTTTTTTTTTTCCAAATGAAGCTGACAAAACAGGTGTTGAAATCAGAGCCTGTGCTGCTGCATAACGTGCTTGACCTAGTTGGGTCTTCTCAGAGGTGAATTTTAGGGTGCAGTTTGCTACGGTTGAGCCAACCATATCTCTGTCAAGGTGATTCCTGTCTCTTCTTTCTTTTCAGCCACAAGCTCCCACTGCTTTCCCGTGTCACATTTGGGGTTTTCTCTGATTTCAGAGTCCTTGTTTCTGATTGGGTTTCAGGATGTGGGTAATGAACATTCCTGCATAATTACCCGAGGGGGGGAGATGGGCATCCATAGCAGACCATTGGAGTGGGTCCTGAAGAAGACTTTGGGGGCATTTCAGTTTTTCTGGCCCTCACTGAAGTGTCTCTGTGCCATATAATTGTGCTTTTATAATTGTGCAACCTAATTTGCAATAAAGGTATTTAATGAAGTTACCTGTCATCAGCATTGTGGTCTAAGTGCTGTAAGGGGAGCAGTGTTTTTTTTTTTTTTTTTTGAAATGG
>VXAV01000467.1:29310-77356 GCA_013399715.1 Alectura lathami | reverse complement strand
CTTTCATGGCCAAGAGTACTGCTGCACTTCTGGAGGCATTCTAGTTGAGTTTCTTAGTTAATCTTTTCTGCTTTAATTTTGTCTCAGGATAGTTTCATCTTTCTCAGACCTTTTACCATGTGTGTTTATATATATGATAGCTGTTCCTTGCCTAGTCTGACCAATTGCACCTCTTTTTGGAAAAGAATTGCTCCTAAAGGTAATGTTCTTCCAGAATACTTGTGGTCCCAGCAAGGTGCAATCTGACATTCAAATCTGGAAAACATCTTCTCTAACAGTTAATGTACGTGTCTATATGCTTAATTGCCATAGTAATACTGGTGATTGACTTTTGGGAATTTTTCATTAGGTCTAATGGGTGAACTGTTCTTTGGAGTACTGTACATCAGTTTAAGTTTATGGTTGTACTGCAAATTTGCAGCTTTAATGATGAGAGTTATGTCAATTTACTGCTTAAATTAGTGAGAGATGAAGAGAGAGTGAAACACAGAAAGAGAACCTCTAAGTTGATCAGATTTCTTCCAGTCCTCACTGAGGTTGAAACCTACCCAAAGCACTATGAAAAGACCCAGTATATGTCTGAGATTGGCTTAACTTCCCGAAGCCAGGACTGTAGTTTACATCTTCATGTCAGCATATGGGAGTTTAAAGGATGAAGTTAGAGAAAACTCTGCTTTGGAGAATTGTGAAGAGGGATCATCAGACTTAAACAAAGATATGTTCAATTTGGATGTCTGCGCTGGTTGCCCAGAGTTCTCCTTATACTTCAAAGTAAAACAGGCATTTTTCTAGATCTTTGCTGAAGAAGGTGAATCTCTCCCTTGACTCTCTACAAAAGGTGAGGATAGGATGACTGGATCAGCTCACTGTGAGACCTACTGCCAACCACACAAATCCCATCCATGCCATCTTGGACAGCGGTCAGGTTCTGGTTCTGGCAGGCAAAACAAAAGAATGGCAGGGTACAAAGTACTTTATGAGGTCCGCCCTTCCCAGGATAACTGTTATCTGCTTTCTTTGTCTGAAAATGAAATAGAAAATCTATCCTTTGTGCAGGAAATTTTCTCCAGTTAGGTAGAATTGAGTTGCAGCCTTGATGGGCAGGTCAACAACAAAATGCAGTGTAGCCTCAGCCAAGGAATCTGATACCTCATCAAGCCTGGGATGATGGACCTTTGCTGGCACTGGTAGCTGTTGCCTTGCAACCTTCCCTTCTCAAACTACTCATCAAAAAGTCTCATCAAAAGTGTCAGTAGGAGCACCCACAAGTACATCCTAGACTCTTATTAATTCTCTGAGGCAGCACACTAATGACTAAGCTACAGACCACACTGTGTGAAAACACACCTTCCCTTTTCCTAAAGACATTGTATAGCAAAGACAAGATTTGCAGAGGACATGAGGGAACAGAACTGTACCTACCCCAGTGGATAAACTGTGATTGAGTCCTGTTCCCTACACTACATCAAATTTCCACTGAATAGCTACTTAATGTACAATGCACTAACTGTCTTGGGAGCAGAAGCTAGAATTGATAACTGCACTCTCTCCAGCTGAATGTCCAATTATGTTGCAGAGTCGTGCTTCTCCTTTTATTCTCCTGTGGCTCCGTGCAACTTTTCTATTCATTGACATGGCTTCAACAAGAAGGAGAGTTGTCCTGGCACCTCTTAAAGCCTGATAGATAGGGTCCCTCCTGTGATAGAGCAGCTATGGGGGTAATCCCTCTTCAGACTGAAGAAATTAGACTTCTCGTCTCCCAAGCAGAAGTGCTTGTCAGTAGTCTGTACATTTGTGTGCATATATATCCACACATATGTGGCCCCCTTGCAGTTCCTACTAGCCAAGAGTTGCTTTTTAGAAATACACTGGGGGTACCTTTACTTTGTGAGTATGTGGATCCAGTCAGTACTCTCAGCACACTGAGTAGACTGGACTCCTGGCTAGTTCTGAAGTAGTTCCACTTTGTTACCAAGACCAATGGGAGTGGGGATCATAGCTTTTTTAAAACAGAAAAATACAGAGCTCTATTGCTATTTTCTGAGTGTTGGCTGGACTTCCATTTGCAGCCTGGCTCCTGATGACTTTGTACTGAGGCAATATGCTAACCTTCAGAAGCAGAGCTACAACCGCTTGTAGCCTTCAAGTCAATCAGGAAAATGTGCTGAGCCTACCTAAGCATGTGTGTTGTAGTTTTGATTATTTGGGTTTTCATACTGGAGTATGCTGCAATCCCCCATTTGGACTAGGACACGTGATTTTATATCTATTTACAAGAATACTGTAAGTAGTGATAGTCTGTGAAATACTTATTTTTGTACTAATGCTAATTAAAAACAATTTAACAAATAAAATAGTCTCCATATGAAGGAAGGGATTAAGCAATGTTTTTTTTTTTTTTTTCTTAATCCCAAGATTAATACATTTCGCAATACACTTTGCACCTAGAAATATCATTAAATTTTTTTTCCTGCTACTGTGTCCTGCAACATACACAAATACACAGCGCACCAGATGATAATTTTTAATGAACTGTGCATGGGTAGAAAATGGAATGTGTTTTCTTTTTAGTGACAATACACAATGCTTTTATGATGTCTTCATTTGTTCCCAGGTGACTTTTTTTGATCTGAAGGAGGTAACTCAGAGGGCTCTGGTGATGGGAGCAAGGATCTGTGTTCCATATGCTATGTTAAAGTATATTTCTGAGCATAGAAGGAGGGATTGTTCGGCGGGTTGTTTTGGATATTAGTGAATGTACATAGCTGATTCAAAAGCATTCTCTTAGATTTAGTTGAAGGGCAGTAATTAAGACACCTAGTAACACATTTATTTTATGAATCACTGGGCTTTATCATCCCTGAATACACTGGCATCCTTATTATGTGAATTGAAACTGCTTGTAAGTGGGTTTGTTGCAAAACTGTCGTGCAAATGCTGAACTATTTTTGGAAATCTTTTTGATATTTCTGGCCAGTCTGAATCATTTTGTATTTTGAAAGTGGCTGGAGTTAACCTTATGTTATTGCGACTATTATCTGTAGAACTTGCTGTTGTAACTCTCCACAGTTATCACAGCATTAACCAAAGCTTCTGTTTAGTTTTGATGTTTTTTTCCCTCTACTCCAATCTCCCACCTTTTTTTCAAAGTCCATAAAATAGTATTTCTAGTTCTGTTGCTGGGGTTCACAAAATATTACCTTTATAAAGCATTTCCTTTTGCTTTTGTAGCAGTAATTGATAGGATATCAGATTCCATTAAGTTCTGGGCATATTGATTTAGATGAGTAAAGTCTACTTTGTATTTTTAGGTGTGAATTTAGTTTTTTTTTTTTTTTTTTTTTTCCCCAAAATACTTTTTGCATCAGTAGTGTTCTTTATTTGTTGTTTGAAAGCATCAGAGAACTGTATTACGTGAAAGTTAAAATAATTCTGTCCACTCCCATAGCAGCCCAGCAAGCATTCTCTGGTAAGTTCAAGCAGGAGAAAAGTGAACTCTGCCTATTGTTGTCTTCTACCAAGAATTTGCTTCCCTGCCACATAAACACAAGGATTTTCTTTCCTGTGAAATTGAGAAGTAAAGCAAAAAATAATTATCGCAATGAGAAAAACCAAAGCTCTTTTACTGGAACTGCTCCGTTAATCAGCGCTTCACGAGTGCTGCACTTGGATCTGTTCAGAAACCTGTGCCAATTCCTGCTTAAAAATAAAAATCCCTTTCACTATGTCTCTAGACATTGCATTTCCTGTTTTGTTGGCTGCCACTGGTAACGCTTTGGCATGTAAACCAGCTGAGGATGTGGCTGCTCTGAAGCCACGGCCTTGAACTTGGAGCTTCAGTGTAAGGCCAGGTGGGGCCACGAGGGCTGTAATTGCACCAGGCCAAGAGACAGCCAGCTCCTGTAACCTGGGGGCTGCAGGTGATCCTATCCCATATAGGAAGGTGAGAGTAAGTATTTTCAGGTTGCATTAATCCCTTAATGGAAGGAGGAGAGACAAGCTCAACCACCAGCAGTTCGGTGATGGAGCCAGGAGCTGGTGAGCCCATGTGTATGGCTGGCTGTAATAGATTTGCATCCTTGATGCTTTACGCAGGAAATGAGGGACACCCTTGTTTAATTTACTAGAAGGATATTGAAGTCTGTGCTCAGTGGCAGGTAACGCAAAGGGTTCTGTTTCTACATATCAGGGGAATGTCTCTCAGATCTTAAGCTATATTACTATAGTAATTCAATTTTGTGCTCTTTAAATTTTGCATGAGCTTAATGTTCTTACAAGCTAATCAAAAATGTATTGCAAAGTAATATTAAATTACACTGGGGGTAGTTAAATTACAGGCAGAGTTCCTTTTGTTAAAGGTAACCAGAATATCTTTTCTGACCAAAAAAAAAAAAAAAAAAAGAAAAAGAAAAAAACCAACCATTTTCATCTAGATTAGTTACATTACAAAATGCCCACTTCCTACAGAAAGGTGTTCCATTCAAAACCAACTGTTTTTTTTGTTGTTGTTTTGTTTTTTAAAAAAGCCATTAGTGGGATTTCAATTTCTGATGCTGCTGTTGATTGACATGCTTGTGGTTGAAATATAACACTTCGAAGTGAAAAGCATAGAAGGCGGTTCAGTATGGCCTGTTAACACTTATAAGCACTTTTATCCAGCTAGCTGAAAAAGCTGAAGATCCAGAAGAGAGTTTTAAAAAAACTAAACCTACTTTTAGGCCAACTGAGACACTGTCTCAGATATGGGGCATTTCTAGCAAAATTTGAATTTAATGTTATTTGAAGTCTTACAGTCACACTTGGCTTAATTATGTTATCATAACTGTAATGGACCACTGCAGTCTGGATGCTTCTGGCAGTGCCAGTAGCAGCTTTGTTCCATTGGGATATGGTTTCTTGTGCTTGGCACAGCAGTGTTTCATGTGAGGAAGTCCTTTTCCGTAGGAGTAATGGCCATTATTACCCATGCACTAAATAGCAGTAATTTGAACAGAGGCTTGTGTGTGTGTCAGATATCTGTAAAATTCTGTTGGCTAAAAATACTTTTATGTATTGATGAAGATAATGCATATTATCTGTTACATCCTGAGAATGAATGGTCCCAGATGTAATCAGTGCCACTGACTGCTGATCAGGTCATTTCCCTGAGGAAAGGGCTGCTTGCACAGTTGAGTATGTGAAGTATGCTTTACCCAAGGAGCTTATATAAACCCTATAAGCTTTTTTTTTAGTTAGCCAAACAATGTAATTCTAGTCTGCAACTAGCTTCTAAATTTACTTGAAAGACATAAAATATAAATACTGAACTTATTTTAGCTATTGACTTTTTACGCAAGGATTATTTTACTACTGTTGTTCTACAGTAGGTGTTGCTTTATCTTGCATGCCGAGCTTTCATCCTATATGCTTTAATGCTTCTTGATTCTTTGATTTTTCTTTTCATTCTGAAGTTATGTTTGCCATAGCTGTAATATTAACATATGCACAAAGGATTTATTAATTGGTATTGAACTTAATTTCTTGGAAAGCATGCATATATATTTCATGATATTATCAACTTGTCAAATATCCAGAGACTGTGAAATATGATTACTCTTATTAATAAAGACCATGACACGAAATTGCATGGACAAAGAGAATTTACGGAGGAAAACCTTTTAAATTTGCTTCCAACATCCAATACTTCAGGTATGTGATGATAGCTGACTTTTACATATTGACATACATTTTTATTTCACTTTACCTGGAAATGTCAGAAGGAGAGTTCAAGGAAAACAGAACAGAGACTTTAATTAATATTGCTCACGGCAGGATGCAAGCATTGTTTCGGTTTGAAATTAGAGCAGTGCTCACTCAGGCATGCACTGCTAATATGTTATAATTGAGGACTCGTAGAGCAAGGAAAACTTAATGTACAGCATCTCTGATAATGGTGCTGCACTTCACTTCTGAGTTGCATTACAGCAGAGGGAATCAATACGGCCTGATGTTTCAGCTATAATTTGCTTTTTCTTCAGTCTGTTGTACAGACACGCATGCGTGAGCGAAAAGGGTTTTTTTCTTCTATTGGCTGATTAAAACTCATCAAAGGCTAGAAACTATTAAAAAAAAAAAAGTATGTTATGAAGATTTACTCATTTACTGTATATTCATGGTCATTAAATAATCAAAAGCTGATTTTGAAACTTGTATATTTTGTGGTATTAGGAAATTTAGCATGCTTTTAAAGCTTTTATCATCTTGTATTCTCAGGGTTAATAATGAACTAATATTCCCCCACAAAAGCCTTACATAGAGCATCCTCTGCATTAAAACATTGTGGGTGTAGAACAGGAAGGAATATTGGCTCTGGGAACTGATGTGAGGAGGACTAGTTTTACCACTTCGTCTATCATGAGTCCAAGTCAAACCAAATCACAGTTATCTAAACAAAATTATAAGCATTAGCTAATTTACAGAATAAAATATTACAGTAGAGAAAATTATTTGTGCAAGAAATGTTTTATAGAAATTATAGCAATATAGTTATAAGCGTGATAACTGAAACAACAAGAGGAGCTCACTTTGACCTTCTTGTCATGAGGAAGGTTATTTATATTTTCGGTCTTGTTTATCTTGTTTTATTTTTTTCGTTGCTGAGGATGGCATTGCTGCTATGAAGGTGGGAAACGAAGTTTTAGATTTAGTTTGAATTATCAGCTGAATATCTGAAATTGCTGCATCCAGATATTAGTGCCTTTTTTTCCATCTAGTTGTGAGAAGAGAATTATGGGAACTTGTTTTGGTGATGATTCATCCCATTTACATAATTATATGATTCTCCACCCAATCTGAAACTCATATTTTGTGTAGTACAACAAATATCTATATTTCATTAAAAAATATTATATTATAGATGTGCAGTTTAATTTCCGTCAAAGGAATTCCAAGCATTTTACAAATTTATTCTGCTAGGACTTAGAACAATATCTCTTTGGAGGGGAAAAAAAAAGGTAGACTTTCGATAAAGCACACAAGGCTGGAAACCATACAGACTGCATGTTGAAAATTTACTGCTTTCTGATATATGCTTGTAGAGCACTTCACAGAAAATGTAAGCATTGGAAAAAAAGCAGAGAACTGAGCAAAATAAATTTGCAGTGAAGTGAATTTATAGAACTTTCTAGCGATCACTTTTATGTATATACATGTTAAATTGTTTGGCTGGCATTAGAGACTATAACGAGTGATAGATTCCTTCTCACAGCAATGTAAAATCTGAATCCTCTAAGTAGGCCTGAGTACCAAAGACTAGTTTCAACCAGCATATCAGCCCGTAAACTGTCATTTGACAGCTCTGAAATTAGCAGGGAGATCCCAATTTAAGCATTGTCAAGCTGAAGGATTCTCACCGTCGAGAGTTCTCTAGCCATTTTATATGGTAATGATACGCAATAAGATGTAGTTTTGGGGAACTTTTCTGGAAATAATGAATGTGCATAAAGCTGTTTTCATTGCAAGGTATCAAGTTCTAAGTTATTCTGAAAGATTTGGCATAACTGAAACAGAGCTTGTACTAAGCATTGTACAAGTCAGACCGCCGTTGTAGAAACTCAATATTCTCCTGCAGTTTGAGGCTCCGCTTTGGCTGTTCAGTCCTGCCATGTAGCTGGAACAAAATTGTTATCCTACCAACTCTATCAATTTTTTACCTTATTTGTTTTTTTCATTGTCTGTATAAATGAGAAAACATGGGGCTTGTTGGAGACTTTTCTTCTAAAGGTCTTGAGACAATATAGTGCACCAATGGTCTCTCCATTTGCAACTTATCTACATTTTTTTTTTTTAAAGTAATTAAGTACTGGTTAAGCAGTAAGAAAATTCAAAGCTGAGAAACTTTAATATTATAATGTCTATCTTTTCACTAAGGAAAAGCTATGATTTTTGATGTACAATTTATTAAAATCACCCAAATATGGAGACGCTTATCTATAATTGTGCTCCAAAGCCTACTAAATAACTTAAATTCCTTGCCTTACCCTTAATGTGTTTTTCCACATCATAACTCCAAATGAAGTTGAAGCTTCTGTTTTCACTTATTTGACCTGTTCCAGTGGTGTGGCTAGCCTCAAACTAGCTAGAAGGAGCACAGTTATTCCCTCTGCTGGAAGGGATCCCAGGTGAGATCTGCTGATCTTAGTCCCACATAATTCCCTGGGAGAACATTTCTGATGTGCCATAAATCTTTGATAGCTGTCTCCCATTCTAATAACATGTGACTGAGGTGCTTCAGGAATTTGATGCTAGTATTGGTGAAGCAGAAAGTTCAGACAGATTTCTGCTCTGTCTACTGTCTGCTTTTGAGCTGGAATATGAGTTTGTATTTGAACAAAATGGAGGTTTACAACGTATTATTTTACCAAAACTCATGCTGTGTAATGGTATATCAGTGCTGAATCATGCAGGTAACCCATTACTGTCCCCAAATTTCTCATCAGGAAGTGTCATCTGAACCAACTATTCTGTATCTTTTACTGTACAGCTGATTATTTCTACCTGGGTATAGATACAGTATCTCACATTTCTTCCTACTGAATTGTGCCTTTTTTTTTTTTATGCCGTTTTTCCAGTTTGTCAAGATCATTTTGATTTCAGTTTTTTTTTCCTCTAGGGGCTTCAGAAAAGCTGCAGGGCCTGTGTTGTGTGCAGACAAGTGTCACATTTAATAAGCAATTCACTCTCTTCTACCATCTAAATGATTAATGAAATTACTGAATGGTATTAGACCCAGGACAGGCCCTTTGCAGAATCCTTCTTGATGCATCCTTTTCTGACATCATGTTTTGACAGTTATCCATTGATAGGTATAAAAATGGTTTTCAAAACAGTTTTACGCATTATAAAGAGGTTTCATCTAGACTTGCTACTGAAGACATCATGTTGGAAAGTACTGGAAGCCCTGCAGAGGTTAACATAAGACATCTACTGATTTTTCCTTTCACGTGAGTGTTTTTATCCTGTCATGGAAAAAATCAACTTGGTTTAGCAATCTGTTCTTTTCAAATTCATATTGGCAAGACTTGTGTAATCTGTCCTGTCTTCTAGGTGTTTTTTATCCCAGTGTTCTGGGAGTTCAATTTAAACTGAGTAGTCTACATTTCTCAGATGTTCTCCTCTCACTATGAAGATCAGTATTTTAATTTACTTTTTCCAGCCTTTCTGAACCACGTTTCCCATGAGTCCTCTTGAATACCATGGTACCAAGTACTCTACGTCATTTTTAGTATTAGCTCTTAGAATGAGTTTCATCGAGCCCATGATTTGAAAATGTAGAATTCAGTTAAATGCTCACTTACCTCATTTTAGCTTTCATCTTTTCCTAGTGTGCTGTGATTGAACACAGTTCTCTTTCTAATGAAAAACTATGCTGAAGTAATTTGAATATTTTCCCATGGGCCTCTATCCTCCTGCATAACACACAGCTGTTATTTNTTTTTCCCCCCACGAATAATACAACACAGATCCATGCATTGCCTTATGACTTTAAAATAATCTATGTATATTTTTCATGCAGTGAAGCTACTAGAGCTTTTATTTGTGAAACATTTGCAGGATTTTGTTACTTGTTTTCTCCATATTTCTTTCTGCTAAATCCTGCAGAAAATTTTACAAATATATTCACAGTAATGAGTGTCTTTATTTGTGTACTATTACATCTATAATCTGATGGACCACAGGCTGTCTACCGACATAAGAGAAACCATGAGGGACTGAATTTTTCTGGATATTTTGAACTGAATATTCAGACTGTTTTCAATATTCCTGTGTCTAGAACATGTCCTTTCTATCTGTTCACTTATGTTTACATGCAGTACTTCTATCTTTCCAACATTTGTATCACTGTGCACTTGGTATTTTTTCTATTCCCACTTAGTAGTTTGACTTCCAAAGTGGTTTCTTCTGAAGAGCTTGCAATTTATCTACCTTTCAGATCTCTTGGTTTGGTGAAGTTGCTCTTTCCAGAATCCGGTCTTCACTTTATTATTTTTTTTCTCATGAAGACTTCATGACCTTTGACATTTCACCATCTTTTGCACTCACAGCTCCTTTGAGGGGTCCTGAAAAGACATTCTGCTCTGCTAGAACAAGCTCCTGAGGGTCTTTCTCAATTGCTTTCATGTGCATTTATGTAAATAAATAGCACAGTGTTTTCTGCTGCATTGTGCTTCCAGTAAACTTGCGGTTGTTCAACTCTTCTGCTTTACATTTATTGTTTGTTGTCTACTTTTAAAGTGTAGTTGATGAAAACATATCAGAAACCTATAAAATGCTGTTCAGTAGTATATATAAACATACAAGCTGATGCTTACAGAAATACGTATGTCCATACAAAGAGCAAACTGGAATGCCAATGTTATTGTTGATTTACTTTTGCACGGGTTTTACCAAACCTTGATTAGTGCCTGTTTCCCAGCATTAAGGGTGTTATTTGGAGACTGTGTTTTCACAATGCCTAGCCAAACTTTATTATTTATAATGAATTTAAAACTTGACCTTCGGAGGGTGGCAGGGGAATCCACCCAGAAGACAAAAAAGATACCACACATCCAGCATCTGCTCTGATCTACGGCACAGCCTAAGTCCCTCCATAGGCCCAGCATTCAGTTGAGTTGTCCTCAAATTCTGTTTAGATTTTCAACAGAGATTCTCTGACAGTTTCCCAGAAATGTTTTATGTGACATGATCAATATTTTTCACCTAAGATTCAGTCTTGTAGAAGATTTAGTATGAGAGAGAGACTGCCTTCCTTTGTCCTTGGAAAACAGGTGACCCTTCTCAACTGTTACTTCATCATTGGCTCAAGAAATGTTTTTTAATATGATAGCAGAACCTTGTGTCCAGAAACTGAGACATCACAAGTCCTGTACGTGCTGGGATGTTACCACTGATGTATATTTCCAGCATGTACAACCTTCCAGTTGTATGTGCTTCCAGTACCTAAAGGGAGCTTATAAACAAGACAGAGACAGACTTTTTGCACGGTCTGCTAGCGATAGGACAAGGGGGAGTGGTTTAAAACTAGAAGAGGAGAGATTTAGGTTAGTTCTTAGAAGGAAAGTCTTTACTCAGAGGATGGTGAAACATTGCCACAGGCTGCCCAGAGGAGCTGTGGATGCTCCATCCCTGGAGGTGCTCAAGGCCAGGCTGGGTGGGCCCTGGGCAGTCTGATCCAGTGGGTGGCAACCAGTGCACAGCAGGGGATTGGAACTGGACGGTCTTTAAGGTGCTTTCCAGCCCATTAGTCTATGATCAGAATGAGAAACAAGAAGATATGTCTAAAAATAATGATCTTTAGGATTTTTTTCTCCAGAAATTACATGACCTTTCACTTTTTTTTTTTTTTTTTTTTTTTTTCTGTGTGTAGCCCAGAAAAGATATCACCATGGGCAGATCAGTTATGTGCACGTGTGGCTTTTCACTAACAGTCAGAAGAGGATGTTACTGAGGATGCTAAGGCCACTTAATGTTACTGCCTTTTTTGTTTTCCTTCTCTAGGTGAAGGGAAGGGCCTTAATTACTAGTTTTTTTTTCTTACTCTTCAACTGAGATACAGAAAAGAAAATCAGAAGTGATATAAATAAAGACGTCAAGGACAGAGGCTTTGTTTTGCTTCCATTGATACTGCTTACCTATGCTAATTCTGTTCATTTAATCACTGCATATTAGTGTTTAGATTTGTGTGTATCCTCTGCATCAGCTGCCAGTATCTCTGTATAGAATAAATGTGTTTTGCTGCAGCAAAGCCTGTTTTGACTCCTTCATTTTATTCTCCTGCTATTTTGAATTTGAGCACATTTCTGAGGTACCAGATGGCCAGGTATTCAATGCATAAAGTGCATTATTTCCTCCTTCCCTCCCCTGCAGCAGTCTGTTTCTATTTAACTATGCAAATAGGAGTGACTGAGATAAAAAGCAGAAGCTGCAACTGATACAAACCCCAATAAAATCAGGGGGAATTGAGTATGTCTGAAAAATGACAATTCATAGAATTCTTAAATGGCTTAGAATAGTGTGAAGTAAATTTATTGGCTGAAAAGACTTTATTCACTCTGTGTTTCATTCTGACTGCAGTGAGAGGGGAGCTTTAGGGAAGAGCTCTTCCTTGGATGTTGGTAACATGTGCCATGGACACACTGGGGTTCTTCAGGGCTGAAGTGGTAGATTGCAATGCAGCAATAGCTCTCAACAGGTAATGAGTTGAGGCAGTTTTTAGCACAAAGTGAAGAAATACATAGAGAGTTCAAATAGTTAACCATGCTGTTGTGGACCTGAGATGGTAATGCTACAGTGAGATACAGCTATTCCCCTACCTTGATTTAAAAACCTGGTGAAATACGGGTAAAACCACAAACTCCTCACTGCACATCTTACCTAATATCCAGAATTAAGTCTTGTACAAACAGAGCATGTATGAATGACGGGTAACATATAGATTTCTGATGTTTCATACCTCAGATCTCAAGTAGTAGATACTTTTTGCAGACACTTTAATTGAACTTGTCTCAGTAGGCGAAGGAGGATAATGTTCCAGCCTTGCCAGTTAATCCATATATTCAGACCCTTATGCTTCATTGGGTTAAAGTTTTAGATTCTTTCAGATCTTAAGATTTTGCAACTTAGACAATGTTCTCTAGAGAGAAAAATCACAAGTTTAAGATTTTTAAAATATCTTGATCTATTATGAGAAAACACAGGGTACTATTTTTTAGTGTTTCATACATCTGAATATAGTTATATGTCTCAGCTCTATGTATATTACTACAGTTTTTGAGCTATTTTAGTTCATCTCAGGGAACTGCTCCTGTAAGATTTGGAGTTTTGTTTCTATGGCTGTGGAGGCTGAAGCACAGAAGACTGAAATTACTGATGACCTTGCCTGTCATTCATTAGTGGATGCAGGGCAACATTAATCAAAACGTACTCATTGGAGAGTCTATAGCATGCTGCTCCCATAACTCTTCTGTGTTTTTCCCTGTGTCAGCAATATCTGATGTTTTTAGAGCAGATGTGTAATTTCTGCAAATATGTGTAATTCACTTTACAGGGCGTATATATCATATAAGAGATGCTGAGATGTTCAGGCTTTAACATGTATAACATTTTATGGCTCCTGTGGGTTTGACCTCAATTTATTTGCATAATTTTTTCAAATACTTGTGCAGAAGCTTCATATAGTACAAAATATTCACATTTCCCGTACAGAGTTTGGTTGGAAATCTGTCATAATATAGTGAGCAATACATTTTAATCCATGAGAATTAGCCTGCAGAAATGCTGCAGCACAGCACCTTGAATTAAACAATGCATAAATTCTACAGCTTTCAAGCAAGTCAGAATTTTGCCTGCTGTCTCTCTTACCCAAAAACCTGTCATGCTTGGCTGTGAGAGCTTGCATGTCATTGTCTTTCTGACTTCTGGTACCAATGATAATGAGATCAGGCTGGTGGATTATTACTTCTCATCCTACGTGTTTGTTCCAGCACTTCTTCTCTGAAGTGCACTGAAGTACTGGACTGAATTTCCTTCTTATTTTCTGACAAAAGTAGGTAAAAAGTATGTACGGCTGTGTCGTCAAACACGGCTCACACTGATGGAAGGAAAACTGTTAACATCCCTCTGATGCCTTGTTACTCTTACTTCTCGTGCTCCATTTCTCTGACTGTTCTTTCCAAAAAAGAAAAAAAAAAGTGCTAAATTTCAAATGTAGGGTTCCATTCAGCAAGAATGTTAAAGTTCAATTATTTGGGAATTTATTCAAGGAAATAGGTGCATTTTTTACTCTAGAAGAAATCCTCATGAGGATAACCTTGTGCAAGAAATGTGAATGGGTGGCCATCTGGGCTGTGCCACTACCCTTGAGGATGTCTGTGCAGATGGGAGCCACTGCTGTGGAAGCAGCATATTGGTAGCAGCCGTGATGGGTTTGTTCTTCACATTCTATTCAGTGGAAATGCTGCCACTTCAGCTCCTTTGAAGAAATGTGAGCGAACAAAAAAAAAATACTATAAAGTTGAATTTCTTGTTCTCAGTTATGTATTGTGTGTGCCTCATATCGCATATTGTGAAAAGAAGTATTAGGTTAAAATATTGCTCTCCCTTACTCTCTCCACAAAAAGGAGACATAAAATATTAGAGACTCAAGGAAGGAAAGCATCTGGTATGAGAAGACCCTAATTAGCAAGCAACTTTACCATTCTGGAGGCAAAGAAACTCACAGAACAAGTAAATATCAATAGTGTGGGAACATTTGGTATGACAGAATGTTTTCTTGTAAAGGAGAGAGAAAGAGGCTGTGTGCATGTGGTTATAGATTTTGAAGGATGGCAAAATGTTTCTGAACTAGGCTCTGGCTGTGTTGATGTTAGAACGTAATGTGGTGCAATTGGAGCACACCTACCAAGTGAAACACTTGATTTGCAAACCTGTAATCAAAGCTTGCACGAGTTTCAGGAGGTACTTTCCTTTGGAAGGTCCTGGAACGTGCTCATTTCCATCAAAAGGGTGAACACATGCTCTGTTATGGAACCCAATATGTGTTCAGAAGATGCAGAGATTTTGGTACAAAAATATGACTCATGAAATAAAACACTACTGTAAATACACTCTATTCCTTCCATTTTCGTGTCTTCATGCCAAAGATTGTGTTTGACATGTGAAATTTCATATGGAAACTGTGTCCAAACTCAGGTTTTGTCTGAAACGTGTTTTTTAGCATGAAATCCAAAGGAATTGTGTATTTTCTTAGAGAGAAAAATAATGTAGCAAGTAATGTTATATCAGCGTGATCTTCCATTACCAGAATACATGCCAGTCTATGAAATATGATTTAATGTAGAGAAATTTTGTAGAAAAGGAGGGCAGAAATGATGAAGTCTAGTGTGTATGTACACCAGCTATGCTTTCATGGGGACCAGTGCTGACAGTCTCCTCTAAAGCAGTCCTATTTACCCATTCATCAGCATCTGCCCATTCAGCATCAGAGCTGCTCTCAAAACCAAGTTAGTATTGATGGTCACTGCTCACTTCTTAGTTTTTTTTTTTGTTGTTGTTGCTGATGTGTTTTTCAGCGGTTGTCGTCCTCCTCCTCAGGAATATTGATTGTTTCCCGCAATCAGAGCTGCAGCACTTTCCAAAATGTTGTTCTTCAACATTGGATTCTGTCTCTTTTTTTTTTTTTCTTTTTCCCCCTGTATGGATGATCCAGAGCTTAATTATTGTTGTTGTTATGTATTTGTTTATTTATTTAAATATAAGAGCACTCACTGTTAATAAGAATAAACCCAGAACTAAAAAACATAAAAAACCCTTCCACTGCAATAAAACGGTGAGCGATATGAAAAAAATGATAATATTTTCTTTTCATTTTCCATCCATTGTTGCATGGACTAATGACAGAGATTTTTCACTACTAAATAGAGAGATAACAACGGAAGGTTTCAGGAAAGACAAAAGTGTTTTGTGTTTTGTTCTTTCTCCTTCAATATTAAGTCTGCAGAAAAGGTTAGCTCTGCATAGTTAATAGAAGCCGCAGGGTAGTAACAGCTCTGCTGGAACAGGGAAGAAGCAGAAGTCAGAGACCACTTATATGAGGTGATGTGAGATTGCCTCACCATTTTTCCAGGAGGGTTGCAATGAAATTCATTCAGCCCGGTCTTAGAGCAGTAATTCTAGAGAAGTCATGGAGAGGGTCTGGTGTGCCGGGAAATGTAGGGGGTAATGGAGAGCTGACTTTGGAAAGGAGGATGCAAGGTGAGAAGGGTACATTATCAGTTTATCATAGATTTCTGGGAAAAGGCTTCATGACTCGACTTCAAACTGTGACAGTGTAACAGTCCCCAGGGCTAAGCACGCACAGTAAACCTGACTAAATCATGACTTCATGAGGCTTTTGGCCTGTGAGAACTTCTTCCTCATGAGGAAGTTGCACAAATATTGTCTGTGAGAAAGCCCCTACCCTGGTGCATGCAGCACTGCTGGAACAAATCCTACTCCCAGATGGGACCTGGCGCAGACGGGGGCAGCAACATTGCCTGGGTTTGCCTGTCCCCTGGGATTCTGGTAATCCCAGGTTTGGGGATTTTTGCTCCTGCTCAGAGGTAGTTGATGGGCTGTCTGATCTCACAGGGTCTGAACACACATCCCATTTTTCCTGTGATGCCAGCTTGCCTAGGTGGAGACCCCTGAGAGTTCAGAGCCAGAGGAGCTGTGTGGTAGAGACAAAAAATGGAACCAAATATGTTCAGCTTCCCAGGGCTTTAATCTTTGAGTAGGGAAAGACACAGGTGCAACCAAATGATAGGCAGTAACTGAAATGTGCCAGAATACAAGGGTGTGCTGTGCTCCACCATCTGTTATATTAGTTACGATTCTCATTGCAGCATCCTTCAGGCCTTGCTCTTGTGAAGGATTTTGCCTGCCTACACACTCATCTTGTATGCCAGCCTCCAGCTTTAAGTTGTCTTTAAACTTCATGAGACATCAAAGTTTTTTGTCACTTTGGTCTTTTGCATTACAAAGCGTTTGAGGTGTCATATGGCTTGTGGGGAAGTATTTGGATGGTGCAGAAACCTTCCAGATAAAATAGTTACTGTATGACGCCTGCTGTTGTTGAAGCACCTTCGCTGTTTGTAGTGAAGTTATGTCCCAAGTAAAAACTGTAAATCTAATTTTCTAGTCACAGGCACTTTTATTCGCTTTTGCCACCACAGATCCTATTTAGCTGTGTGCTTCTGCTTTGAATATGGGATTAGGTTTGCCTACTTTTAGCAGTTTAGATGTTTAGGTATTTAGCCTAAACCAGCCTAGTCTTCTCCTCTGGGCAGTGGATGGCAATAGGAACTTTCAGACAAGGGTTTTACTGGTTAGTGTTGGAGGAAAGGACTTTGCACACAGAAAGAAAGGGAAATAAAAGTTTTGATGTGGAAAGTCTATTTTTTGTTAACTAGCTGTTAGGGTAATAATTTTTGTGGTATACTGTTTTCTTAGTATTAGAATAGCTTCTGCTTAAAAAGATAAAAAACAACTGAGAAACTATTTTAAGATGATTTTGTTTTGATTTAGTCATACATAGATTTTAAACATATTATGACTTATTAAGACACAATTGTGTCATTATTATTATTGTGATGTGAATGCAAATGGAGCAGCGTTGAATGGATCAGGTATTTGCATTTTGTCATGGGATCACGTACACAATGTTCGACAGAGTCATTACTTTGTAAATAAACTGGTTTGAAGAGGAAAGCAGTGTTGAAAAAATATCCTTTAAGTTTCTCTTTCCCTAAAGTTTCCTCATACCAATCTGGTAGAGTTCCTCTGTCTTTTGTAGGCATAAGTTGCATAAGATGAATCTCATCCATCATGTTACATTTCTATTTGCATGCAAACAATTTGCATGTTATTTAAGGAGGAAAAAAACTGTGCTAAGTCTTTGCTTTGTGAATAGCTTGCTTAGCACAGTCTCAGGTAACCAGCAATGTCAGTGAAGCTTACTGAGGATTACTATGATCCAGTGTTCGTGGCTGAAATCTGTCTTTGGGCTGCTCCCCAGTAAATCACAATATAACCACGCACACATTAAATTTGGTCCTTTATGAGAAGAAGTGTTTATTTCATTCATCTTTGCACAGTAAAGACAAGACTAGTTCATGGATGACCTTTCATATTATGTATTAGGGGTTTTGTAATATTCAGTTGTGGAATAGGAATCTGCATTTGTGTGTTTGGAAGCAAAACCTTTTGAGAAGTCATACATGGAAATATGCTAAATATTTCCCAAAAGCTACTTTTAATATGCTTTTTTTTTTTTTTTTTTTCCCTAAATGAAATATAGCTCCCTAAATATTTCTTAGATTTGTAGTGCTTTTTTGGCTTGTATTCATGATTTTTGTGATTAATCCTAATGAAAAATATGGACAAGGTTTTAAACACTTGCAGTTCCAGACACAGTGTCTTCATTAAAAAGTCCATGAAAAAAGTTTGAAATTCTTCTTGGAAGTGATTTGGGACAAATTCCTATTCCCTTTTGGAGGCTGCCATCTTGTGTTCTGAAATCAGAATCACTGGCCTCTGTAATTTTGAAAATGGCTTTTAAATTGTGAACACAGTCCAGTATTTACCCAAACATGTAGATAGTCAGATATGGTCATTATCTTGTATTAAAGCACTGTGATCCTAATTGTCTTTGAATGGTGTTTACTCTGAAACCCATTGCTTATCATTGAGAAGCCAACTGTGATGTGAAGAATTTTGCAACAGACTGTTGAATTTGATATTGAAAGATTTTTCTTTTTGCAGATTTTATATATTATTACTAGCAATATTTTTTTTTAAAGGTACTTATTTGGAGATAATTTCAGCGTGAGGCATGCAGGATTTGATATGAAATAATGCATTTCCGGGATACTTCTCCAAACCTACTTCCTTCATATTGATATTGTCTTCAAAAATTTTTAAATTAAAAATAAAAATTCAGATGTGAACTCGAATTTCCCTATGATTCTTCTTTTTTATTTGACTCTATTGTGCTAGACTCACTTTTGTTTTAGGCTAATTTTGTCTTCTGCATTATTTTCTTGCTGTCCAAAAAGCTGAATGAACAAACCCAAATTATATCTCAAGTTGATGAGTAAATTAAGAAGTGATGGCCCTTCAGAGCTTTGAGGGTTGAGGGGGACCCATGACAAGGTCCTCAGTGTAAGAATGCAGCAGAGCTGTGCCTTCTGCCTTCTAGGTGGCAGTCTTCTCTACTTCAGAACAAATCTGACGTGGGGAATGTATGTAAGGGAGCTTTCAGTGTTATTCGTTCACAAAAATGAGTGCTGGGGCTGGAGTTTGAAAGTCGGTATGAATGGGGTTTGGTTTCTTATTTGCATATATCAGGACTGACTGGCATTGCACTGCTTTATAACAGCTGTATATTTCCCCCAGTCTCTTTATGGTGTGAATTAAGGAGAACTTTGCTGAAGTATCTACTCTCTATCTTCCTAAAAAGAAATTCAGTGATATTTGGATAGTTTCCTCACCCATCAAGTTATAAGAACTGTGAATTATTTTTGATTAATGTATGAAGAAAAAAGAATGTGTTTGTGATAACTTAGTGAAGAGGTGCTGCAGCTGCTCTTGTTTCATCCATGCTCATGATACAGTTACCATTTTAATATAGCTGCTCTGGGCTATGATGTACTCTTCTGACGCTTTGCTTATTATGTAAAGCCTTTCATGTTTATTTTTAGCATGAACTTAACTGGGCTGAACATGAAAACATATTTAACATTACTGCCTGTATTCTGAATCTCTAAATAAATTAAATGCTTGAAAGCAATCAATGGCAGGTAACAGAAAAGCAAAGCGTTTCAATTGTAAAACCATTAGGAAGCATGTGAGACGGCCCAAATGCAAATGTAAAATGATCACTGAATTATGAATAAAACATGACTAAAAAGCAGTTTGAAGAGATACTGTTTCTAAGGCTAATATATAGACTCTACACTTTTAGGCTAATCAGTGCAGTTGCTAAGGTTCATGGGTGGAAACAAGTAGAAAAAGTTCATAGTGCCAATTTGTGTACCTCCATAATCCAGTGAAGCAAACCAGACATTTTTGAGAAAGCCAAGTAAAATACGCTATCATTTATTAACAGAACACTGAACAGTGACGGTGTGTCTCAGATGCATTTGCTTATCTGAAAGGAGCAACTTTCAAGCCCAGTTAGAGAAGAAGGCTAGGGCTCACCGTGCTGAAAAATCAATAGATTCTCAATGGTGCATTGGGCTGTATAAAATGAACACACAGCTGTAGACACAAATGCAGAGCAGGTCAAAATCTGGTACTTCCCTGACACACTGTCAAATTCTGCTGAATGTGTTAAAGGTGTAAAGATGCTACCATCAAAAGTACCTGCAACAACAAAAAGTCCCCAGGCTTGCTGCTATGCTGGCAGTCCTAGCAGATGGAAGATAATTGCAGCCATGTATCACTCCTAAAGATGGTGCTAAAGGAGAAGCTGCCATGAGGTGCCACCTTTGGGTGTCAGGGGAAGGGATGGTCAGGGGAAGGGATGGATGATGCCGTAATGAATTTAAGACTACTGTTGTGCTGCTCCAACTCAGTTAAGCTGGTGCCTTATTAAAGCAGAGAGCAGTTTCTTTCCAAGGAAGAAACATGACGAAACGGGTGCTAGTCTGGAAAAACGAAAGCTACTCTAGAGGCTATTGGCTTCCATTAATTCCAGCTTGATAAACCCAGAAATCAGAAGGTCTACTGGGAGAAAAGATTCTTACTACTAGCAGAAAGCATCTAGTGATTCTTGCTAAGGGACTGGAAAGGTGTTGCATTACAAACCCAGTCCTGCAGCAGGAGCATGATTAACATTTTTCTCAAGTTTAGTAGTAAAGGAGCACCTCTGTTTCTTTGGATTAGCTAAAATATACAAATTGCTCATCTGGCCGAATTCACTGAATCCTTATCTGTGTCCAAAGTCTGGAAAAGGCTATTTTCTGTTCTTATTATTCAGAAACGAATATGTTCTTTCTTTTTTTCATAGCTAAAGAAAGGAGACTTTGTTTATGACATCAGTTCCTNATTTTGTTTATGACATCATTTCCTTTTTTTTTTTCTTTTTTTTTTTTTTTTTTTTCTTCTTTCAATAGGAATGAGATATAGCAATCTTCATTTTCATAGGAAGAGAAAAGGGTAGTTATTAAACCCGATTCAGGCTATTACTTGATGCAGCAAGAAAGAGAGGTGTATCTCAACTCTTGTTTCAGCAGACATGTTAAAATTACCTGGCCTAATAAAAAGAGGAGGCTTCATATTTTCAGTGAAGTTCAAAAGCACTGAGATGAAATCTTGTAATATTCTCATCTCAGGGCGGAAATTGTATCTGAAATCTTTTGTAGAATCTGTGATCAAGCTTGATTTCTACACCAAAACCAAAATTCAGTAATCTTTGGTTAAAGAAACATAGCTCTGATTACTTTTTATGAGCTTTTAAAGTTTAAAAGTTTAAAAGTTTTAAAGTTTTAAAGTCTGAGCTTTTTAAAGTCTCTCACAGATTCCCCTTCCCAGCTGTGGAACATCAGGTTGCTGTAGCAGGAACAGAAAGCATTGCAAGAGGGCTGGAAGGGCACTATGTCCTACAGTCCCCGCATCGCAGGGCTGTAGGCAAGCACAAGTCACTTGTCCAAAAAGCTGAATAAACAAACCCCAAAATTCAGCTGATTCTTTTTTTCTTATGCAACGATGCATAAACTGCAACTATTTGTTGTAGCTGTTAGGAGATTCTAATGTGGAAATGAGTAGCACTAAAACTACTCAGAATTTTTACAGTGCTTAAGCTAAAGGCTTTTCACATTGTTGTATAAACTCCTGCATGTCCTCGGCACTTGTGCGAATGCTACAGAGCGCAAGCAGCAGGAGATTCGCCTGGTTATTGCCTTTCACCAGCATCTTGGGAGCAGGCAGAGCCAGTGAAATTATCAGGTGTTGTTTCTGCCATCCTGTGGCAGTTCCGATGCACTGCAAGGGGCTGATCTTGGCAGGCTCTGCTTAAACGTGGCCTGCAGTGCGATGCTCGGGCTGTGATCAGGCTTGTCCTGATCCTTGCTCTGTCTGAACGGGGTTGTCGTTCCTGGTGCATATCCATATGGCAAATTATTGATGCACAGTGGGTTTTTTTTTTTTTTTTTCTCTTATATGCATATGAGCATACCCTGCAGCTCGCTGCAATTGTTACTTGTTAGTAAGCAAGCAACAAAGTTTATTTTTCTCAGGGAAAGCACAATTCAGAGGGAAATTCTTCTAAATATTGCTCTTTGACTAATTGCATATTCTTAACAGGTTTCTGCAATTAAAGCAAATTATATTGACTACTAATATTAAAATTAAAAAAAAAAAGACAACAAATAAGAACTGGTTAGTTGTTATTACAGTAGAAGTAATTCATTGTTATTTTTACTTTAAAAACAGTATTTCTAATGGAATTTCTGGAAAGAAATTTTCTCTGTTTTTATATTCCCAGATAAGCCATTATTATTGTTATCGCTGTGTTTTCATCTCTCTGCCCTGGAATGGCTAGTTTCTGCATATCTTTCTGACAAACAGATAAAATTTGAATTTTTACTGAAATTCGGTGTATAATGACAATAAATCTTAAATTAGACCTAAGAACTTAAATTTCCCAACATCTCCATAGAATAAACCCCAAACATATAATGAGAACGTGAGATGCAAATTTTATTCCTCAATTACATTTCCTTAAACATATTTCTGGGAGCAGAGATTGTACCAGTGGGAAAGCCTGGTGTCATGTGAGTAGATAGTGTAGATCGCGTGTGTCAGGTGTTACTGACCGAAACAGTTTAGGGAGGTATTTCAATAAAAAAAAAAAAAAAAAGTTATTTCAACCCTTTGATTCAACCCTTTGAAAGAAACTTGAAAAAAGTTGAAAATTTGAAAAGTTGATAGTCTTTTATTCTGTGGCTCTGTGTGTGAGATATATGGGGAAGGGGAGGCTGCAGTGGATGTTAAAGCAGATTTATGGTACGAACATGGAGAGGTCACGGAGAGTCATTGGTGCAGAGACTCTGTGCAGGTATGGCATGTGGATGCCACTCCTGGACGGCAAGTCAGTCTGGTTTTATGTGGGACGGACTGTTCATTTTGGTATATTCTGCCCAAAATTTTCAGTTTGTTTCAGACACAGTCTCCTGAATGCCTTTGGTTTTCAGAGTCTTTTTATGCAGTTGGGATTGCGTCATTTCTAAATGGAAAATTTATCTTGAAACATCTTTCCAGCCCATCAGAAATTTTAAGCTTTTCAATCTTCTTACCCATCTTACTATTTCCTGAAGACATGACGAAACCATAGAGACAGCATTTCTGAGTGAAGAAAAATTCTGGGTATGTGATGGTAGCAGTAAAATACAAACAAAACAAAACTGTAGCTGAATAGTTTTGTATTCTCCGTTCTGCATTCCTTACATTTAGATGTTTGTCTTTTGACCTCTCTATCATGTCTAAAAAAGGCATTTGAGCTTTATTTTCTAAAATACACTACAAATGGAACTAAGTCTTTTAGGAATTTTATAGTCTTTGAGTTTGGGGTACCTACAGCACATTTCTGCCTTAGTACAGTCACCCTCTTCGTTTGAACTAAGTCACAAATAACTTTACATTTGGTGGATGCAAAGGATTGCTTCCATTTTCAGCGAGGCCATGCAGAACAAATCTGGAAGAGTGAATTGCTTGTCTATACGCATGACCTCTTTGTAGCTGAAATATGTGTATGTGTGCATTGGGCTTTATGTAACAGTGTGCATTGTACAGCAGAGGGAGCATTTTGTCAGGAATCGAGAAGGCTATTTGTCACTGCCTCACCCTCACCGAGCACTTGGCACATCACCAGCTTTAGCAAGATATACTGTATCTTTTTATCAGAAACAGGCACTAGCACATTAAACAGTGTACAAGTGCAGAGGTTGGATGGGATAAGCTTTGAGTTACTAAAACCTTTCATTTTTGTCAGCATGTACAGAATAGATAACGATATTTCTGAAAATGGAGTGGAAAATGGATATGCATGTTAAAGATGAAATGTTCAGTTGCTATCAGCATTTCTCTTTTCTACAGACTTTTTTTTTTTTTTTTTTTTTATCCTTTATGAATTACTCAGTTTTGAGGAAGATTTCCCTTCTCTCCTCCCTAAATCCTTATTTCCTCTTGTCTAATGTTTTATGCTTTTTATGACTGCTATACCTAAGTCTGTAAATTTGCAATAGCCCAGTACATACTGCACTTCGTGACTTTCTCCTCTTGTGCTGGAGTTAAAATGTGGTATTTTAGGTGCTGGAATGGGGTCTAAACTGTGTGATGATAGAAGATGTGGTCTGTGATCTGAGTGCTCTTCCCTTCATGGCAATACACACACATACACATATGATTTACAATGGACAGGCTGTGCAGCAGGAATGAATGAGACCAAATTGATCCATATATTCTTGTTATTTTATTACTATTTTGCCCAGGATTTTGAATTGTGGACCAGTAACTTTTGTACAAGGCAGGTATTAAGCAGATCCCCCGAAGAACCCTTTGCTCATGTTGTTATAGAAGACGTGCTCATTTACAGCCTGGTAACCACAAAGGTAAATTGACTTTTAAATGGATGATGTCTTTCTGTCTTGTCCTTGTGCTTCCCTCATCAAAACTGATTGTTTAATTCTATTGGATTTCCAGGGAACAAGCTGATATTGCACCTCTCTTTTTTTTTTTTTCTTTCTTTTTTTTTTTTTTTTTTTTTTTAAAATTTTTTTTTTTTTTTTTTTTTTTTTTTTTTTTCATTAGAAGCTATTATTTGTACTCTCAGATCTTTCTACAGGCAACAACTGCCAGTTAATTTTAGTAGTTAGAAAAACAAAAGTGGTTACAATATGCTGATGGCTTAAAATGTTAACATGTGTTTCTGTTGTTATTGCACATTTCCTGTTAAGAGTTTGTTTTGAACACCAGATTTATTATTATCTGGCATCACAAGACCTGGCAGAAATGCTGTCCTTAACAGAAGGCTCTTGGCAATTCAGTCTTGTGGCAGAAATGTGTCAGCAGTGCAGGGTTCAGATCCTAGCAGTGTTTATTACATCTTCGTTCTTGCAGGCTAGGCTGCTTGTTAGAGCTGTGTAGAACCAAGGTAACCAAGGTGCACTCAGTTCTGGTGATGTTAAAGATCTCGTCTTTTTATTTTAAAGACTTTTTTTTTTTTTTTTTTTTTTTTTTTTTTTTCCACGAGAATAGAGCTGAATTAAAGACACAAAGACAATTTCTTGGCTGAATAAACAGGAGAAGCTTCCTAGCCTCCTCATGCATTACTCTTGGTAATTTTGTTGTCTTATCCACGTATACAAGTACTGTTTGATGTAAAAGCCCTGGTTTCTTTTTATGTTGAATGTCAAACCTGCCTGGTTGGATCCATCCAGCACAGGGGGCTGCTCCCAGACTCAGGACCACAGGTGCTCCCAGGGTTCAGGTCACGGCCCAGCTGCTGCTTCCAGAATGGGCTCTGCCAGGCCACAGATTTGCTGTTTGTTTTTACATCTGAAGCAACAAACTCTCCTAAGCCTTGAAACTTGTGGTAAGACATTGCCAGGTTGCTCAGTTAATAGCACAAGAACTCTGATTTACACTTCAATGTTTTTGAGACCTGCTTTGCCAACCGAATAAGAAACCTTTTGTTTTGCACTAGCTTTTACTCAAAGCTGGTCTTTAAGAAAAACAACAGAAGTCTTGAACCTCTCTCTAGCCTCTACTTACCGTTTTTGTTTGTCTGTTTCTCTTCTACCAGTCTTATCTACCAGGTCTACCAGTCCTCAGCAATCTGTTCCCTTCAGCACAGTTTTTCTCTGTAGCACAACTGTTGGTCCAGTGGTGGAATTTCACATTTAAAAGACAATCTCCGTGTATAGACATGTTAATCCTTCATTTTGATGTCCTTGGTAGATGAAGCGAGACAGTGCAGTGCATCTTGCTGCTGTCTCAGAATAACACTTCAATTTCTCACCAGTTTTGTTTACAATTTTGAATGCGGCGTGGGGCAGAGATCCCTGAGCTACTGCGGAATAATCTAGCTCCAGAACCCAGAAGCAGCAGAGCGATATCAGTGTGGTGCTGTACTGGGAATAATTAGCCTTGCTTGAGAGACAGGCCTAATTAGCCCATGCACAATGTTGCTCTAACGAGGTTATATTCTCTCTGAGACCTCAGCTATCCCTGCATGGTGCTGTATAAATGTGCTAGTTTGGCTAGCTCTGACCTGGTGTTCATTGCACGTGGGTAAATATGCACTTGAAAGGGTAAATAGGCATCCAGAGAGAACTTTCTTGTTGTTTATCATTTGCAAGGGTATGGTACATATATCTGTAGGGTACTATTTCATAATCCTTGCCTGCTTGGAGCATCCTGTTGAAATCAGTGGAGCCACTCACATAAATCAGAATGTAAGCTTATAATGCACTCAGAAAAGAGCTGTGTTATTCAAGGGCTTAGAATTCAGACTTATGAACATGTTACTTCTCACAGAAATATTTATAAAAATGACTGGCTTATAATGATGCAAATTACCAGATTTGTATCAACATGCCTCAGTGGCAGCAGCAGACTTAACTTTTCGTTGTTAATTCTGTCAAAATGCTAGACAGATGTGGTTTAGCCAATTAAGAAACTTCCATTTCTTCTTCTTGTGCCAAGTTGAAGAGTACTGCTCGTGACCCAGTCTCAGCACAGTCTGTCTTTCATCACTGCGTTCAATTTTTAGTCCTGTGGAGTCCTCCTGTTCTCCATAACTTTCTGGCACAGACTAGTAGGAAATTTGCCTGCTCAAGTGCCTATTGGTTATGGGATATCATTTTTCTTTCTTTTTCAGCATTGCCAAGGCTGATTCAGTTTCAGTTTTGGGTTTGTAAATTTTTTCCAATGTTGCTAATATATAGATCTAAAATATTTAAAACTAGTCTATGAGCATGTGAAATGAAGTGCCCTGAAAGATGTGGTGACCTGAGTAATCTCTAGATATTTACCTTGTGAATTTCTAAGGCTTTAATAGAGCAAAGTGAGACATTTGGTACTGGAATGCTGTTATGCCCCGAGGCTGAAATCTTCCCGCGGAGCAAACAGCACAGGCACAGCACCAGCCAGCGCTGGGCACCTTCCAGGCAGAGGGCATTCAGCTCCACACCTCACGAGTACCTGGAGGATAACTGACTGCCAAATGATGTCAGCGACGCTGAGCCCGTCTCCTCACCTCCTTCCAGTGGGAAACTTCTGCTGCCCAAGGGCTTGGAGAACCAGGCTCTGGTTTTAAGGTCATGTAGGTAGAATTTTATAAACTAAAGCTTTAGACAATACAATGGGAACTGGCGGTGACTGCATATTCCAGATACAAGTACTGAAGGCAGAGACAAGTACTGAAGGCAGACCTAGGCTGTGAGAATGGCTGTAAAGAATGAACACCGAATGATGTGATCTCATTGGTGATCTGTGTGTCAAAACATTTACTTACTATTAAACTACTAGTAAGAAAATTTGACTCCATGTTCTCCATTATAATTCTTGCTTTAACAAAGGAGTTTTATAAAATACCTGTGTAAAATATTATAATCCTTTGCATATGGTTGTAATAGGAAGGCATGAAATATGTTATCATAATGGGTGTAGTTGCAATCTTCAGATTTCTCCTATCACATTTATTGCATATTTTCAGTGTTGCTCCTCTGGTACAGATTTTTCTAACTTCTTTGTGGCTCCACTGGAGATCACCGAAAGGAAGAAACATAGGCTCTCAAGCACAAAAATATTACTCCTGTTCAGTATCTCTCTCTATTCTTATTCAAGGGTACTTTTTTTTCTGTATCTGAAGTTGTTTTATAGGTCTTTTATCTCAAATACTTACACCCTTCTGAGATTTTCTTTTATTTTTTTCTTGGTCCATTTGATTATGTTTTATGTCTGTTTTCAAGGATAATTTTCATCTGAAAAAAGCCATGATGTCTTAATATGAAACGTGATTTATTTCATTGTTGATGATTGATATTGCTTGTGAATTCAGTCACACACGGACAGTCACACATGGACTGCACCTTGCCAGAATATTAATTTCCTACAAACACAAGAGCAAATACTAAGATGAACTGTACATTTGATCATGAGGTTAAGTGAACTCCACTTACTACAGAAGAAAATATTGCTTCATAATTGTAATTTTGTTTCTTCCCCTTGATTATCATATTTAGATGGTAGAAGGAAGCTTTTTACACAAAAGAAAGGCAGAGTAGCTATCAAAGAGTTTTCAGGGTTAGGGTAAAGAGGGGAATTGCACAGTAATTTTCTTATGTGGAAGCTAAGCATGTTAAATATTTCAATACTAACTTTTAAAGCAAATTAGATCAAACAAATCACTCTACTTTTGATCTGTTTCAAAGGCTTCAGACATTTTTGTCATAGCATTTTGATTGTTTCCAGTGTTATTGCTGCTGTTTTTAATAGAAACAAAACACAGCCCCAAACATTTCTGTTTTTAAGCAGAATACATAACTGAACACTGGCTGTACTGACAGCCATCCTATGAAACAAATTTACATTTTAAAGAAGAGCAACCTAATTGACACATAATGTCACTGCAGTTTTGCTGTAAGGTTAACGTGGGCTCTTATTTGACGTGTGCCCCTACATGTTCATTGTCCAGGTACTAGCACCTCTAAATTGGGCTTCAAGGATTTTAGAAGTCAAAATTTAGTCTAGCTTCCACGTGGTAGGTAAATGATTTACAATATGTACTGAGTCTGCATTCCCATTACCTGAAAAGAAATGCCATATTGCAAATCATTTTAATATCCAACTAGGTGATGAGAGGTTTGGTACTGGGTTTCCACGGGAGCTCACTAAGAACAGTAAATGGGAATTACGGAGGTGTGTATTGGTGAACTCGGAAAAGAAATTTACCCAGCAGAGCCCTGCGTAAAGAAGTACCTTTACCAAAAGAAGTTGCTGCTGGGCTGTAGAAATCTGAGGTAGACAAATTCCAGATAAAAAAATGTAATAATAACAAATCACAGATCACCTGATTGTGTACATCCATAATTCTGTCAACATGAAGAAGGCACAGCCTCCTCATGCAAACAGCCATAAGTCACTTCCCACATACAGAAGTTCTCAGTCACTGCAGTCATTGGGCGGTTGTGGTCCTGCCCCAAAACTTCCAGGTATCTGGGACTTCATTCTTCTACAGGTCCACTCTGTAAAGTCACCACAAGGTATCCTTAGCAAACACATTGTCTCATTCTTAGGCAGTGAATGAAGCCCTGCTGCTGCATCCTCTTGTCTTCAGCGCTAGAGCAGCCTCATCTTTAAAGAGGTACTTCTGTTAACATCATCTGATAGAAAAGATCATAATTCTTGGTGGCAAGCTAAAATTCAGCTCAGGGAAAATACAGTCTACTGTGTTTCTAGAGACTTTCTCTAGGCCATTTTAAGGTGGAAGTTGTTAACTGAATTGGTGCAAAAAACTCCTGAGGATTAGCCTAGAGGATTAAACAAGATCTCTAGTAATACACAGCAGTTGATCATTATGTAGATGGTACAAAGATCTTCAGGATAATTCAAGGAAGCCTTTGCATGCTGCACAGTTGGATGTAGGTCCGGAGTGGATACGAACTGACTGCAGCTGTGCCTTGTGGGTGCTTTCAACAGGCGGTGACTTTAACTGGGTGCTGCTCTAAGTTTAGCCCTGGAATGCAAGCCCCACTTAGAAAATCATGGATGGGTTTGGTAATTGGAAGAGGTACGGAGAGTCAGCCTAGAATTTGGGAATCATGGAACTAGAGTAAGAAGGATAATGATCGACTTTGAAACTCAACTCAATAATGATAGTTTGATTCCCCCTGCTGTCCCCTTTGTCTTTTTCTGTTTTTCATTTTGCTTATGCTTTTTGCTTTTGGAGCAGGCTCAAAGGAAATGTGTCAAATTCATGGCAGCACTGTGTAGAGTATCTCAGTCAGCAGTTGAAGCAGTTTCTCAAAATTTGCATCTTTTGCTAAATGCTTTACGTGTCTTTGGTTATGAATATAATAACAAAACATCAGAAAGCTACAAAAAAAAAAAACAACCAAAAATATGTTTTGAGTTTTGCCCTGTGGTTACCTGATGATTTTTTGCAACTGAGTTAATGATTTCTCCAATATATGTCATTCTTTTTACACAGGAAAATTTTGTAAATAAGTAGTAAATAAAGAAGAGTAATGATTTGGAGAATGTCAGCTCTTCATGACAGACACTGTATCTTACAATTTCATTTAACGATGAAATTCTAAATGGAAAATCCTAATTCAATCTAGTCTTAAAGCTTAGCTAAATTCTATTCACAGTATCTTCAGCATTGTATGTTCTTATTTTGAACTACAGGATTACTTTTATAAATAATACATGTATTACAAAGATATAAAAATAGATAATTTTATAAAGCATATAGCCAGAAGGGTGGTCTCCTGGTGGGATGAAGGAATGTCTCATAATTCAGATCAAATTTGTGACCTGTCGCCTTACTTAATATTTTAAAAATTTAAGAAGGTCCACAGTCTGGTGTTCTCCATTTTTCAACCAGAGAATTAATTGAATTGACAAGGTATGAAGAAAGTGCTATAAATCTTTTCTAATGAACCTACATGTCTGAAGCTTAAACCAAAAGCTGTAGGCAGTTTTAGCACAAGCTAGTTTTGACTTGATCATGGCAATGAAGTCACTAAGTATCCTTCTGCTGCCACTTTTTCAAGTTGATATTTTGGAAATACTATCTTATAGGCCACAAGGACAACTACACCATTCTAATTGTTGTACTCTATACAGGGAGTACATATACTTGCAAGAGAGCAGAATAAATCTTTGGCAGAATGGTTGGCTAGTAAACTGGTTTGTGTTCTTCTGCTAATTCTATTTTATATACACTTTTAACAATTAACTTTTTGTTTTTCTCTCATAAAATAATGGTTTTAGCATTTTTTACTGATAAAGTTTAGATGTTTTGAAATAAAGCATCTCAGACTGACATGATCAGTATTTTGTTCTTCTTTTCTGTAAATAGCGGATGTCATAAATTTACTGGCCATACCTGAGTTAGGTATTGTCAGCTTAACTCACAGCATGCAGTTATCTGAAAAGGTTTGCAGCTACTGAATGAAACCAGCTTATATTTCTATCATATGGATTTTGAAGAAAATAGAGAAAGATAACTGTATCACTAGTGAGCTATTGGCTTTATATGGAATTAATTACTGCTTTTTAAATGCAAAATATTGCACTTTTATGCCAAAGTCCTCTCTACGCCAACAGACAAAAAATTCCATTTATGTTTCAAGAATTATGTTGTTTCACCGCTGATGCTTTAAAATCTACTGGAAGCTATATCCCTACTTGAATTCTAGTACTGAAATGGAAAATTTAATTTGTTCTAGAAAGAAAGTAGACATATTGGATTTTGCACCTGTGTCGTCAGAGTTTTTTTATGTTATTACGTGACATGAATAAAATTATGCTGAATGAAATATTTTATTTGGGATAGCGGAGGATGAAAGAAAAGTGATGGAAACCTGTTAAATATCCAGTAACACTATTTAGGTGTAGGATAAATTTTTGGTGAATTCTTCACAGTGGAATTCTATAGGTTTTAAGCTCTATTTGGTTTCAAAAAGTCAGCATTTTTTCTTAACATTTTATTAAGTGCCTATGGAGGAAAGAGCAATAGCATCCTGACTTCATCCTGAATCTCAATAGAGATTCAGAGAGTTTTGGGAACTTATCCTACTCAGTCCTGCCCACCTTCCTTCTGTCTTCCCTCTGTGGAAATATTCTGCAAGTGAAAGACTGCATAGGGTTATCCTCACCAACACTGAGCAGCTGAAGAAATGCAGATACATTTCTCATATGCTTCATGAAACCATTAACATCTAAAGCCCCCAGCCTCAATATACTTTGCAGATAGCAATTTACAGAATAGTCAGAGGAGCAGGAGGATTAATTCAAGTGAACATTCGTAACTGGGTTTCCAGAAAATGCAGGTGGGGAAACAAATTTTGATAGTTTCACACCAGTTTACTATCAGTAAAGAAAAGTCAAAGGCAAGATGTAACTTCATGAGCTAGAGGAGTCAAGAGCAGAAAAGGAGTCAAGGGCAGAATATAAAACTTATTCTCAGATCTCTTCTCTTCCAGCTTTCTTTTTCTTTCTTATCTTTAAAGAGTTTTCAGATCAGTTGAAGATATTTCTTCTATCTTTTTTATGATTCCTGACCTGACTTTTCTCAAAGCAGTTGGGCTAGTGTTGTGAGAATTGCTGCTTCTGCTTGGAAATATTTCTTTTGTGCATATTAATCTCGCAGTGTCTGTGCATGTTGTTCCTTACTCATTTATTTCTTGTTCAGTTTGTCTTCCCATTCCTTACTCTCATCCTCACTGCTCACTGGGAAGAAAACAACAATAACAAAACCCTTGTGTGCTTGTTTATTTTCTAGCTTATGAAATTAGTTAATCATTGGAAGTGGACAGTTGCCCAGCTTTCTCTATTGGAAAGTGAAGAGATTCATTCACTGACAACAAGAAAAGTGAAGCATATGCAGGAAAAAGAGTCTCGGTAGCATTTGGACTCATTTCTATTGAGTTACAATACTGACACTCTTCTAGCTATCAAGCTGTTTGTTAAGAGTGGTTGAAATTCAGAGGAATTATTTTGATTGTCAGAGAGCTCTCCTAATTCATAGAGCTTAATTCTGATAATTAAGGTCAATCTCAGTAAAACAAACCAAAACAAAACAAAAACCGAATCACAACAACAAAAAACCAACACAACTGAATACACTGCTGCTCAAACTCTGAAATTTAAGATTTCCGAAATTTTACTTCATACACACATGTAATGTTGTGAAAGTCTGTCAGTTTTTCTGTGTGCTTTCTCCCTACTAATATGACATGGGCCGAACAGAACAATTTCCTTATGAAACTTTCTAAAGAGCTAGTCTGTGTCAAGGTTTGTATGCTGAGCTACTGTGATTAGCGTCAAGACCAAAACCCAGAAGCATTTCAGTAGGTAGTACTGTTTGCCGGTAACTTGGATCCTGCATTCACACAGCTCTTCTGTGTGGACACAGCTCTTCTGTGAATTTGGCTGGAGGACTGGTTCTGTAACTTCTTGTTGTCAAGGTCTAAAATTCTCGGGAGAGGAAATTGCAGTAAACAGTGTAAAGTCAAATAGATGCCCTGGGTGCTTTGCTGTAATGAATATAGAGAAGAAACATAGTTAAAAATTTCCCAAATCTACTCTGTGCATTGGTGACTTGCTTTCTTCCTCAGAGATGTTTACTAACTGGGTGTACACCATGGTCTGAACCCATTTGTCTGCCAGCATTTATAAAAGTGCAAAGCCCATTTAAATTAAAGAGGTGGCAGTAATGATATTTCTTTGTTTCAAAACCTCTGTGAGTTTTAGAAATTGAATTTTTATATTCTTGACTTTCAAACCAGTTTAGTAGATTTTAATCTTATTTAAAAAAAAAATCTTTTTTTTTTTTTTTCATTCAAAGATGTTTATATTGTTGATGAAACCAAGGTATTTGCCCTTTTGAAAGATGATCAGGTGTGCAAATCTAGTTACCCAACACAAATGTTAGCACATGTGTATGTTGATAGCAGTTGGGCTTGAAGAAGATATCTTTCAAAGAGACAATTTTTCTGTTTAATAATAGAGTTCCGGTTTTCACATGAAGACATTTAACATATTCCCATAGGTCATATTTGTCCTCTGTGTCTATTCATATAAATATAAATCGCTTCTTACCCTTTAGGATGATGTCACAAGTGATATTTATTATCTATCATTCAGAAGTGACTTATTTTGGGCCGGAGTGGGAGATGGAACTGCCTTTTGGTTGCATCACCTGGAAGAAGCTGTGAGTCAGTTGACCAGATTCAAAAAAGTACTTATTCATGTGACAAGATCTGCACTTATGCAAGTCCATGTTTAAACAGCTATTTGAATGTAAGCATCTGAGAGTGTCTCCTTGTGCTGAATGAATAGTACCTGTTCCATATTTATTTTTATTTTCATCAGTCTGTGTGTACTGTGCACTATCTCCACACCATATGCTGAATACATAATTATTAATTTATTCTTAAGTGTTTCAGTGTCAATCACTGCTGTGCTATATAAATGTTTCAAAAAGATTAATGAGTTTGCTCAATGGGGAAAAGTGATATGCACCAATTGGGAAATTGGAGATCAGGGAGAATAAGGCTGAAACTGTCAACACTGAGCATGTATAAACAATTTTTTTTCACCCCCTGAGGCTTATAGGTACATTACATGTGAGTGGGTTTACACAAAAAAACCTAATGATATCTCTTGGAGTCAAGAATGATCTATTATATTCTAATCTCTCTCTTAAGTGTAGAATTTTTGTATTTTTGTCTGTATATGAAGAAGGGGCCAAGGTGTTTAACTATGAGGAGGCCCAGGGAACTGAACCATTAAATCAGCTGCTTACGTGGCTGTCTCCCATGTAAGGGGCTGCCAGTGGACCTAGTAGTACTGTTGAAGATACTGTGGGACTGCACAGTGGTAACCATGATGTTCCCCAGGGCATGTTCCCCAGACCAAGCACCCCGGCACATCAGAAGGGAGCTCCAAGTGGAGACCGTGACCATCCGGGTCCCAGGATATGAGGACTGCCTGGTGCCACAATGGGGCTGAGAGTGATGTTGGCCATCCCAGTGGGAGATGTGTCCTAGTCAAGACAGTGAGCCACCACACAAACGAGCTGTAGGAGATGGTGACAGGGCCATGGTAACAGGTGAGGGGCAATCTGTTGCCTCTGGCAAGACATCAGCTGAGCCTAAACCACTGACAAGCACAGTAAGAAACGAATCCCTTCTTGCCATCTCCAAAATCCTCAAAGCTGGTTGGATGCCTGTGGTGCTCAGACTCCTACATGGCCTGTGCACGGAGCAGGTGGTGGTTCTTCACTTGGTTTTGAAACCTCGCATTGCTTGCTCCTGCCTTGCTAGTGAGGAGAAACCTGCAGAGGAGAAACATTGCTTTAGCAAATGGAAAGGCTGTGGCTCCTGCAGGCAGACTTTCACACTTCTTCCTTATTAGTAAACTTTTCAGCTTAAACCATGCACACTTATGACATAAAATACGTAACAGTATTTTAAATACATGTAACTAACCTCATGACTGAGCTTTGTAATTATGTTCAGGTCTTTTTTTTTGCCCCGTTGATTGGATTTTGAGCTATCCTTGAAGTGTCACGAGCTCATTTCTCTGTTTGCACTGAAGTGACTGGCATCATTGTTCTCATCTTTCTTGTCTTATTACTGATGCTTGTTTGAGGAGTTTTAAGGCAAAATAGCAAATTCGGTGTCCTTTATCCTGAAGAATAAGCAATATTTTCTGCAAAGGTTGCATGTATTCATGAGGTATACTAACACTGCAGGACCAAAGGGCATCCTTTCAGAAAGTCATCGGTGGTAAATGAACATTTTATTATTATGACATGTGCACATTATCCCAATTTTGTGAAGCTTTGGTGACTCCCAAAACCTGAAAACATCAAGTTGTTGTTCCATGTTGTCTTATACACCCATGTTTTGCCATTTCTTCTGACATCAATGTAATTGCAAGATTCTTCCTCATTTTTTGTTGTCAAATAAAATATCCTACAATGAATCCATACTTAATTCATATTGTGCAATAACATAACGAGTGCCTGTCTTTAAAGCTTTATCATTGTGATACTCATTCTTACAAATTTACTTTTGGTGCCTAGCACTAATGTGTCTAACCATAAATGTTGCTGCAGTCTGGTTGAACTCAGCCTTTAAACTTTGGCTTATTTATCATATCTCCTGCCTTCTGTCCAGCAAAATAGATATAGTAGGTATCACCACCTACTGGTGATGCTTGTAGGGGAATCAGTGTGGCCTACCTATCCATGGCCTGGATAATGGCAGAGAGGAATGTGAGACCACCTTGGGGGCTCATACCCGGCTCCATGAGGATTTGTTCACTCCTGCCAATTACTGGACTGAAGAAAGCAGGACAGATGGAGCTGGAAACCCCACGTCTGCCAAAGGAGGTGCATGTGCCTGCAAGAGGGTTGTGTGTGCACATAACTGTGAATGTGGCCACAGGTATTAGAGATTTTGGAGTTGGTAATAAAAGGTGTTTAGAAAACTGTAAGCATTTGCTATCATTTTGTGAGTGCCTAGTATTGTGGTTTATCTGCTTTGGTAATATTGATCCTGAATGTATAGCTCACTGATTGCCAGTTAATTATGTACCATTAATAAATCAATAAGCACTTCAATCCTGATTTCATTTAAACCATGCTACTTGGCCAGTTTTTCCTGTGGCAACACTATACAAAACTGAGGTAAAGGAAGATACAATCTCCAGAAAACACATAACGCATGCCTACTTTATTTAGCACCTCAGTTTATGTCATGGGTATTTTTAGCATGGTGGCTCAGGAGATCCCATTGTTTTCATTTGTGTGGCTGGCTCTGATAGCCCCGTCAGTGTGGCTATTTTAATAAAACCAATATAAAATAATAATATTCTTTTATTCTATTAAGAATTTTTGCCTTTAATCAAAAGTATGATATTTGGTAGCATTTTAGCATTTGTCGTCTTGTGCTTCAACCAAATTTCCATTAAAACTCCAAGCACCTCATTGAATTGGAAAGCACACTTTGGAACATGCTATTCTGATCTCTCTGCATTGATAGTCACAACCACTTTCTGCAACATCTCAGCCTAAGCCATAGCTCTGGCAATCACTGTCTATGTTTTGTCTGAAAGGGGCTGATTTAAAAAATAAAATCGTATTTGTAGTACCTGATGACAGACACTGCACTGCTACCAGATGAGTTAGAGAGCTCCACACCCATCGTGTCTGTCTCCGTGTCTAGTTTGGGTATCATATGTTAATAAAAATGAGAAGTGTGTTATCAGTCAAGGTTATATATAAAGGCCAAAGAACTAGGAAGGCATCGAAAACATATTTATCCTCTGAGTATATATGCTGCTTTCAAATACTCGGGGCCTGGAAGTAGAGAATTAATGGCTGCTTTGAACCTTTACTGCTGCTAATGGCATTGTGCTCTGTGTTTCCACTATGATACTCTCACTCGTGCTGTGAACTCTTCCTCCAGCGGGGCGGTGTTCAGAGACCCCAGCGCTGCGCAGAGGACTGCTTCATTAGATTTGTCAGTTCTGGCTCTGAATGAGTGTCTTGAAAATGCATTCTGCTCTAGGAGAAGTAAATGCTTTTAGATGTGTGGTTCATAAGGACTGTTTCTGCAGGTGAGCTAAGTAAAAGGCATTGATGCTTGCATGTTTTGGTGTTTCTGCCTAGTGGCTTGTAAAGGATGAGAAGAATATGGAATTATAGCATTCATTTGCAATGATATATTATGAAATTATGCCCATTAAATAATTTCAATAACGTGTTTCAACTTTCTGTAAAACCTCTCACAAAAAAATGCCAGCATAAATTTCAGTTGATAAGAGGCTCATGTTATTTAGTCCATGGGCTGTGACTTCCAACTACACTAAATTAATTAAAGAGGCAAGATCTAGAGGTGGAAGCGGGGTTCAGGACTTAGTAGAAGTATATATGCAAACCGAAAAGATGTGCAGTCATTGGAATGGTTGTGACACAATTTTATGGAGAAAAGCATTTAGATTTAAAATGTTATTTAGAGGTTAGCTGGAATTGTACCAATATAGGTGCTGTCATTTTGCTTAACATTTGCATCTTAGCTAGTGGAAGCTATCTTCCTAAAAAAAGTGGCAGGTTATTTTGAAAATTGAGAACAATGCATGCAATTGAAATTTTTGTCAGCAGAGTGCTTTTGCTACTGCAGACCTCCAGATTTGATTTAATAACAGTCTGCCCAGAAAGTCAGCTTCACTCCGGGTGTTGGCACATTCTGAAGAAAATTCTGCCTTGTTTAATTTTTGACCATCAACAGGCTATTGCTTATACATTAAGCTATAATCAGAAGCACTTAGAAGTGCTTTCCATTACTGGGTGTTTAGTGACCGCTGTGGTGACCGCTGCATTCTCACACCCCACATCACAAATCCACAACCTTTTACACTAATTGGGCAGAAAGATCCAGAGCTTCACAGGTTATGGAAGCAGAACTGCCCTTCTGTGACACTGGGAATAAATTCAGACTTGAAGCCGGCTGGCTGCATAGATGTACAAAGAGGGCTTTCTTTGGCTGTGTACAAAGCTGGAAGTTCGTAGTCAGCTCTGTCCAGCAGTTTCTGAAACACTTCACAAAGCTGCGGCTTGTGCATCCTGCCATGCAGATGTGGAAGGTGGTTCCTGGGGAATGTGCACAGAGGTGTGCGTGTGGTATTCATCCTGGCAGGAGCTACTCACACTCAGCTGTTTATATAAATGATGGGCTCTTTCTATAAAGCTCTAAGTGGTTCTTGTGACACAGTGTAGATGCCATCAGCACCTGGTTTGGGACTTATGAAATGCATATATGTATTTCAATAGGTAACATTTCGCAGAGTTTAACAAACTATTAGAAAGCACTAGGGAAGATTTGTATGCTGTGTACATATTTCTGAGAGCTGAATACTGCCCTTGGGGAATTGACACTGCTACTGCTCAAAGGAGAAGCTATCAAGGGAAAAAATATTGAAAATCTTAACATGAGCAAATAAGAGATGTTTTATTTCCCCTTCCCCCTTTTCCATGTGCAAAAGATTGGAAAATAACTGATATTGCAATCGTAGCGGCGGATGCCATTGAGAAGAAAAAAGGATCTAAGGAAAAGCAAATAATATTAGTGCTTTGCTTTATATTGTATCTTGATCATAACCTGCTGGAATTACAGTTGTATCTTGGATCTGACAATGGCTGGGTTGTTTTTTCTCCTAGATTAATGTTATTTTTTCTTCCACTTGTTACAGGCTATAAATTGCATATGTTTGTAATTTTTCTATAAGATACTGTGAGAGCAACTGGAAATATTTTTTTATATTGCATGTAATTGCTGTTCTATTTTTTTTTCTAATATTTAGAGATTCGTTTTCACTGTGCCCCTAGTAGGTAGATGAAGACGATGCAAGGGAAGAGTCATTTACTCCATATCCAATTGAATGAGAAAACAATTTTCATGGAATAATTCTAATTGTTCAAACAACATATGTAAAGACCTCTGTCCTGCACATTGACCATTTGGTCAGTACAGATTATTTCCCATTCTGAATCTTTGTATGCTCACAACTTGTACGTTTGTGTCATAAGATCCCCAGAGTGTTTTGATCACAGTTACTGGTGGTTTGCAATATTAGTATGTGGTCAACATATGTATTTCCCCATGGTATAGATGTTTCCACACAGGATGTACAGTAAATGGATTTTGTGGCATTTCTTGTTGTATGGAGCAATATTCCTTACATTTTGCTACTTGCCAGTTTGGAATTAGAGCTTCATCCAAGCCTTGATTCAGCAATCACCAGTGTGAATATGTCTGGTGCTTTGTTGGTTTTAAAGGACAGACCTTTGCACAGATTCAAAACTTTATCAGCACAAACTGATTAGGAGATTTAGGACATAAGAAGAAAAGTCTGATGTAGGAAGAAAATACTCAAGAAAAGAAACTATGTTTGGGGTAATTTTAAGCACATTTCTTGTTAGTTTACAGAAAATAAAACTCCTTGCAGGCAGCCTTGTCAGTTTCCATGCTAAGTAACCCTCCAGTGCTCTCTTCCTATTACACCCTGTAGATTGAAACCCAGTGTGAATAAATAAATGGCACATCAGGTGGTATCTGGTTTAATCCAGGGCGATAGGAACAGAGACATGACTTTTAATGCAGGGGCAGGCACAACCCCCGGCGATGAAGCCTGTATCAACTCCTGCTGCTTCCTTTCTCCCCCCATCCCTCTTTCCTGTGAATAGTCATGATGGCAATTGTGACATCTTCACTTGGGTGATTTGTCCTCTTCTGTCTGCTGCTGAGAAATGCTGAGATGCAGACAGAAAACTCATCCCAAATGGACGTTGCCGCAGTTATGTGTTATATCTGCAGAAAATATGTCTTGAAAAATGTTATTAGAGAATTATTGTGGGCCTTACAGTTATTGGAAGTCTAATGATAAATCTTCAGTGACGGTATATTCTACATTGAATGGCTCAGAATCATTAAATTTTTCAAAAGTGCATCAAATCTATGTTTAAAGATATTGCAACTTGAAGATCTGGCATCTATCATCTTTGTAAGTCATGATGGTTATCTCCAGCACCCAGCTTAGCAGGTCCACCAAGAAGCTCATTTAAAAGCTTTTCTTTCTTACACAACTTACACATGTAGTTGCTGATGCTTGGTTGATATTTCCAAAACTGTTGTCTTTTGAATGTTAGATTCACATTATAGTAAAGGTTCATAGTATTTGTATCTATGCTATTCTGTATACATGCAATACAAAATACATTTTTCTGTAGAAAATATCATATCTTGTTAATACATTTATAAAATATTCTACATGAACATCACTGTGGCAGATGCATTGGGAAGGCTAAGCCTGCTTATAAGGCTTACATATATTATGTACTTTAATTCTGAATATATCTGAGCACACAGGGATCCAATGAGTGTACGGAGCACGGTAGCGTCCTTGGCAAAGCACAAAATTGTTTCTTGAGATTTCTGGAAGTGAACTACCCAGCCAGTATTTCTGTATGCCATACAACTTCACAAGAAACACCCATAAGGCCAGACATTAGAAAATCCCTTTTTTTCTGAGAAAGCAATCTTCGCTTCTTATAAGTCTTAGCTCACCGGTGTTAGTGCGAGAGGAAGCAGTGATGGATCTGGACTGCTGATGAAAAACAAATTTAAGGGACTCTAACAGAAGGCAAAGAAAACCCTTATCTTCCAGGGAGACTGATGGATTTTTTTTCTTTTTCTGCTGCTCCTTTCTTTTTTGTTATTCAGAAAGAGGTAGTAGCTGAGGTAAGAGCATGCTTACGTGCAAGATGCCCTGTCCTTTGTGGAGCTGTGCCTGTGCCCTAGTCCTGAGTCACAGCTGCTTCCGCAGACCCTTCTTTGCAGGAGCAGTGGAGCTTGAGGCCTCCACAGCTCTGCCCATCAGCTTCCTTGGCAGCAGCACTGTTCGCATCACATATTTAGGGTCATCGGGAGCCCTTTTTTAAACCATCTGTGCAGACTGCATTTCTTTGGGTAGTTAGCTGGAGGAAAAAGTTTTTATGAGCTCTTGCTTTAATATTTTCCATTCTCGGTATGAGGTCTCAGTCCTCACCCTAACAGTGCCCATGTTTTCAAGTCGCAGACTTTTTTTCCTATATTTTAGGCTCTAAATCTGAGGAGCACACAGAGAAGCACATCCTGTATATTCACATATGTGATGAAAATAGATTGTTAAGTTAATTAGCAGATGGCTTTTCAATTCCTCTCGAGTGCCTTATTTAACAACTTTGTATCCGTGCGAGTGATCCCACTGACTGCAGTGGGAGGCTGTATGAAAGGCTGCGTGCTCACCAGCCCTTTGCCAGCAGCTGCCAGGTCTTAGAAGGCTATTTCCTCTGGTCCCTTCTGTGGATGGGAGAATAAAAAGGTATCTGTACGCAAGAGGCAAGGCTCTAGAAATCTCTTCACCTTCCTAAGCTCAGCATCTCTGGCAGCCTATTATCTTCTGTTAAGAATGGGATTGCTGGCATTAGAGAAGCAAAAAAAGCGGCAGAACACTTGTGGGCTCTATCAGCAGCAGACCTGTGAATTAGGGCAGGATGTTGACTCTAGTATCTTTTTCCTCTTTAGAAGCCTCAGGCCCCCTTTGGGAGTGCTGTCTATATGCTATTAAGCAGTAAATGCATATGTTAATAGCATCTCACAATTTGATCCTTGGAGAGATTGACAAATTCCATCCGGCACGCACAGAAGTCCTGTAGTGTGGGAGAAACTGCAAATGGAAAGGCAAGGGAAAGGGGGAAGGGAACAGCTCCTTTGGACTCCTTGCACCCCAAGATCTGCCGACATGGCCATCGTGTTCTTCATGGGCTCCAGCTGGAGCAGCATTTGCCTGAACTCACAGAATCACTTCTCTCTTTCAACATCACAGACACAATGCTGCCTGTGTCAGAGCCGGAGGCGAACTTAAATAGCTGTAGATATAGAAAGGAACAAAGTGAAGGAGTCTTTTGAAGCCCAGAAACCACTTTGAATAATTTAGGGATCTTCCTTATCATCCTACTGTTTTTGCTGGCAGTTTAGATGTACGGATTCAGTGGCTTAGTTTGTCAGAAAAAAGGCAGAGGTTGGGGGGATGAAACAGCTCAAGTTGGGTTTTGTCTGAAGTTCACTGTGCACAGCCTCTTTCTCCCTCTGTTGGAAATAACCAGCTTTTTCCTAGGATTTCAAATATTTTTTAATTATGAGCTCTTGACACAAAGTTTGCTTTTATTCCCCCTGAACATGTTTATTATAACAGTACTGAGCTCTCAGCAAGTAAGTTTATGACTATAAATTTGCATTCTGCAGTCTCATTTCTTGCAAAAATATATTTAGAATTAATAATCTGTCCTTTACCTAACAAAGTGGGAGTGCTTTTGGAAAAAAGGTGCACAGGTTTGAAATATTCATGGAGGTCTAAAACTGAGTACTGACTTTAGTTTACTAGAGATTGCATTGGCTTTCATGAAAAGGAGAATTGGCTTTTAAAAGAACAACCCAAATCCCTTCAAATGCTTGGTTTTGGGAAGGAGGGGGAGAACCGACACTGTCTGATGATTTGTTTTCATGAGATGTCTGCATTAGCTCTCAAATTACAGAGCTGATTCGATGGAAAATTGCAAGAGGCTGCTCATTTGTGACTGACCCTGCCATCTAACAAGAAGATAGACCTTAGGCATAATTGGGTTGATGCTGATTTGATCGCACAAAAAAAAAAAAAGTCTTAGATCTGCAGAAGCAAGGCAATGCTCCGTCCTTAAATTGCCCCTTTTGTTGGTTTTCACAGGCTTTTGCTACACTGGACAACTGCCTGTTAGAAATCACATGCCTAGTTCAGTGGGTTGAGGATAAAGTTATTTTTATTGCTGCTTTATGCAAGTACATTCTGTGTGTGTGTTTTGAGAAAGACATATTTGCCCAACACCCTACCCCAAGAAATGCCATGCACTTTATACTGTATAATTTGAGCGGAAGAAAAAAATCCAGTGAGATTATACTCCCTAAAAACTGGTCATCAGCACATATTTTAAGTAGCCTTGCATTAAGAACAGGTAGAACAGGAGCTCTGGCTAAGCAAGGCGACATGAATCTTCACTTGTTTATGGAGAATTGATATTATGGATTTGTTTCCATTTCCTCTGCAAATCCAAGCATGCATGAGCCGTGGACAGAGAGTTTGTCTGGGAAGGAAACACAGAGCTGCTTTCACTAAGCGCCTGCCTCTTGGAAAGTAGATCTATGTTTTCTATGCCACCGCACACATGTGAAGCCAGCCAGCACAACCTCCAGTGTCTGGAACATGTAGGGGCAGGCTGGTTTCGTAAAGCTGGGAACTGGCGAGGGCCAGCAATCTGTGAGATGCGTCAGTTCGGCTCCTCTCCAAGTTGCTCCCGTGGGTACATCTCAGCAATTCCCCTGCCCTGCTCAGCCACCGGCTCGTGCTTGGCTGCCCGTGCAGATGCAGAGGATTGCAATTTGCAGCTGCCTGTACAGGTGAAAATTTTATCCAAACACCCTGCTGCTTAAGGACTGCGATTTTGTGCTTCTGGAAAGGATCTTAATTATTTGGGAGGCTCACCACTTGTGCTAATAATGGGCTTGCTGAAAGATGATTTGCAGTGAGGTTGAGTATTTTGTTCAGATATCTGGTCAGAGATATATTCAAATAAAACATGCTCATAAGCATAAACTGGTGTTTTCAAGGGCTGTAGTTCTGAGGCCCTATGTATTGCAATGGAAACAGAGTTTTTGGTCTCATTCTAACAATATCCACAACAATGCTGCAAAGAAGTTTCAGCTACATTTTAGCATGGCTGCAGCACGTATTGCTGTTTGTCACAAGTTCCTCCATTTGATAAGGGAGTAAATTTGCATGGCTGAGTTAAGCCCTCTGAAAATAAGGGCTTACAATGAATAAAACACCACTGTACTGTACCCCTTTAATTACCAGAGTTCTAAGACAGCATAGTTATAACATGTAATTAAATTTCATTGTATAAATGGAACACGGGCTGTGGTAGGCACATCTTTCATCTTTTGATGTATAATGACATTCAAAATATTCTCTAGCACTCAGTTGATAAACAACTTGAAGAGTCAGGGTCTACAGAGTAGCTTGTTTGATTTTAAATTTGTAAGATTGGCACGTGGTCTCTTTTGACGCTACTGCATTCTGATGTGATCCATTTATCTAATGTCATTAACAGTACACGCTGAATGTACAATTAAGCTTGAAACTGTCAATGTCAGTGGCTGTTAAAAAAGGGTTGATAAAAATGAGAAGAACCGCTGTTTTGTAATAAGCATCTGTGTTGCTTTTAAGTCAAGAAAAAAAAAAATCAATGAATTTCAATATATTGCTGTCTTCATTGCCAATGTAATTCAATAAATATGTTAATTCGCTGTTCTGAGCACTGAAGAGAGTTGAGAGCTTTTTGTGTCATTTATTTCTGTCAGTTCTGGTTTTCATTTTTTGTTTGTTTGTTTTTGTTTTAGTTAGACTTCCAGCCTAAGTCTAGTAATAAAAATAGGATTAAAATAGAGAGGAAATATTTTATATCTCAGATTTTTAACAAACTATAACATTTTTGTCTATTTTATTTCATTATCTTTGAAACAGCAAACAAGCAAAGAATGAAAGAAGGCTTTTATCATTAAAAATTCTCTTGATACAAGAATAACAAAAAACAATTTTAGATTTAACAAAAGAATACAATTTTCAAACTCGATGCAAATTTCAGAACAGAAATGTCTTCCTGACCATGTTGCTAGTCTTTGCCATGAAACATGATAGATAGACTTCATCTATTTTAATCCTATTTAGGAATCAGCATGTTCTGGACTTGCATGAATTACATATGAAACATTTTCTTTAAAATCTCTCTGATGTAAGACCATTATTGAGTGGTGAATGATATAAACCGATTTGAGAAACACCTGTATTTATATTTCTTTACAAATGTTCTCCTATTTTCCAATAGCTACATTTATTTTCTACAGAAATTATTGAAATATTGCTAAGTACAGACATATTGGAAAGCCATGCTAACTACTGTAACAAGCTTCGCTGTCATGGTTTACAGAAAAAGTAGCAGGTGTGAATGTACTGGAAAGGAGATGCCTGCTTGTGAGCGTGCAGAACTGCAAGCTCCTGTGTGCCTTGCCATCACCTCAGATGCTGTGCTCTGGATAAGACTGAGGGATGGGTGCTGAGTGAATAGAAAACAGTGCCTGTGTCAGGGGTACTGAGTGCTCTTAGGGGCATCTAGTTATTAGACCTTTCTTTTAGCATGTGAAATCTGCTGAGAGACACCACTGTTACTGTGTCAGGCTTCTTCTGATACTTCTGTCTCAGTGCTTTTCTGATTAACTGTCTAAATAAGAGCCAAGAAACTTTAAATATCAGAATATAGATATAGTTTTATTTTTACTTTTTAAAACTTTTATTATTTTTTTTTTTTTCTGTCTAGTTAATGGCTATGGCTGCTTGGATCATGTTACTAAAATGTATGTCTAGAGGCAGTTATTCAACATGTGGCTTTGTAAATGGACAGAGGATACAGACGCAAAGATTCCGTTCATAACATTACTCCTTACCAGTTAATATTTCAGGTAATAAAGTAACAACAGTTGAGCTACTTTCATGCTGATGAAGGTTTTTAAAGGAGACAATCCTATAGTTCTGTTAACACTTGGCCTTAATTTTTATGAGTGGTGTTAGTTGAGATGATTAATCATTAGGAAAAATGGAAATTCCTGGAACTAAAGTAAAACCCATTTAAGGAACTTGATGCTGGAGTCTGTGTTGAACAGAATAATCTCCATCCCAGTTTTCAGGGGGACATGAAATGGTGCATCTGGCAGCAAGTATTGCAATGGAAGTAATGGCATCCAGCGGACTTCTGTAAAATGCTTAAGATTGTTCCACATATGAAAATTTCATTTAAATCTGAGTGCACAGTCTAAGACAGGAATTGAAAAGTGAAAAAAAAAAGTCAGACTAGAACATGGAAATGGGTAGTATTGGTGAGAGAAGCATTTGGTCTGAGATTAGTAAAAGAATTTCTGAAGAATTGATTTTAGGAAAGATTTCACTTTCTATTTTTATTGGTGACTTTAGGACAAATATTAAGTTAGTATTGATGGAAAATGAGATAAATTTTTAATAAAAAAGAGATGAAGTATATTACACTGAAAAGACCATATAGCTTTGAGAAGTAGAATGACAGGTTCATATGAATAGCACAATGTTAAAGGCCATGTAGTTGAAGTTTTAAAGCTCAAATATTAGAAAATTCTCAGTTGGAAATGGCAAACGAGAAGGGTCTGAACGTATTTGTCAACTGCAGGGTGATTGCGCATCCTTGCCTTGCTGTTATTCTGAAAAAACATGGATTGCTTTAGCGTGCATCTATCTAGGACAGGGAGGCAGAGCTAAACAAGTGGCAGGGTGCAAGCCTCAGCAAGACATCCCCTGGAATACTCGTATGGACATTTCTTTCCAGTGAGACTGAAGAAGGTTTGAAACTGGAATGTGTGCAGACGAAAGGCTGGTGACAAGGAATGAAACCTCTTCTCAGTGAGGACTCTAGAGGAGCACATGTATTTAGCCTTGCAGATTAAGCCTGAGAGATGATACCTGAGGTACAGATGACATCTGATGATACAGCTGATATCTCTGTTATCGATAAAATACCGGGGAGAGGAAAAGGCTATTTAAGCTAAAGGCTAGAATTAGCATGAGAAAAAATAGGTACTAATGAGTCATAGGTAAATTCAAACTCAGAGGATCTTTCCAAGCCTCTGATCTCTGGAGTAACCTTTCAGATAGGAACTTAGAAGGAAGAAGTGAGAAATATCTTGAAGATGAAGTTTGATATATTATCAGAGGTATTGTGATACGCAGCACTTGTTAGAGGAAGATCTTTTTGTTCTCCTCATCCCATACCTGGCTTTAAACACAGTAGCTACACTGTCCGTTACACAAACCTGCATTTTTCTTAATGGTCTCAGATGTTTGGGCACTAGTGTTTCAAAAGAAAACAGTAACAAAGAAAGAAACCTTAAAGGAATGAACATCCACTGCTGTGTGCTTAACAATATGTGCATTGTCCCTGCATCAGAGAGGCACCGAGTGGTCATCTCCGATCAACCTCCAGCACTGCATCCAGTGCTCCTTGAAATGCTGTAGCTCGTGAGCCATGTGTGTGGTTACTGGGGGAGATTATCAGCTGGGACAACAGCATGCATTTTACCAATACAGGCCCATTTCCAGCACCCAGGAACATTCTGTAGCTGGGTTTAATTTAGCTGTGCATACGCACCCCTTGTGCTCTCTTGGGCTTTGGCTTGATGTGCATATGAAATACAACTTTTATAACTTTCTGTTATCTCTGATGTAGAGCAATAGATCAAATACTGATCTGTTGTAGAGTGAAGCAAGGAAAACATTTTTTTTTAAAGTTTGTTAAGCTGCTGCTGTTTAATATTTTCTTAGAAATCACGGATTTCTGAAAAGCTTTTCCTGAATGTGCTTGATTCCACCTTAGTAATGAAAAAAAAATATATACATACTGAGCAGTGAGGTTTTCTAACAGGTTGCTAATTTGAAAATTCTTTTTTTTTTTTTTTAATTTTATGTTTGGTAAAATGCATAGGAAATTTAAAATTTGTGTTTAGATGGGAAATTTGAGAATTGTTTTCATCTTGAACAGAGGCTCATAATGTATTAGACGTGTTTCTTATAAATAATACAGGTTTAAATTCTTTTTCTGTTTTCTGTTTTACCAGTTATCTCAGAATTTATCTTCTTTGTATTCATTTTCAAAAAAGCATCTTTGCCTTTCTCCCTTACATCCCCCATGTTTCACAAACACTGTAACCATTCATAAGCCAGCTTAAAGCTGTCCTTCAGGGTCCTTCTTGAAATTCTCCTTTGCCAAGCATACAAAATATGTTTACGGAACTGGAATATTTTCAGCATTGGTTATCCTTCTGCGTGATATTACTAAGGTCTTACTTCTGTATACATATGTGAACAACATAAATACTTACATATGCATGTGATCTCTTTGGGGGAGAGTTGCTGTTTTTTTCATTGTTATTATATTTATGTAGGTATATAATAAAATATAATTAACAATATAAAATGTAAGTAAATGTATACTTTGTTGTTGCACGATTGCATTTTAATC
>VXAV01000467.1:11726-27952 GCA_013399715.1 Alectura lathami | reverse complement strand
AAGGCAGATTAAATTGTTTTATTTGTCTTTACTATGCTGTTAATGGTAGAACTTTAGCTCAACTAGGGTACAGCTGTTACTTCTAAAATCTTGCCAGTTGTGTTCTAGAGAATTAGACATCTAGTTCCACAGTTGCAATATATAGATACAGTAGGTAATTACTCAAGACAAAAATGGATGGAAGATGTCTGCAGTGTTCTGTAGAGTATACCCTTGCTAGCTGATAGAATCACTTCTTTAGTGACGGAATTATTATGCTGAGTTTAGAGGAGTTATACACTCCTCAGCATTTTTTTTCCAGGATAAGCTAGGAAGTACTGCTTTGCTCAGGTTAGGTATGACCCACACAAACAGATGTTCTTCCCTATACAGAAGAAGGGAGCAAAAGCTCCTGAACTGCACAGGGTTCAAACATGAAGAAAATGCTAGGTGTTCTCTAAGGCCTCAGATGTAATGGAAAATACTGGGTCTTGAAGGCATATTGAATTACATTTATTTTTCTGAGGTATCTTTTGATAGATGATAAGTAATTTATATACATAAAATATAATTTATTCAAGGAAGGATGGTGAAAGAAGTTATTGATTGATTTCCTTGACTTTCCTTAGTCTACATAGCTTGTGAGCACTGCACAGACATTACAGTAAATACAAACCAAAATCCTGTTCATGTTTGCATAGTATTCTGTTTTTCCTGAACCTTAGGTCCAAGTTGATAAGTTTATGATGTGGATTTTTATAGCAGAATATATGTCTTTGCAGGAACTTTATCTCCCTGAAAACAGCTATGCAGATAATTGCTTAATTTCTGAAAGTAGACTGATAAATAATTGGTACCTGCCCCTGACCTGTTGCAGCTGGAACAAAAGTGGGCTTAGTAGCATCAAGACAGTCCTTTGTCTTTATTCAGCATAGCTCCCTCTTGTTGCCTTTCAATCAGGTCTGTTAAGTAATTATTCTGTAAAACACAGAAACCATTCTTAGCGTCTTTTTGTACATCCTGCCATATGTGTAAGTCTGGAGATAAATGGTCTAGTACTTTGTCATGGATATCAGGCGCCTCTGACATACTGCCTTTGATGAAGTTACTTAGGTTGAAATTTTCAAACATGAATGTTTAAATTTTAGAGGATCTGACAATTTTATAGCAATCAGCTCAGTATGGCTAGCTCTTGCATCAATGGAAGAAGACACCATTAAAAAAAAAAAAAAAAAGAGGAGGCAGAACATTTTTATTTTAGTATGTAATACAATGTTAGGTTTTCAAGGTATGCTACACTCTGGTATGGAGAAAGATGCATAGGTCCTTGAGTGGCAGGGACTTGAACTAGTAGCCCATATTGTACAGATGGTACCAGTTTAGATCCTAACCATATTTGCATGGTCTCATGTACATATTAAACTACACGTGAAGGAGAGCTACTATTTTTTAAATGAAATTACTTCTAGATATCCTCTGCATGTGTTTAGCTAACTCCAGTGCACCTGTTTTTTGGGCTTTCTGAGAGTCTGGTTCCTAATTAAGGAGCTGACATGACCACCTGCTGTTGGAGATATGCTCTGGGTTAACCTGACCTTGGTTTTGGCACTCTGCTAAGTTAAGTATGAACAGTCTCTCCAGAGAGGCAGTACCTAAAATTTGAAGTATCTTCTAAATATCCTCCCCTCTCTCTCTCTTGGAGAGTCTCTTCCTGGAGACTTTGTAGTGTTCTTCATTACTTCTAAAAATCTCCATAGCTCTTGTGACTTCCGGTGTATACATGTTGTCCATTAGTTAGGTTACTTTAGATTAAAAATCGTGAAAGAAAGGAAAGCAATTTCATACGGTTCCCAAATTAATGACAGTCTGCTTGCACATTGGTTGCTTTCCGTTGGCATCTGGGTCCTAGTACAGACTGCCATTCTTAATCATATTTTAATTTTCAAATAAATTGCTTTCATTATCCTTTCATTTACAATACCGTGTGTGCATTACTGCTCATTAATGTTTGTCATCTACTTTGCTGAGGCTGGGTTTTTAAATAGCCGTGGTTGCAATGCAGTAATTAAAGATGATCTATGTTGGTTTTGTAGAAATTATTCTGAAGCCTTCTTACACACACAAAAAAAGAAACCCAAACTTGGAGTGTTGTTGAAATCAATTCCTTAAATGTATGGAAGCGGGTTTGCTTATGTGCTTTACCTATAGGTAAAAAAAAGGGCACTTCTAGTGGTTCTGCTAGAATACCTAAGCCTAATGATGGATCTGTATGGAACGATATTTCTGTAATTACTGACAGGCCTGCTGTTTTTGGGTATAAAATCTTATTTTGTATATGAAAGTAAAGCAAGTAAAGTAAGATTTTTTCATATTTCTTCACAAAACTTTTCTTCCAAAATCTGTTCAGCATTGTTGTCTGAACTGTGGCTTCTGTTAAGTCACTTTCCTACCCCTTTCTTCCACTAGAAACATGAAAGGACTGTAACAACATGGCAGGGATTTTAAAATTACAGTTTGGGAACTATGTCCCCATGAAACAGCAGTCAAAACAGTAACAGTAGACTTTACCCTCATTTTGGCATAGCAATCTTCCTCAGACCGTGTATCATAATATAGAAATTCTTCCCATCATGGCGCTTGCAGTTAGTATTTGCTTGCCTATGACAGAGTCTGTATGACTGATAAAGAATATCATCTCCATACCGGCGCCTATCTGATATTTTTATCCCTTTGCTTATGTGCACATGCTCAGCTTTGAAAATCTGGCCCTCAGGGATCCTGATATGAATGTTCAAAAGTAATGTCACTCCTGATAGGGCACATGAGTAAAAGAACAATTACACATTATTGAAAGAGAAATTTAAATGGATTTTTTGAGATATGATACTCTTTATGAACTGTCAAAGAATTAGTTGTTTTCTTGAACTAATATTTCAAAAAGCGACTTCAGGTGATGGACACATCCTAACATAACAGGGCTTGGCCCCAAGAGCTGGTGCAGTCTCATTGACAAGACTGAAAACTTTAGTCCTACAATTACGTGCAGTGTTTCTGTACCGCAGTATGTGGTCATGGCTGAATAGGCCTCCCATTTATATAAAGCTGAATTTGATTCTGAAATGAAAATATGAAATACATTCTGCCTCTTTCAGTCTATGCTATCATTTACTTTTAATGAACATTGTCACCTCTCCATGGCTAAGATCTTAATGTTCTCCCCCTGGCCCAGAGCAAAAAGCAGAAGTCTTAGGAACACAAATTACTTATGTTCCTAGTTTTTTCTACAATTTATATATCTTCATGGAAGTGCAGTGAAAGGAATATATTTGGAAATTGTTTTTTGGTGTCACAGTCCAGTTAAAATAATTCTCCGTAATTGTATCAATAATAATAAATTCTCTGTATTATTTATTTTAATTTTTTATTTTAAAAAGTTGATATTCAGATGTGAGTACTTAAAATGGACATGTCCAGTCTCTAGAAGCTCCAGAACCTTGGATCTGTTTTTAATTGTTTTCTTTTGGATTGTATTGGGAGATTCAAATTAGTAGTATGTTTATAAATTTACTTATTTGAGTGGTAGAAGAAAACTCAACACATCTCTTTTGAACCATCTCTTACTTTAGCTTATTATTGTTATAATAATAAGCTATAATAGCTATAAGACTCCTTTTAGTGTTCACTTGCCAAAAAGCAAAGCTGGCTGAAAACTGATAGGAGCACCTTCGGCTAAAGTTGTATTCACAATTTTATTAGGATTTGTTCTTTCATTATGGCTATTCCATTCATCAAAGCCTTGTGACTTTATTCATACGAAGACATGTATCTCTTCAATTTAATGACTTAGATTTTAGGTTAGCTGAACTACCTTCAGCATGTGCTCTTCTTTGGTTGGTTCTGGAGGAAACTTGTAGCAATTACACTCAAGACTTACCTGTTCAGTCTCCTGTGCAGGGTTTGGTGGGATGAATCAATTTTATGAACACTTTTCCCTAAAATTCAGGTCATTATATGTGAAAGGAAACATCGCCTTTATTTATTTGCTTTTAAAAATAGTATTTTCTCCTATTCAAACTTTCTCTATTCTAATTAACAGTGAAAAATGTAAGGAGATAAGTAGCTGGATAAGTTGATAACGTTGCTTGAGGTTATTAAAATAACATGTAGAATATCTTCTAACGCTGGTAGATAGCTAAGCATCACACAGCTGCACCAAACTCCCCTTCCTGAACAGAAGAGAGGAGAGAAAATATGATGTGTGGGGTCGAGATAAGGACAGGGAGTCACTCACCAATTACTACCATGAGCAAAACAGGCTTGGCTTGAGGAAGTTTAGTGTAATATACTGCCAATTAATAATAGACTAGAGCAGTGAGACCTTCAAGCAAACTAAAAAATCTTCCCCCTCTCTACCCTCTTCTGCCTGCTCCCATTCTGCGCAGGGCAATGGGAGCTGCGGCCAGTCCATGTCGCTCCTTCATGGTCACTCTCTGCTCCTGCCCCAGCACGGGGCCCCGCGGGCGGCAGCTCCCCCGGGCCCCTGCTGCACCGCGGGCTCCTCCCCACGGCTGCAGCTCCCCATGGGCCGCGGCCCCCTCCAGGCCACGTCCCCCTGCTGCACCGCGGGCTCCTCCAGGGGCTGCACGTGGAGATCTGCTCTGCTGGTGCCCGTGGGCTGCAGGGGGACACCGCCATGGGCCTCTCCTGGGTGCAGTCTCGTTCTTAAATCTGCTCTTCCAGAGCACGCCCAGCGTCACTCGTGGCTCAGCTCTGGCCAGCGGCGGGGCCCTTTTGGAGCAGCTGGAGCTGCCCTGACGTGGGGCAGCTGCTGGGCTCTGCTCACAGAAGCTACCCCTGCAGCCCTCTGCTGTCAAAACCGCGCCCTGTAAACCCAGTTATATGCCACTTAAAGCTACTACTTCTAATTTTTTCAGGTTTTGTAAAATTTTGGAAATGCAATGCAGCCATGGAACATTGAGGCTGCATTACAGACAATTGCTTAAGTGACTAGTTGTATCTGAGCATGGAAATATTCCATATCATGTGCCTAACAGTAGCTGAATGCATTGTAGTTTGTGGGAAGGAGAATGGATGACATGACATCCTTTGGAAATACTTTCAAACTTATATGCTTATAAATATTTACCTGACACCTAAATTCTAACTTTGTGTGAAAGACAGAGAATTCTATGAATGTAAAATTCATTTTAGGATATTCCTCCCATTTTCTGGGCATATGTTAATCTACCAAAGACAATACTTTGAGAGGTCATAGCTCTCTGTATATGGTGACTTTGGAATCAAACAATGGTGAAAAACTATATTTTCTGATTTCTGTTTTTCAAATTTTATTTTCTAATTTCATTAAGTTTTGTGGTACAGCAAATATCTCAGTATAGTCTCTTAGTTATTTACAACACTTCCTTTTGTGAGTAATGGTAATATCCTGGATATGTTGATTGTAACATGTAAATACAATGCCAGTTATAAATCATGATGATTCCAGCTGGGCCTAGATTTAAGTTTTAGTAAGCAGATATTCAGAGAGGTGCTAATACTAAAAATCATAATCAGTATAGATACAGCAAGGTTTTACTACTCCTGTGCCAGTAGATGAAGAGTATCAATATTTGAACTGAAAATCAGCATCTGTGCAGAGGTGAAGACACAAAGAGGAGTAGTAATACTGTTAAAGAAATGTAATGTCAGTTTTGCATACATTGTCTTATTCTGGTCATGATTTGAGTAAGATTCCACCTGCTGTGAGAAGACATCCCTCAACATATTGAAGCTGCTTGCAATAGCTCTACAATAAGCAGTGAACGCTTGCTTTTCATTAATGTAATAGGGATCTGTGCAACCCTTGTCTCTCTGTGTAAGAGGTATCAGTAATGTCAGTGAATTGCTGAGGACCTGCCAACAACATTTTTTTTAAAAAAATCTTGTTTATGCAGATATATTTTTCTGTTTGTTTTGTGATATTAAAATAAGCAGAGCAGAAAATGATAGATGATTTTTTTTTGGAGTAACAGTCACTGTCCAGATAAGGTGAGGGCTAAAAGATTTCTCTTCTTCATACCACATAATATGCCATTTTCATTTTGTGCTGCTCATAACCCTGAGTGTCACAGCTTTCTATTCTAGTCTGAATAGTCAATGAAACATTATGAAGCTGATAAGAAAAGCTGCTCCCCGTTACTTGGCAACGGCTGTTAAGCAGAGCTGAGTGCTGTTGATTGAGGAGATTAGCTGCCAGAGATAAACCTCCTCTTTCTGCTGCCCTGCTGCTTATCTTTCTACCCATAACAAGTTGCACCAAATATGACAGCAGTCAGTGGTTGAGGCAGAATATGAACTTTGCAGCAAATGAAGTTTGCACAAAAGACTTAGGGTGCTGCCTTAAAAATCTGGAATGTATTAAAATTTGCAGATTGTTTGCTGGGCTGCCCTTCCTTAACTTCGGGGTGAACGTTTTTATTTGAAAGGATGATGCCCCAGATCTGACAGAAATTGGATGCTCTGTTGCTGCGTTGTCCATTCCTAAACACTGAAAATATGATCAAATATTTTAAATGCTTTTCTATGGCACCGGTTCTCAGTGATGTTAAAGAAAGAAATGAAATGTGCCATACTATTACTGCAGTTGCTGAATATGCAGAACTTGGATTAGAGGATTTTGGTTGATGCCTTTGGGAGAATATGCTTTTGTAGATTAAACAAAAATGTCTGAGTACATTGAAAACTTTATATCCATACGTGGCATGGAAGTCTTTCTGGTTTTGCCATATCAAAATTACATTTCATCAGAGAAGCATTTTGTTGACTGGAAAATCAAGGCTAAAATATGGGGAAGGATAGAAGCTGGTATATTTTTTTTAATTTCTGAAGAATGTCATTTTTCCTTTTATATTTTTAAAATGTTGGTTTGTCCCTTTGCTTTCATTAGTGAGCGTATACTTCTGATTACATGTTTGCCTGTGGAGAAGTCATCAGTAATGCCCATATCATCACCCTCCAGCTGGGTCCCTCTGCCAGACTTTCTGCTGGCTAGAATGGGAGGTAGGCTTGGCTGGTGGAAGACCTGGGAATGGCAAGGCTCTGTCTGAAGAGTGAAATTCTGAGGCAGTCTTTGTGCAGAGACGTGGAGGTATAGTTATGTATCTAATAAGCATCGTAAGTTCATCAATATTATTGAGATATGTGTTACTAGTTTCTAGAACCTAGCAGAAATCTCAGAATAAAAGGTTTGGGGCAGAGGCATTTTCCTTCATTTACAGTTGTTTTAGCTCTGTTGAAACATGGTGAAACAAGTTGATGCTTTCTGCCTGGAAGGGCATGCAGGTGAGGTATATAAAGAGATAACAGGCAGGTCGACTATATTATATGCAGTTTTGTTGTCCCAAGCAAGAATCTGTTGCTTCATTAACAATATATTGTATGGGAGATATTTAGTATGGTAGATATTTAGTTGTGGTGCTCCTAAAGTGAAATCCTGTTTCAGTGGGTTCCTTGCTGATCAAGTAGTCTTGGCTTCCAAGATTTTATTTTGCATCTTTGATGAAATGCTGTTTCTTTCTTTGGTAGCATGAATGCTTTATTCAAAATTATTCATGTGTATTCTATCTTCTTTTGAGAAGTCTTTATGGTTAGTTTACAACTTAACGTACTTAAGCACCCAAATTTGAGGAAAATCTAAAACTTAAACTGCAGCTTAAATTCTTCCCCCTAACTCCAGTCTAGTGATGGCTTCTAGTTGTATACACTATTTTAAAAAGCACGTTACTATTTATATGTATATGGAAAAATTAGATATTTCCTGTGAGTTGTATGTATCCTGTGAATAAAATAGGAAGCAATTTGGGGTTGCATATTTTGCATACATTGAGAGTTTTTGTGTTAATTGCAAAAACAGAAAAAATCTGGCTTTCTTTTACCATAATTTCAGGCCTTGCAAATCTTAAAGGATGTTTTCAGCTGTAATAAAGGCGACGAGAATGAAATACTTCTGCAACTTTTCCCAATCCTATTGCATATCTCCGTGCCTGTATCATTTCATCTGTCTGTGGGCTTACTTACAGAGACAGGAGATCATCCTCTATGCTGAAGGCAGACTTCTGCCCTGGAAAAGGCTTTTCACTGTAGGGATTTTTCCATCCCATATATAATCTCTTTTGCTCCTCAGTGTCCTTTCCAAAATTTATCATTTGGTTTAAAATTTAGACACCAGAACTCTGTATTCCTGTACTGACCTCATCAGCGCTGCATAGTGAATGACATCACCTCCTTTTTCCGGCTTATTGCTGTCATGTTCATATATCCACAAACCTTATTAATGCTTTTGTCCTTGTACCATCTCAGACTGAACGCTGAGGTCTGAACCAAGCAAGGAGGGCTGTAATGTCTCATTCCCATCACCTCTTGCCGTTAGCAATGCTGCAGGTGGTGCTCAGGCTCTGTAATAGGACAGGGGACAGCTGTGTCCTGACCTCTAATCCATTGTGATAGAAATAACTTCTGGATACAGCAAGGGATAGGTGGTCCTAAGTATGCAAGATCATATTTAGCTGTTTTAAAACAAAATTTGTTTGAAAACTGATTTTTCATTCTGTCCAGACAGTTCAGCAGAAACATCACCCCCTTGTCCAAGTTCCTGGCTGTCCCAGTGCCCGTGTGTAGGCTGCCGGAGGCAGCTTGGTGTGCTGTGGCTTCTACAGGCATGCTGATATTTCATTCTACAGCAAGTTGTGGAGATTTCTGAGGCTGCTCCATACAGTTTTAATCAGTCCACTGGGTGCACTCTGTGCAGCTACCCTAGTTTATAAGGGTTTCCCTTACCCTTTGTAAAGGAATACATTTAGAATTTCTGCTGATGTGTTCAGGTTGGCATAACACGGTTTTCCATAATTTTTGTAATACTTTGCAGCTGGAGAAGAAGATGGAGATCTTTATTACTATAATTTCATGCATGTCCGAAGTCAATTCCATTTAGGAATAAATTCAGTAGATCAAATTACAAGTATAATCTGCTGTCTCAATAAATATTGTTCTGCCATTGATCTAGGAAGCTTCAGCTTTGGCAAAGGTCAGAAATTAACCAAGTTTGCCCTAACTAGTAGGTGTTGCCTGTAATGTATATGAATGGAATGGTCAGTACTCATGTTTTCCTGAAAATAGTATCTCCAGCAACCCTACCTTCAAATAACTAATTCTTCAAGTACAAGCTTTTGGCACTTAGCTCCAGTTAAAACTTTTGCTATGCTTTTAATTCCAAATGAAAATTAATGCAGAAATCCATTTTGCTGAACATGTTTCCTTGCAGAGTTATTTTTGCCTTGGGAATACAGATGCAAGAGTAGCTCTAGTCTGGTCACACAGTGAAGACATTGCCAGCACCGAAGTGGTTCTTGGCACCAGCTGAAAATGTAATGGGGATCCTTGAAGTGACTGAAGTACATCTCAGTGATACTTGGAAAATTAGTGTGCATAAATAAGCATTAGTATATTTGCATCTCATTGCTTCCATAAATAAATTCTTAGTCCCTCCAGTAACCTCTGTTCATAATTGCATATTGAGGGAAAAAAAGAATTGTTCCTGTTTCATCATTCCCCATTGCTCTGGCTCAATAGCAAGCAGTGCAAGTGAAGGGAGCTACATTGCTCTTCCAAGAGGTTGTTGAACAGCTTCAGAATGCTTTCTCCCTGCATGGAACTTGTTCTTGTTCGGCTTGTTCATTTTTGTATTTTCACTCAATTTCTCCCAATAATATCATAAATAATTAATCAACTATGTTGCATAAACTTTTAGCCTTTTCCCATAAAGAATCATCTCTCTCCTTTCTCAGAACTTTTCTAGTTTATCCGTATTTTTACAGTATTTTAGTCAGAATTAATAGTGCACTATTCTGCCTGTATGCTGAAAACAGATTTTTCTAGATGGCAGGAGGGGGTGGTGGAGGTATGTGGCTCAGATGTATCTCTAATAAGATAGGAATGTAAAGTGGAGACTTCCATGTTAGTCTTGCAGTCCAGTGACTAAATATGCTGAAGAGTAGCTTTATTGTAAGAGCACTATTACTTATACTTGAATTTAAGGTATCTTTCCTGTTTGAGGAAGATTTATATGTTTGAATCTTTCCTCCTTTTTCTCTTTAGTACCATTACTGTCAAAAAACCAAGGAGTCACTGCTCAGATAATTTTGATTGCAAGCTCTTTCTTCTGAAAGACAGCATAATTAATATTGAATGTAATTTTGCTTAGAATTCCTCTTAATACATTATAATTAGAGATTCTTGGTTATTTTCTTGAAGGTTGCCTCAAATGTAGGCTGATGTATGCGATCAAAAGTAAAGGCATGTGGCTTACAGGCTGCAGCAGTCACCTGGATGTGGAAGATGTCACAGAAGGTGACAGTCAGGGCTCTGGAATCCTCTCTTGTCGTAATTATGGAGAAGAAAACCACGGCTTTTATTCCACATAGTTACCTAGACTGTGGGAAATTTGAGTTTGTTTCTCTAAGAAATGCTAAGATATTCAAGCATTATTCCACTGGAACATTGGGTCTAGTAGCAACATTTAAAGACTTGCTTTCTTTTCACCTCTACTTTTTCCTTACCTTGAACTCCCTCCTGCCCTTTCCTGCCAAGGAATGGCCGTTAACGACTGGGAGGCCAATGGAGGACCCATTAAGACTGGGGTTGGCCTCTGTGCTGTGAATCACAGAAAGTAGGCATTGAAATCTGTCCCTCTCGTTCTCTTAGCTGAATAATTTAGGGTCTTTGGGGGAGTAGGCAGCACTTCTTTTCATGGTTAGCCTGCTCTCTTCATGCTTTGTTAAACTGCAGCTAGCTTTGTCATGATCCTTCCCTCTTGCTGTACTCTGTTGAGAGTAGAATTTTTTTTTTTTTTTAGTTACTTTCTCTACAATTTGCATATTTTTGTTGTAACATAAAAGATCTCTTAAGGGAAAGTGTGCATTATATTTTGGGACCATACAGTCCACCACTTAAATTAACAGGTTAGCCCAGACACAGTTCCTGGAAGGAAATCTTTGCTCTGTTGAAGGTTATATCTCTTTGATGAAGGAAAAGCACAGTCCTCCAGAAATAGCTTTCGGAATTACTCCCTAAGACAAGGAGACTGCAAACCTCAAAGGAGCTACTGGCTTTCCGATGCACCCCGGGAGGATCTGGAGCTTTGCAAATCCCAACCATATCACAATATGAACACTTCCTAATCTCTAGCATGCCACCCAATTCTTCCCATAATCAGAAATATTCAGGTTTTCAGTTTGGGATGTCTTGGTTGAAAACTGACAAGCCATGCAGTTTTATCCTTAAATGTTTGTGTCCAAAGAGGTGAGGAAAGGCATTAAACTTGTTAGAGCCTTTTCACAGGACTATTAAGTGATATGGCTTTCAGCAGAATTCAGAAGTTACCTCTGACTTTAAGGCAGTAGGTTATGTAGTTGCTGAGTAGGAATGTATTCACTGTACTATTGCTCATATACACGGTATGGTGTTTTTTGTTCGAAAAAAAAATCAGTTTTAGAACTACTTATTTTGTTATTTTGTGGTTCTTATATTGTCTCTGTTAAATCTAAGATATAAATCTACAAAAATATGCATTACATTTTATTTACGATGGAGGATTTACTTTGGTTATATAAGGTATTATGCCTTACACATTAGCAAGAACAGATTACCTACCACCTCATACTCTTTAAAACAATCTGTGTGCATTTTGCTTGCTGTCTTAATGTATTAATTCTAGAAACATATATGTTAGCCATATGTATATATTTTGGTATTGTATTCCTTAATTTCAACTAGCTGCCTTAAAAAATTTCCACACACTTATCAGCCGTTAGGATAGGGAAGACTGAGGGTGGCTGTTACTGCATAGCTGTGTCTTCCAGATGAAGTCAAATGCATCTGAAGGCAGTAAATATTGCAGGTGATTAGCGAGTGCTTCAGGACTGATACCTGAGCATGAAACTGTCCACTAGATGCCACTCTTACTGCTCTGAAATGGAAATAATCAAAGAGTACTGAGACTACGCATAGATAAGAAAAATAAAACCGTAAAAAGGTTTTAAAAGTTTAGCTGGGGAAGATTGCCTCCTAGGAATGCAGCATTCTCTATGGAGCGCTGCAGGTTTGCAACGCAGCTCTCTGTGCTTGCAGGCAGCATCTTTGCTGAACTGCTGCAGTAAGGCTTATAAGCATTTGCTGTCTGAAAGCATTGAAGTAATACTTTTAATACATTGCATGAGAAATGGCGCAGTGGAATCACTGTTGCTCCATCTGTGTGATTTCTACTTTGCTTGTAAAAAGGAATTTGAACGTATAGATATAAACTATGGACAAATCTTTTTAAATAAAGAATATTGAAAGTGTGTTGTTTGCTAAAGAGCTCACTTGTAAATGTTGAGTGTAGATTTGTTGGCTATGTTTTCTGAAAAAACCTTCCTGAATTGCTACTCCATGGGCTCTTCAAGGAACAGTAACTTTTTTTTTTCTGTTTTTCTTTTCAAAAGGATTTTGAAAACAAATACCTTACTGGAGAGACACAGCAGGGAGAGAAAAGTAAAATACTTCAACAGTCTTCTTCATACTTCCTAAAACATTTAACATCTGTGACCTTGAAGTCCAGTATCATTAGACTTCTGAGATGCATGTCTTATGCTTCCCACTGGGATATGATTTGTTCTTTCCAGAAGGCAAATGGGGCTCTTACTTTGGATTATAAAATACCAAGTAGTGGCATTTTCATTAGTCCTGGGGAACCCTTGGAGCTTACAGCTCCTTGAGCCCATAGCTAGGAGAAGGTGAATGAAGTGTCCATACTCGGTGAGAAGTTTTCTTGCAGAACGTTTAGTTGCTGAGGAGTGGTGCCCATTAAAAACTGTGCAGAGACATTAGGAAAAGTCCTCTGATGATAACTACACAAGCTCAAATGAGACAGAGCAATTTGACCTACTGCTGGATCTGTGAACTTTCTTGTTTAGATTACAACACAGGAGCAGACCACAATGCCTACAATATGGAGCAGAACTTTTTAGACAAAGCTCTACTTTATCATTTTTCAACAATTGTCAGGTAATTAGGGTAGGGAAGCTGATGCATTTATTGGCCTCTGAATATGAATACTGTTGCTGTCTGTATTGCTGCTTCCTTCCCGGCTGCTGTGGGAAGCTTGAGCAGTGGCAGAACTGGGTGCTTCAAAGCAGCTGCTTGGAGGCTTCTCTGCAAAGGTCACTTGTCAGCGCCGTGTGAAAATTTCACTGCATGTAGATCTAAATAATTAATTACTGCAGAACACAATCTTTTAATTTCCATCTATCAAGCTTTCATCCGCCTGCAGACAAACTCCAGTGCCTCTACCAGTCCTCATAGCTTTGCTCAACAGCAAAATGCATTCAAGGAGAACTCAATCTTTTTTTGGTGGTATGTAAAACTGGGCCAAGACTTATGTACATCTTTGGATTCTCAGATTAACCATACATCAAGTATGGTGGTTTCAGGATGGGATGTGTTTCTCTAGCCAACTACAGCTTATATGTTATTGTTTTTTAGTAAACATTATTTAAAATGAGTTGAAAGAAGCAGCTGCCCACAAATAGCCTTGCCTCCAGGGTGAAGGTGGTCACTCTGTAAGTTTCTAAACATTTTTTAATACCCGCTAAGCATGTGTTGCCACCTACTTTACCAACTCAACATGTTGACACAGTAACTTGTAAAAACTGTTTCAAAGGACAGTTTTTCATGGTCTCCTTTTCCATAATTCAGTACCTAGGTGTTGGTCATGAATGCAGTGTGGTTCTTTCTTCCTCAGCAGGCACCAGACATCATAAATAATCAATAACTGAGCAACCTGGTCTAGTGGGAGGTCCCAGCCCATGGCAGGGGGGTTGGAACTAGATGATCTTTAAGGTCCCTTCCAAACCAAACCATTCTATGATTCTGTGATTCTATGAATTCATTGCCAATGGGCAATAATAATGAATGAAGGTGGGAGTTTTTCATTTGCTTACAACCTTCCCACAGAAGTAATCATTCTATAACTTGTGTTTTGACTGGTTCACTGTTTAGTCTATCAGCTGATTTTTTTTCAGTGGAAGTTGATAAATACTCAGTGTGAATAATGTACCATGATCTTTGGTAATACCTCTAACAGAAGAGGTATTTGAGATCTGCAGATCTGCAACTATTTGAGATCTCATTGGGCATCTGGCTTAAGTTATATTTGTGTTCTTTAATCTTAGCATCTAACTCTGTGATATGTCTTTGTCAAAATGCAAGCTTTTAAATAGGACTTCTTAAAAATTATGTTTGGATTCTTTCTCAAATATTAAGCATAGTAGCAAAATCGGTAAATATTTAAGGAAGTATCTCACTGTCTCCTTGGGTCCATTATTCTGATGTTTTAGTCTCTGGTAGTTTCTTCACGGAAACTACCATGCTGCCAGTGCAGATGTTCCCAGGTCTAAGTATAATTTACACAGTATTACTATGGAAATTTCAGAGACTACTTTGCTAATGGTTAGCAAATGATAGCACTTTAACAGCAACCATATGTGTATATTGATTAGTTGTCTCAACCTCTCCTCATTCTGGGCATGTGTAAAGAGCAGATGTCTCTCACATAGTACTTTTTTTTTTTCTTAGAATACAGTTTTAGAATACAGTTTTAATCCACGTTCAGTATAAACACACTCTTAGTGGCTGTAGACCTACAGCACTTTTCCTTCAATGGCGATTATTAAAGCATCACTCATGCTTTGAACTTCCTCCGACATGTGACATCAGTGATCCTTGTGGGTCCCTTCCAGCTTGGAATATAAGCCATTTATGACTTTGAGTCACATCTGCCAAATAGTGTTCTTGGAAAGAAGGAAGGGGGAACATATACAAACATTTTTTAAAATAAAGTGTCCCTTCTCTGCTTTTTTTTCTCTGCTATCTATGTAACTTTAAGGAGGTCTAATGAAGAAGTACACTTAAAATTGTGTCTTCAGCTTCAATTTAATTATTTATGTTTTAAATCTTGCCACAGAAACCTTTAAGTCAAATAAAAAATCCTAGAAAAATTTTCTTTTTTTTTTTTTTTTTTTTTTCTCTATACGTNNNNTTTTTTTTTTTTTTTTTTTTACTGCACTAAACTATGAAGCTGACTGTTTGCACAACCGTAGTCTAACATTAATCCCCACTGTAAAGACCAACTATTTGCCAACCATGCTGTGGGACATCCTCCTCCTCCTCAACTCTCCCAGTTCTGCATTTAGCAGCACAGAGCATTCTTTGTGACTGCAGCCTCTTTAAAGCTTATTGTGCCCATACTTCAAGTGCAAAAGCCAAAATAGTTTTCAGTTTCTCCCTGAGCAGTCCCAGTGTGTTTGGATAGGCCAGACTTATATGCTAATTGTTATTTTTAGAATATAAATTGTTTTTGTTGTGTTCAGTGGCAGTGGTTTAAAGGGGTCTGAAAACTGTTTTTTGGGAAAAGGAATCAGGCTTCTTTTAGTTTGTGGATAAATTAGCTTTTACATCCATTGAGCTATCTTTAAACAATTATTTATGTGAGAAATTTTATTCTATGGTGAAGTATGAATGCTTTTCTGGACTCCAAAATAAATTTATAATAATGTTTAAGGTATATTAGCTTAAAAAATCATTGAATATTTATTGTTTATTTAAACAGAGATTTTGTCCCCATTGTTTGTATCCAGTGATGATGGTATTTCAAAACAGAACTGGTTATTTCAAATTACAGTTCATTTAGAACAATCCTCTTAAACTCTGAAATGTTTTTCTATTGCTTTCTGAATCAGGACTTTATTTGTTCCCATTGTCCACCTACTTTCAGGTGACTGATCTTTGTATACTTTGCTCGTTTCCAACTGCAAAAGGGTTTGACAGAGAGGTGAATATTCCACCTGTGTTCTTGTAATTGGCTGTTTTTCTGCTTTATCACTCTTAAAGCAGGAAAGCAAACAAGGACTGTATACATGATTAAGCCAAGCTTCCCATTCAAAAAAACTAGACTGAGAGGTAAATTTTCCATTTGTGTTAACTTAGTTTAGCAGTTGTAAGTGGCAGGAGGTTTGGAAAGGCAAAGAAAGCAGAAGCTGGCTAGTTTCGATGAGGTTTTGTATTTAACAGTGAGGGCTAATAATGCTTTGTTGTTTTTTTTTTTTTTTGGTTTTTTTTTTTTTTTTTTTTTTTTTTTTCTTGTGTTTTTTTTTTTT
>VXAV01000466.1:242985-256180 GCA_013399715.1 Alectura lathami | reverse complement strand
TATCATTTAAACTCCTGAGATCTGAGGATCCAAAGAGGTCTTTTACAATGAACTGGCCTTACCTCCTTCAAGACACATGCCATTTCATTTTAGATAGTCTCTCCTGCCTCAAGCTCCAATTCTCTAGGAATAAATATTCTCTCTGTTCAAGAATACTGTCTTCAAGTGATGAAAAGTGAAATTTTATTCACATTTTAATTCTAAATTTATATACTGGCTAGACCAGTAGAAATTCTGTAATAACCCATTGTAATTTATATAGAGACCATAGAAGAATCTTTCCTATCAGGAAAGTGAAGAAACGTAGGGATAGATACTAACAGAGTATGGAAGAAAAAGAATGATTCTCCATGCACACTGCTATATTTGGCTAATATACTGCTTATATACTGCTTATATACACTGATATATTTTGATTATATATTTTTGTCTTATTTGTGCTCCTTAAATGACTATATCCCAGGAGTTGCAGTTTTAGCCTTGGAACTCATCACAAATCCTGACTTCACTAGGTAAATTTCTGGAAGCAGATCTTCAAGCAGTATAAATCACTTTATCAGAGTATACAATAGTGTCGTTATGCCTCTTTAAACCTATGAAAAATCCAGCTGCCAAACTGACAAGATGTCTGATCTAGCAAAAAAATGTTATGTTCCATACAAATTTGGACATGTGGTCCTCTTACCCCACTAGTTCTTTCAGACCAGGGCACTACAAGCAAATTGTAGAACAGTGGCTTACTAACAAATGGTGGATACAAGGCAGGTATTTGTAAAGATCTGCTGATTTGCAGGACTTCTAGGGCCCCATACTTAAGTTCTTTATGTGAGCCAGAACCAATTATAAAGCACTAATTACACATATTTTTAAAAGAGTGCCAAGATTCACTAATACATGTTATGAGATTTTCTGTGCAGGGAATATTCCTGTCTGTCTGCCATTACAGCTACGAAGGAGCAGTCTGTTCTTTGTGAGCAACAACATTCATGTAGAGCACAGCAATTTAATTTACTCATTTTTTCTGTAGCTATGTTCTTATGCTATTGCACTTAGGAAAAAAAGCAACGTTCCAGATAGTGCTGTTGATTATACTTCTGCCACCCAATTCTGTGTACATCTCTGATTTTTATGTATGATTTCATTATGTGGCTGCCTCCATGAAATAAATTACACCAGTAGCACGAATGAAGTTTGCTAAACGAAAGAACAATCAACAGTGAGGCTGCAAAACTCATAGCTCTTCTAATTATGCTATGTCCCTGAAACAATGCCAAGGCCAGTTTAGGAGTTCCAGCTGTGCCGAGCACTTCAGCAGTGCTTGCAAGCTTTATCTCACAACCAGGTGTTCCTAACACAGGGATTTTCTTTATTAAACAAAAAACCTGGCAGAACACAGAGCCTCCGTTGTATTCTTTCGTAGGACATAGCAACTACTAATACACGGTTAATAGTCACCATCAAATTATGTGGAGAGAGAGAACAAAGAATTGAGTAGTAGGCATACGTAGAGCCAAAGACATGTTTTATCCCAACTTTCAAAAATTTGCTATTCTGGTACGTGAAGTAAAGATAGTATCATTAAAGACGAATAACAGATCATCTGGTAGTGCTGAGGGTGATGAACTCCCTAACTGGAATTCAAATGTTTGCAGGTTGCAGTCAGTCCCAGTTCATACTCACAAACCACAGGGGCAAAAACAAACATACCTCTCCATGTTCCAGGGGAACTAGTCTGGAATAATAGGAGGTACAGATCACTTCATCATCTCGCTTATAAGTTGGCGGCCCAATTCTTGGAGTAATATTATAACGAGTTAAACATTCTGTGTCGCTAATTGCATAGTACTGCCATGGTTTGAACTCTGTGCCATCTATGGAGCGTTCCAAAATCCAGTTTCCAGGTCGTGGAGCATTAGCAGATTTGATGATGACATATGCAACTTGAAAGACCTAAAAAAATGCAAGAGGAAAGTTTTAACACTTCATTCTGCTTTACAAGACCACAAGAGTCCAATTTGGTGCTCAAATTCACTAAAATTTTAAAAGCAGTACATGATTTACCAGAAGCGAGGGCAAAATCTGTTAGAGTGACTCTAGGTAAAACTTCTGCAAAAATTTTTGATGGAAGGCTAGATTAACATTTTATGATATTAATGGAAATACCTATCTTTTCTGTCAAAACTCTGAACATTACAACAAATCATTTATTTATGTGACTCGGAAAAGACCAACTGAATTCAATGCATCTTTCTGTGTTAACATACAAGCTGAAATATATATATACCATTGATTTCAGGATTTCTTGGAAATAACATTCCTTCTATGGGGAATGTGCTATTTAGCTTTTCTGAACCATTAAAGACTTCAAAGAATTGATTTCTTTTTTAAAAACAGCTGCAGACCAAACAAGTCTTTGTTTCACATTTTAGCTGGGAGTTTAATCCTCTCAGCAATAGCATTTCTGATAAGCTTTTTACATCCTATACTAAAGACATCTGTGCATTCCATTTTCATTCTGTGTTAGTTTTTTAAGCAGAAGGCTTTTTTTTTTTTTTTACAGACTGCTGAAAAAGTACACAGACAAATCAGGTGAGTGTGACAAATACGACAACATTATTTAAGTAGCTCCTGTCTCAGCTACATGTGTAATTGACAGTATAGTTTTATATACATAATTCTATGTCCAAAGTGAAATCTTTGTCCCCACAGTAGCACAGTTCTGCACTCCTCTGAGTAGGCAGGGCAATAATTAAGTTTGTATCACCTCTTAAATGACCTTGTCACGGCAGCTACATAACCTGCACTGGCCCCTGACAGCATCAGACACTAACACCAGAGGGCACTTATTCCAAAACTTCTGTCTTCTTCCTTACCTAATACCTGCTACATCACCTCACAAAAGGCTGCCTTTGCAAACTGCTAAGACTCCTCATAAGAAATTAATGTTTTATATGCACTATAATATCAAGCCACATTTAGAAGAAAGAAAAATACCACGCTACATAACCATCTCAGAGGTGTGTAATCTCACTAGAGTGAACTGCCTGGTTGGCTGGTACAGTTATCATAACTCCTGTCTGCATGTGCAGTATTAATACTGTGTTGAGCTCGACTTTGGCCACAACCATTTATTTCAGAAATTATTAAGTATAGGGTTTTTGTTTGTTGGTTTGCTTTTGCAATGCAGATGAAAGCCAGAGAAAGAACAGCACTTGCCAATTGAATTTGTCAAATGAGGAAATAAACGCACAGAGATAAATAGTAATTACATTGTGCCATTCGGGAGGCTACTTTTGAAAGAAAACATCCTTTAAGTGAACAGAGTTCTGCTTAGGAGATTTGCAGACATGAGAAGGAATAAAAATGGTTATACTTATCTTCAAATTCTGACTTACTAGATTTAATATTTTAAAAAAATCAAACCTAGTCTTGATTAAAATTAGATATAACTTCAAACTTGATATTCAGCTGATCTTATTTTCATTGTACTTATTTATTTTCCCTCTCTGCTTGCTAAACTACTTCCCTACTTATTACACAGTTGGCTGAACAACAAATGATCTACTTCTGATTACACGGAGATTTTTTGAGACCCATTATATTCTGCAGCTGATGTAGACAGTTTTAAATCCAGTTTCAACCAGTAATAATGAGTTATCTTTCATCAAAAACTAACTGCAGGCACTGCTGCAGCAATAAAAGTTGAAAATAGTTTCGTACAAGAGTCTGTAGGTTAAATTTATTTTAAAATATTGAGTTTCTCGGTGAGAGAGGAGTGAGGGAAAAAGCCAGCTAAGATAAAAATTTTGGAGCAACTTCCAGGGCAGGTCATTTTAATATTGCATCGTTTAAAGTCAATGTTTTTTCAGAAAGCAGCCATGTTTGGTACTCAAGACTTCCAGGGACTTATTTTTCCTGCATGTCTACTGTTCACCAAGAGCTGAAATGAAGATATTAGAAACTAAGAACCCAAAACAGGCATTCAAAAAATAATGAATGGTTCTGCAAACAGTGAAGCATGTGTAGTCAGCCTGTGTAAAAAAATATTGCCTTCTTTTCCCTCTGAATTTTCTCAAGAGTCTTCCACACACAGACCGTTAAGTACCTAAAAATACTTCCTAGGCAAATTCACAGGATACTGAATATCAGCAACATCAGGAAAATTTGTCAGCCTGTGAAATCATACAGATGAAAGGATATTGCATAGATAAGTGAAAGGATAATGCATAAGTACTCTTTTAATCAAGAAGCCACAATACAACCTTTCAGTAAGTGTTACATTCTCAGGGATTATGTTCCCAAACAAGGGAACAAAGCTGGAAGAAGGGATACCAGTGTCCCTGGAATTTGCTGAAGATGTTTTAAGGAATGCCAACTTGGGCTTGAGAGACCTCATATCCTATAGCCTCTGCAACCCTAAAAGGAACTAAACCAGTAACTCCATGTAAAGCAAACTGACTTTCCAACATCCCCAGAGCACTTCCTTAAAGAGTTTTACTTTAACGAGCACTCCACATTTGAACAGCACCAAAGGCAGTTTCTTACCACTCTGCACATTCATTCACTGTCCACCAACCAGCCCTGTGATAAACTTGAGCTGTGTGGCAAGAGCTAATGATTTATACGCTTTAATCTAACTGTATAGCTTTCCCAGAACTCATTTCCTTATTGACCTACAAGGGTAAAAAAGGCAAGCCAAAGCAAGTTAGCAGTTCCCAAGCAGCCATAGATTAGATGTGTCTTTTTACAGGCATTTCAATCCTGAGTGTAAAGAACAGCCAAACAAACCTGTGCTGAAGAACCCCTTAGTAGCAGAAAAACAGCTTAACGCATCATTTCTGCTTTATTTAGCCTTCAAGTACTTTGTTCTTGAAACAGGTTAGTAAACGAAGCCTTCCCCCATTCATTAAGCAATTTTGCCCAGCGTTCCCATTTCCAAGGGCATGGTCAGTGCTCTAAAACTTACACAGGTTCTGGCAGGCACAATTTTCCCAGTAGTCTTTTGGGATAAAGACTCCCAGTTACACTTTTCAATTTCCATCAGTGGAGAGAACAGTAAGGGAAGATGTTGTCTTCTCATAATTGTAAGTATTTGAGCCCAAGCCTCCCAAAGTGAAAAATTAAAGATCAGTCCAATCAGATTATTTCTAAATTTCATAATTTTTTAACCTATTAAGAACAGGGGTGCCAAATGCTAGGTCAAATCCACATCCCAACTCAAATCCAAACTCTGCCAGACCTTGAAAACAAATATAACCCTGAAACAAATATAATTTTAGAGTCTCAGGATCATTGTAACTATCCTATTGTGTATCTTACTGAAATCACGTTGGCATAATGTAAACCATATAATGCAGAAGATCTCAAAATAAGCATGCCTGGAGCAATGTAAGGGTCTTGGCAGATTGGTTCCTCCTAACCTTATAAATTCAGCTAAATCTTTTCTTCAGGATCCATGCAGGAAGGCAAACTAAAAAACAGCTTAGTGTTTTTTCAGGATGTCATGATAAGTCCAGTGGTGAAAACGCTTGTTACTACTAACATTCCTCTGCATTTTAAGTATAATTACAAAATGTTTCCTGCTTAGTGCTGTCAATGCATACAGAACTAGTTACCAGAAAAACTTCTTTTTCTCTGATTTCATTTTACTTTTTGAATCCAAAGTGTCTAAAATGAATCTGTGCCAATTCTCAAAAAGTAGAAGACTACATGGAGAGATATGAAGGGATACTGAGTGTCAGCCCATGTTGCTCATAAAAATGTCTTTTTTTTTTTTTTTTTTTAATTAAGATCCCTTAGAAAGACCCTAAGCAAGAAATTGAGGCATATCAATTGCCTGCTACATTTTGCTCTGAGAAGTTTGTAATGCTAAAAGTAAAACAAATCCAGTGGTGCTTCTAATCTCCTGAATGATCTTTTCTTTCTGGTTTTGATTCACTATGTGCAACCACTGTTTTGGAATAAAAGATACATTAATTTTATTCAAGAATTGTATTATACAAATGTATAGATGAGCACACTGAATATTGCAACATCAGTTTTAGAGCAACAAAAATGCTCAAGAAACTTGCCACATACAACAAATTAGTATTGGTCTAGTGAAGTCAACAGAACTGTATCTTTTTACATCAAAATGGTTTTCCCTTACAGTACTCTCTTCTTGCCAAGCAATTTCAAGATGAAATCTCTCTCTGTAGAAATCATACTATAATATTATTTACATTATATTTGACTTTCTAATATCAGAAACTGCGAATTGCTCCTATATCAGTCTCTGAGTGGTAATCTAGTATTCATGAAATATTCATGAGCTATGACTTAATCAGAAGTGGAAAAGTTTTTAGAACTTGATACTTGAGGTCTTCCAAGAACAACTGGTCTTGCTTTACAATTCAAGAACTTAGTGGTACACAAACTTCTACCTTCTTGCTATGTCTAGTACTAAGCACTCTTAAATATCTCTGAAAGTCCGAAGCACAGTAATAATACTAAGTAAAATATTCTTCACTTAATGCTGTTGGCTTACAGTTGGTACAAACACACTACTGACATTTATAATAGTCTGCATTTATTTTCATGCACTGTCATTTTGCAAAGTAGCTGTCCAGAGGAGTCAAAGTCATGTAAAAATGCTGGTTTTATCTTTAACTACTGCAGTGCATTTTGTTTGTGTAGAATTGCCAGCATGGAAAGCTTGAGATCGTAAATCAAATGTTGGTATCTTATACGTCAATACTACACCTCATTGCTAAACTACTCTTTCAGTAACTCTGGATCTTTGCCCATATGTTTAATGGAACTGGAAAAAAAAAAAAAAAAAAAAAAAGACTTTCATACATCCGATCCCAGAAAGACTGAAAGGCATGCCTAGTTTTTATGATCCATATGAACTATAAAACTGTGATATATCCACTGGCTGCCCTTACAAAATGCTTAGCATTAGTTACAATAGCATAGAAATTCTGAAGCAGAAAGATCAAAACAACAATTTTGATCTTGATTTTTTTAGCCAGCCCTTTTTTCTTAATGAGATTCCATCAAGCTGCTCTTCAGTTCAGATGTTTTTATATGAAATAAACTAAATACAAAGGCAGAATATTAGCTGAAGGAATATTCTCTGCTCCCTTCAACTTTGAGTGAAGAGACAAATACAATGAACAGAGACACACTGTGGCCAGAACATACTTTGGATAGACTGGGGTAGTATTCACCACGTAAGGGAATCTTCCCCATTCACCAGCTGATGCTACTTTCCAGCCCACACCAACCTAATCACTGTGTTGTATCTCTGTGACTAAGAAGGCCAACAGCATCCTGGCTTGTATCAGAAATAGTGCAGCCAGCGGGACCAGGGAGGTGATCGTCCCCCTGTACTCGGCACCGGCCGCACCTTGAGTGCTGTGTTCAGATTTGGGCCCCTCACTACAAGAAGGACATCGAGGCCCTGGAGCGTGTCCAAAGAAGGGCAACGAAGCTGGTGAAGGGCCTGGAGCACGAGTGTTATGGGGAGTGGCTGAGGGAACTGGGGCTGTTCAGGCTGGAGAAGAGGAGGCTCAGGGGAGACCTTACTGCTCTCTACAACTGCCTGAGAGGAGGCTGCAGTGAGGTGGGGGTCGGCCTCTTCTCCCAGGTAACAGTGATGGGATGAGAGGTAATGGCCTCAAGTTTCACCAGAGAAAGTTCAGGTTGGATATTAGAAAAAAATTCTTCTCAGAGAGAGTGGTGAGGCATTGGAACAGGCTGCCCAGGGAGGTGATGGAGTCTCCTTCCCTGGAGGTGCTCAAGAAATGTGTAGATGTGGCACTCAGGGACATGATATTAGTGGGCATGGTGGTGATGGGCTGATGGTTGGACTTGATGAAGTTTTTCCAACTTTAATGATTCTATGATTCTATGATTATTAACAATGCCAATAAGCAATCTGTTCATCTTATTGCTATAATGCCTAGTAATTATTCAAAAATAATAAATAATAACCAGATTGGTTTTTTTTTCATCCCCAAAATAATTGTATTAATATATTCCATATTCTGCCAAGGAATGTTAACAACCATGTTTACTTTAAGACATTACTTGACAGATTTAATGCACAAAGTTTGAAATGTAAAATAGTACCAGCACTACAGAATAGCTTTAAAGGTCCTAGCAGAGTATTTTAACTCATTCAAAAGAAAATTTGTGAAGTAAACAGTTACTAAATTTACTAAGGTCCTTCATATGCTTTTTCTTTATTACTTTTTACTTGTGATCTTGTTTACAGTCAGCACACCAAGTCAACTCCGATAACTTATTGACTTCAAGTACTCTTTATTAACTAAATCCTTCCTTGCAGAGCAGCAATTTACATTCGGGTTGCATAGCCCTACATGTCTTTATCTCTCAAACTCTCTAAGGAAAACACAGAAGAAAGACCCCTTGAGGGGAAACTTTTCAAATCAAATTAGTGAAACTGAGTGTGAGTCAGGAGAGGAAAGATATGTATCTGGAGAAACATCAACAGCGCTAAGATTTAGAGGGCAGCTCAGCTGGTCTACTTCCAAAGAAAAATGTTCTAGGAGGACAACACTGAAGTCATCACCCTCTCCTTCAATTTTCCTTCCTGTTTGTCCTTTTACAAACCAAACACAAAGTCAACTATTCAAACGAGGAAGCCCTGTCCAAACCTTCTGTCACTGACAAAAGATACCCTGTGATTATTTTCCTAATACTACTTCCTAATTAAAGAGGAAACTAGGCACTTGTTTAACCCATGCTTCATTTTCAAACGTGCTCCATTTTAAACATCAAAGTTAAACCTTCTGTTTTAACCTTAAAAATAACTTTCAGTCAGGGTTCAGCGACCTTGCAAAAGCATGTTATCAGCTGTACACCTGAAGCATTTATTTCTTACTAACAAAGCTTCAGGAGTTTGAAAATATTAACTTCAATTCACATTGGAATTCATATTAAACTGCAAATTCATACCTATGGATTGCTTAGCTACGATTTTCAAACAGCTTAGACCTGTTCAAAATTAGAGGAAAAAAAAAATCAAAGAAAAATACATTTTCTTCAAAAATGATTTTGTCTTTTCTTGGGGCAGTAAAGGAGATTTTCGACCCTTCCACACCTAACAGACCACTAACAAATTAGCAAATCATCTCTGCAGTCTAGCAGCCTCCCCCTAAGAACTTTACCAGCTAACAGGAGGGGCAAATACCTCCCAGTTTTGCCATTAAGTGCCAAACATTGTTTGCTTCTTGAAGAAAAGGTCTTTGATAATCCAGACCTCAAGCACCTTGCATGAAATCAAAAGCACAGAAAAACAGTATCCGAGGACTGTCAGGGGAAAGATAGTGGAGACAGACAGAGAAAGGTTATCAAGACAGAGTGAACACTGGTGTAAGATCTCATCCACACGTATAAAACTGTTGCTGTGCCATGAATTAAAATAATCTGTGATTTCTATGCTTAAAACCACAGCTATTCCCACTCCAGGCTGATAGGAATAAAATCTCTAAAATGCTCTGTAAAAACAACTCAAAAACACATCTATTTAAAATCAGTTTGTATAAGGTTTAACTATCCAGCTTTAACTATGTGCTATTAAATTACTAACTTAAATATCCTGCTGACTAAACACTGAAGAACTGCAGTCAACTGCATGGACTTCAATCCTGCATTCAGTAAGTGACACTTTGGTAAATGTTACTCACCTGCCTTAGATCCAAGGTGATGGTGACCCAGTGGTATTGCCTCCCATTCTGAATGCTGGGACTTTGCCACCAATTATTGGTACCATCAATTGCACTGGAAATTGGATGTTGCTCTATTTTATAGCAAAAAGATAAATAGAATAAAAGTTAAAATAAAAATAAATATACATATATTGAAAACTCATCTAAAACTATTTTCTCTGACCCAGCACATGTATTTCATGCAGAACATAATTTCTTTCTGCAATGGAGTAAAAGCTGAAATTTGCCTCCAGACAAAAAGGCTGTCATTGGACTCTACGGTGTTTAACAGTGATTTAAGGTGTTTGTGCTTTCTGTCAGTCTTTTGCTTAAAGGCAGCTTTACTCATGTAGCAGAGAAACTAAAAGCAAAAATTACTTGACTCCAATGCACTTTGTATTCATGGGTAAGACTCAAAGAGAACTACACAAACCAATGAAACAAACAACCCAAAAAAAAAAAAAAAAAAAAAAAAACCAAAAAAAAAAAAAAAAAAGAAAGAAACTTGCCTTTGGGATTGGTACTGTGGTGGTCACAAACCCGGCACTGGGCATTGCGCAGGGGCCGTCCTGGGACGTGCTCGACAAGTTTGCAGAACATCTCCGGACCCTTCTCCCCACAGGTAGCATTGGTGGAGATGTGAGCGTTGCTGGCCAGGTTCAGAATTGCAGGGAACAGGCCTTGAAATAAGCAATGATTATCAGTCACAGCCTAAGGCAAGTAAAATACAGACATCATTATGAGACAGATCTCTGAACATGCAAGGTTTCATAGCAAACTTCTAGACTAGGGATAGAGATGCAAATAGCTACAATGCAAACAGATTATTTTGTGAAAACATTCTCACAGCTAACTGACACCAGCACATCAATCGCCACGGCCCTCAGGCACCGCCAGTCCTTCCAATCCCTACCCAAGCCCTGGGGATTCACCCACCCTGCCCAGAGCCCAGGACCTCATTTCATAGTCCCTGCCCCACTGATGCTCCCCACAGACCAATCCTGTCCATCCAGGGGCCCCACTGATCCAGGCCCACACTCCAGCCACATTCCCACCCTGCACCAGGCTGAGGCGGTGAGATGGGTCCTGGGTATCGTGCACTGATGGACCCAGGGAAGACCCTATGGTCCCCAGGAATCCCCCAGTCCTCCTGAGGAACACAAGAGCTAGTAAACTAACTCCCTTCTAGTTACTACATCTTCTTGCCACACGGTGAAATGATTAAAACCAGGAGGAAAACTGGACCTTTGCCAGAAGAAATGGGCTGCACAGCAAGTCTTCTGCCTGTGTGGAAAACAGCATTTAACCCGAGCTGCCTGGGGCAGAAACACCAGCACCCTCAGCAACATACTCCCTGCTCCTGTGTTTTAAGGGCTGATTTTTAGACCTTTGCTCTGGGCTTTCCTGAAGCCTGTGTAAAGTCTAAGGGAGCTGTGGCTTGATACTTATTAATCTTTAGACAAATGCTTCACCTTACTTTCAAACGGTGTTGCTTTTGTGCACAGGAGTAATGAAAGATTGCTGTTACCAGCTTTAGGGCTCTCAATATTTTCTAAAATGAGTGAAGTTTTACTTGAGCTTGAAGGCTACTCATAAAATTTAAGGAATACTTCAGAAATAAATTAAGCAAGCACAGCTTCTCAGCAGCTGTGTTATCATTTTCCAGCCCTCCGTCCTGAGCTAAAAAGCTCTTATTCCTTGCATGGTTAGATTTGCATCCATTGGTACAACGCATACATTCCACTTCTACTGAGAATTCTGAAAAAGAGAACCAATTTTGGAAAATCAGACCTGTGTATAGAGATTAAACATGAGGGGCTGAAATCAAAGCTGAGCCTTGGAACAGCATATCAAGAGTGCTGCAAAAATTGCTATTGTTGCAATAGTGATGTATTAAAAGCACTTTTCTGAAGTATTTTTTGTGGTTACCTTCTTCTATAAGGGATAAAAAAGAATCAGATTTAGGCACATTTGTGAAAATATGCCTTTTTTCACAAGTACAACTACACAAATTCTTTTCCTTCATTAAGCTACAACATATATTGCAAGACTGCAATATTAATGTTTTGTTTTTCTTAGCTGTCCATCTCAACCAGGCAGAATTTGATACTCCTGTGATTTTAAGAGCTTTGTCTGCCCAGTAACTGCATTACCATGGAAAGGCTGGAAAAAAAAGTTACAGTGCTATTCAAATGCTGACTTCAGCTTTTGAAAACGTGGCTAAATCCTAACATACATTACCACAGTATGCGTGTGTTTTCAATTGTGCTGTACTCAAAACTTAGCAGGAGGGAGATGGGGGTTTTTATTTTTTTTCTGAATCCTTACTTCATTTAAGTTAAATCTAGACTAGGGCGTACACCTTGTTCTCATTATACATAAATCTAATGTAGACGAGGACATGGAGGACATACAGTTGGTGAGGCTCTTCTTCCATTAACATGCATTCTGCACACTCATCTACTGTTTACCACAACGTCAGTGCAGCATTGCTCCAGACTTACAGCCATAGGCAAGGCAGAAATGCAGCCTTCCATTTTCTTATAAGACAAGAAAACTCACTGTTAGAGGAGGGTACCCTCTTTTACATCACTCCCTAACTATATAAAATCTTCTGTATTCAGTATTCACTACTGTTCACATAGGCGACTATTGGCCAGCCTTCAAGAACCACCAGTTAACTTCCCAGGTCATTCATTACCTTCACTCACGTTACACAGTAGCCCTGCCAATTTGTTTCCAGGGTCATTAGTCACAGTGACACAATTTGCCTACAATAACCTCTAGTCAACAGATTTGTGCCAAAGGAATGCCAAAGCTCTCAAGAAAATGTGCTTATGGCCAGCACTGCCCTGGGTAAGTTTCATTCCAAAATCCCAAGCTCAGGTCAGGTTCATACACTGTAGCATTCACTCTGGACTGAGCCCTTTTGTCTGCCTGTCACCAAGTATCTCACCCACTGTTATCAAATTTACTGACTGATAATGAAATGAATACTGGTGTGATGCCATTAAGATCTCATCATGAGTTTTCTGGACCCCATGGAAATAAGAAGAGAGGACACTTCAATCCATCTGAATTGCACTGGAGTCTTGTCCCAGGACCGAAACAAAAAAAAGTTTCATCCTGGGACGTGCTGCATCTCCTAGCTAATTACATCAGTCTCTGATTCCCTTTAACACAATCAAATTTAACAGCAATTTGCAGAGGTGTGACCACTGATTTCAGTGGAGACTGAGAACAGCCCATGAGATGATTTATAAAGAAACAGTAAGTATCTGCAACAACCAAAATGAAAAAAGAGGCAAATTTAACAGAAACGAGTTGCATCTTCACAGTACATTGTTCCTCTTCAGTCATTCAGCACACTTCTAAGAAAAAAAAATAATAGGAAAAGCTGATTACTCATAATGCTGAGATCAAGAACTCTTAGATGCTTCTCCACCACAAAAAAAAAAAAAAAAGAAAACCCCCTTTAC
>VXAV01000466.1:177069-216059 GCA_013399715.1 Alectura lathami | reverse complement strand
CTTTTTTTTTTTTTTTTTTTCCCCTCTAATACATATTTTAACACACCCATCTTTAAAATAAAGGTCATTTTTTTTTTTTTTTTTGCCCACGTGAATTGGCTATGCCTTATGGAAGAGCCTTTCCAAGAATGTTTGAAACATAGCAGCTATCATGACAATTTTCAATAAATCATCCCTGGCTGGGAGTCTCAGAGGAACAGAAACTAAATGGTGATCAAATTGTCCTTTTATCTCTAAAAGTGATCAGCACTGAGGCATGACGAGGAAATGGTTTCACAGCACTTGTATTTCTGTCATGATTCAACCTGTCCTCTGAATGCAGAACTCCCCAAATTTCCCCTTTGTGGATGAGATTTCACGGGGCAGAAGTAGAAAATGGCCAGTGACTTAATGAGGGGTTAACGTACAGCTGGTGGGAGTCATGCACCCCTTTAATAAGCACACCCCGTTAAAAGCCCATGCGGGATCCACCAGTGTGTCACGGATGCAGGGCACACAGATCAGCTGTACAATCTGTATGTTTCAGTGGCTGTTCCCCTATCTGATGATTTCTTTCAGTAGCTGCTTTATGCTCTGTTAGGATGCTCAGAGGTTTAGAGGAGAGAAATCCCACAAACAGCCACAGTGGCAAGTCTTACACAAAGCCTGACTCTTATATGCCAGTCACCTGCGTGTTCCTTATAAGTCTGTGAATTAACAGCTTAAATATTTATACTGTGACTCCTTTTCCTAGCTTTTGTCAGGAAATTATGGGCTTTCAGTTGCTAAATCTAATCACATGTGTTCAATCATGCCAGCTGTGCGCACATACGTAACCAGAAACATAACCAGATGATATAGTGATACTTAGAACTATGTTTATTTTTCAGAACTTTTTTTAATATATGCACTCATGTTGGAAGCTCTCAGGTTGCCTCACTGCCTGAGGAAGTGAAGCTTCACCAGGGGACACTTGTGACTTGAAGTCAGTACAGAGCACAAAATTGAGCTCTGCCTTCACAAGCAGAGTGCTGCCAAAACCTATGTCTTTGTTGAGCTGTGTGGTGGAAATTGTGGCCACAGGCACTTGAGAAGCACTTGCTACAGCGCAAAGAGTGGGCTGGGGTTCATTGCTGCCGTGTACCACCTAATTCTATTTCCACTTTTATTTTCTTTAAGCTATAATAGTAAAAATTAAAACTTCCTACAAAATGTACATACAGTTGTGGAAGAAATATAGAGTTGTTTGCACTGGATGACACAACCACCTGTCAGAAGTTAGCTGGAAAGAAACTACCTGCTCTCTGTAGCTGCTGTCTGATGCTGCTGGCTCTGCTCTGTGTTAAAAACAGAGGGAATTTGTGCAGCTTCCCAGCTAAGAGCAAAGGCAGAAAAAATGCTTGCCTGGGTGTGGAAAAGAAGGAGGCTGTTAGACTATTGTGGCTGATACTCGCACAAATCAGTGGTGCAGGGCTGTGCTTATTACATAGCAAGAAAACGCCCCACAAAATTTGTTACCATTTTTGCAGCAGATGTTATGTGCTGCATATACACAATCCAAATGACAGTCTGTCTTCCAATGCTTTTCAGTGACTGTCTGAATAGCTCAATAAGTTATCCGCATAACCACTTCTGCAAGGGTATGTTATAATTGTATGCTCTAATGGAGAATTCCTCGTAATTTATGACTTCTACTTTTGCAGCATTTTTTTTTAAATTCAAAACATTTATCTGAAAAACTAATAAAGCATGTAAGCATTATAGTAATAGCTAAAATTCATTTATGAGATTTATTGTGGAGAGTTTGGGCTGACAGAAATAACATCTCAAACAGGTAGATTATTGTCCTTCCCAGAAGACTGATCCAGGAGAACATCAGTGATTATCAATATTAAAAGACAACAGTGCCATGTCCAGTGATTTACATCTTATCCATGTCCACACATTATTTTGCTGATTAGAAACAGAGGGGGAAAAAAAAAAAAAAAAGAAAAAAAAACACATTTTACACCTTTCTGTATGAGACCTGGCTGTTGCATAGACCTTTCTGTCCCCTCTTCTGCAGCAAGTTAGCAGCAGATGACCCAGAGAAAGGCAAACTAACCAGCAGACTGGCAGGTCCATAGGCTGTCCTGCATCTGATAGATCCTCTTTCCTCAACAGCTACAGCTACAGCCGGTAGGGACTGGCTCAGTCCCTACAGCCTGAGGTGTTTTCTAGAGTGTTTCTAGTACTTCTTGGTGAAATGCTTCCAAAAACTCTACATAACTCTGTGTTTTGGTCTACCCACATTTTTTGCACCCTATTTTGCAGCTCCTACCTGTCTGCTTCTATCTTCCTGCTCTTCCTACAGAATTTACAATTTACAACAACTTTGAGAAGAACAAAAATCTTTTTTCTGTATAAATGCTGATTCAGAGTAATTATTGTTCTTGGGTGGGTGTAATTTATGGGATAATCACGCAGATTTCTGTTTCTCACATTCATCTCTTCCCTCTTGTTTAGGAGGCAGCCTTGTTCAGCATAAACATTCGCGCAACTCATATATGAGAGGGCATATCCTTGACTTATCATCATCTGTGCTTTTTTCACTTGACAGGTTGAAAAATGTGTACACCTATTTACTCTGATGGTTTCCTTATCATCATGGGCCTTCCTGAGGCTAAGTCTGCTCAACCATTCAATTTTGATGCTGGAAGCAATGTTAAGGCCATTAGCTGCGTCCACATAAGGATGCTCTTATAAAACTTGACATGCTTATTAATCATAAATTCAGCAGACGTTCTGCTCCAATCTTTTAGGGCTCCACTTATGCTTCCTTTACAATGTAAAGTAAGAGTTGGGAGGAAGGTGTTGTATTCTTAGATTAATATTTATGCCAGGTAGCAGACAATGTTCGGTATTTCCATATCAGAGCTTCCATCCAAGGAAGAGCACTTAGCTCTTCTCTGCTTGTATTACATGTAGTTTGCTCCAGAGCAAGACAGTGAAAAAGTGCAGTCAGGGAAGTTCAAGAGCAGGTGGCTGCAGACAAATGTTCATTCTGCCTTATCAGTAGTGGAGTATCATCCTTCCTTTGTCTCACCATACATTACCAAATATTACTCCAGCATTATGACACCATCATTTAAGGGGAAGGAAAAACAGAAGAATAAGAAATATTTTTCTTACTAGCCCATTCTGACAGTGCCTTTTAAAGCAAAGCTGCCAAAACCTATGTTCCTGAAATATGGCCTAAACCCACAGCGCACCACTGGTTTCCAGGCCGCTAGTTAACTATGCATCACGAAGATTGTGTGTGTATGTTCATTTTTTGATTGCCAAGCTGGCTTAATTAAGGCATTTGTAATGCATTGTACATTCAGCCGGGGCTCATGAAATGGGTTGGCAAAGTTCATTAACCTCGGCGAACCTGAATCCTCTTGTGAAAATTGCAGCATTTCCAGGGTGGATGTGAGAGGGAAACGGACTGTAACCCTCTGCCAGCATTGCCAGCATGTTGCTCTGAGCCTACCAGTTTGGGCTATGCCTGCACCCAGCCCTGGCTACAAAAATAAGATTTCTTATCACTTGGAAAACAACTGAGTGCAACCCTATTGTAATTGCATTTTCCTCTGATTGCCTACATTTGTTCAAATTCAATAAACTTAAAAGTGAAATGCAGAGAGGCAGAAAACGTGTAGATCAGCACCAAAGATAATGTGAATGCAGTGGCCTGTTAGCCAAAGCTCCTGAATTTTGCACATGTAGGGGAGATGTAGGGGAAGGGGTCAGATTTAAGACCATTGCAAGGGAAGGGGCAGTATGGGTCACCAGGTCTTGTCTCCACATACGACAGGCACCCACAGAATGCCTTTCATCAGTTCATTGAGCTCTGTAGTAGTAAATTGTCATGACAAATGCACAGTCTGGTGTTGTAGTTTCAAAATATTGCTTGTGATAATCCTGGGTCAGGAAAGATAAGATTAAAAATGAAATACATCAATTCTTCCCCCTGCTCCAGTCCAAACTTCTGTTTTAACTTCATTCCTAAATTTTGGTGTTGTCATTTGCGTTCCTTTCAAACCACACATTATTTTCCACCTTCTCTAGAAAGCTCACCTTGTTGTTAGCTGACTTGGCCATACATCAGAGCACCAGCACTCACCGTGCGCTTACCTCCACAGCTGTCAAACATGCCGTCCTTCCCCCTCAGGTGGAATCATTAACTACAATGCCCTGGGTTCCCACAGTCCAATAAATGCTGAAACCCTGTGGTTGTACACCACAATTAATCTTTTGTAATGTTCAGATGCAGAACAGACTCATTTTTGATTCTTTCTATTGGGAAGTTGCTCATTAGATGCTGTAAAATAAGAGATGACCACTATGGGTGGGCCTTTCTTCTTCCTTCTTTTTTTTCTGCTTTTTTCTTTTGCCTGTACTTGAAGATCTTATTTGCCCCATGATTTGCTCTGTTTTATTACATTTAATGTCATTTTTAAATGCAGGTTTATTTTCATTTGCTTTTTTTCACCTCCTGGGCTATATCTTCTGTCTCCAGGCTATGCCCTCTCAGATGCCCTTAGCTCCCCCTAAGTGCAACTTGACTCAGATCTCACCAGTCTTTGTCTGACCACACAGTGACCTGTATTATTTCACAGGATTTCAAATATCACTGTCATACCACTAATAGCTAGATGCATTGCGTTACTGATTGCTTTAGAAGTTTTATTTGTTCATTCAAGGCCTTTTGAAGCTAAGCATTCAATATGTTTCCTTAAGTTAGAGCTCAGAAATTTAAAAGTCAAGCTATTAATTGTCAGTATTGAGTCTTCAAATGTCTAGAGGGATGCCTGCCCTTTCATTTGATAGTCTCTGATGAATCCCAAACTGAGACACAGATATGTAGTTTAGGGAATTTTAATTAGATTCTGTTTTATCATCTATCAGGCATATGAAGGTAAATGTAGAGTTTCTTCTTATATCAGTAAAATTTGTGTAAGAGTCATGGATCTGGGATTAAGGCTCCACAGCAGCTTTGATTGAATTATTTCCTAAGTTCTTTTTTGCATTCATTATTGTAATGGACTCAGATGGAACTACCTAAACCCCTTCACACTGGGTCACATTGATTTACAGTACTGATTTGCCAGATTTCATGAGGACTAAGATAAAAAGGACTTGTGCTTTCAATTGGAAGAATGCATTTATTTCAAACACAAAATCAGTCATGACAAACTGGATCCTTTTGTGTCTGATTTTATTTCTAAAATAACTTCACAACTTCCATATGTTTTTTCCCTTTGTGACCTTATGACACAACATTTTCAAACACACTAAAGTGACTAGAATAAAAAAAAGAGATGTTGGCACAGCAGCAACAAACTTTGCAACACATAATGTTCAGTCCCCTGGTCTTTACTGTGGCATGCAGAACCCCACTGAGCCAGGACACATACACATTGACATCAACAATGCCTGGAGATAATTACTTATTTAAAAAACAGTCTATCAAAATCAGCATATTGGCAGAATGAACTTGGAAAGTCTGCAAGTCTCTTACTAGATAATGCTGAATTAATGATCTAGCTTAAATCCCATCTCTCTCTAATTTAGGTATGATATGTAGAATCCCATGGAAATGTTTTCTGGGACCCACAGGGTTGTCTCTGCCTTTTGTTTCAAGAGCAGAGCAGAGATTTTCAAATGCCAGAAAAGTAGGTAACTACAGTGACCTGCAAATGTAAAATTCTTAAACAGTCTCTGCTGGAGGGACTGGGAGTTCTGCCAGCTGACTGCAGAGTCATGCTTATTTTTGGACACTCTCTGCACCCACAGACTCTTAAGAAAAGCCTGCAAACTTGAGTAACAGCTTTAGGAGAGGTGTCAAAAGTACCTCCTCCCAGAGCAATACATCCCCTGGGCACTGCATGCTGCATAGTGCTGGAGCAACAGAACTGAATCTGCTCCAGGCACTGACAGAAGGCTGGAAGGAATTGTAGTCCAAAAGAAAAGGAGGTGTCAATGAATTTTGCATGAAGGCCAACCTAGCAGACATGTAATGGACACTTACAGGATCAGACAGGCCCAGAAACGTCTCTTCTTAGATCAGATTAGATTTAGCCAAGGCGAATTTGGGCTACTTTCAAAGAAATGCTGTTTTAGTTCTTGTGACACATTCAAAATGTAGCACAATGCCCATAAAGAGCTGTGTGAAAAAAGTACCTGTGGCAGAGGTGATGTGGCAACACTTAGACCAGAAGCTACTTCATCCAGTTTGGAGAATTCAAATTTCCCTTCAATTTGATGGCGTTAAGTCATCACTTATGAAAGTCACTGACCACAGTAAGCATCACTTGTCTATATCACTAACAGGCAGGCAGAGGCTATTACATGGCTGTTCATGAAAGTAGACACAAACATTCATAAACACAGTGATGAATAATAGAACAGTGAGTGACATATGCTATATCCTCCATATAATGGGTTCAAATATGCTTATAAATGGTGTCAAATTTATCACCATACTGGGCATAAAAGGAGAAGCCTGAGTAACAGAGGCTGTGTACAAGCTACCCAGTAAATCAGGACTGGGATTCGGTGCTCTGCAGGGCAGTGGTGGCTCATGTCCATGCTCTGAACTTTCCCTGCAGAGGAGTGTTCGTGTACGTATGGCAAGCATACTCACTGATCCCTGGCCTTCCTTGGGAGAGCACTTGTGGACACGGGACAAGGCAGTGCCCCAGGGCACACGAGTGACATAACCACGTGGCAGCATGCTCTGCCTGTGTAATTAGCTTGTACGGGCATAGGGCATAGCCAGGCAGGCCAGCTATTTGGCTTGTGTACACACAGGGAAACTGTGACAGATGTGGGAGTTGACCAGCCCATCACTTATGCATTTTCTGGAATTTCAAACTATCACTGCAAGTTTGCAGAAAAGAAATAAAACTTCCTCTAATTCCATGGAATATAAGAGTTGCTGCTGGCAGCATGCACACACACACCCCCACATCCACATCCACACGCACACACACCCTCTCTCTTCATGGGTCAGATGATCCGCGACTCTGACTGGGACCTTCACAAAAACATTCCTGGAAAGCTCTGTGGACACATAGGTGTTAAAGGCTGCTAACAATACCATAATTAAAAACAAATTAATAGGAAATGTGAATGCCTGAAGAATTGTTCCTGTCTTGAGAAACATCTCATAAATCTCAAACTGCCTTTGAAATTTGGCTTCATATTTCAGAATGGCTGCAACATATAATTATGATAAATAACATTTATCATAATTATACATATATTATAATATATATAACATTTTCTTCTAAGACCAGAGGATATTGTTGACAGCAGTTTGCAGGGCACTGAAATTTAAAAAAAAAAAAAAAAAAAAAAAAGGAAGAGCACAGAGAAACTGTACTGTAGTTCAGTAGCTGCAGTTGCATTAGTAATGAATATTTCTCCCACACAAATGTTGCTTTCTGCTGTACTGGAAACAAATGAACTCTTTTCAGCCAAAGTATTCTTCTGTCACAGAAAGGGTTATGTAGTTTTGCAGCATTATTAGCCAAATGCTTATAGTAACACTTAGATACTGAATGAAAATTATTATTATTTTTTTTTTCAGAAAGAGCGTGGGTTGAGCTTCCCATGATTTTAGAAAAGGTTAGGCTTAAAGATTTAACCTATTCCTTGTTATATTAATACATTTTTAGTAAAACTGAGCCAGAGGATCTCTATGAGATTTTGATTCCACAGAGAACATGAAATTTGCTTCACAATCAACTTCAAAAATATAGATACATTCTGATGAAATCATCAATATCTATTGTGTGTTCACCAGTTCAAAAGACAATGACAGAATTTGGTTTTGCAAGAAAGCCATTAAAACTCATGGTGTCAAGGTGGCTATGATTTCATAAGTCTGATGCTGTTGGATGTTTTGTTAAAAGTTCAAATCCTATGGAAAGAAATTATGCAATGATCTCAACTTTTATTTTATTAAAAAAAAAAAAAAAGTAATTGTCCAATCCACCACTAGCTACATAGAAAAGCTTGAAAATGTTTCCAAGCATATTCTAGAAATTCCAAATGTACAGGCAAATAAAAGAGACAATAGATAATAGACTTTAAAATTCCATGTCTTTGTGAACTCATCTTGCAGTTTTTTCAGGGCTGACAATCCTGCTTCCTTCAAAAAAAGTCTAATCATTTGCATTGTCAAAGTACTTCAGAAAATATAGCTTGTCATTTCTGTCAATTTATTTATTTATTTATTTTGTCATTGTTAGTCATGCAGCTTCTTTTATTATATTAGTTAGGTTGTACTGTTGTTCAGCAAGTTTTGAAACATATTTTTTCCCCCGCACACTAGAGTTTTTTGTTAAATCCACAGAACGATTATCATTTATACTGCATCACGCAAATCTCATGGATTTGTTCCCCCCAATACCAAACTTGCATATAAGGAGTTCGTTTCTGCTTTCTGCTAGGTTGTGTTGACACAGTTCCGTGTTTTGCTGGCTGAGATACATAAGAGAGGATAAAACAGTTCAACCTGCCCTCAGAGCGAAGCACAGCAGGCAGCAGCGATGCTCAGCAGCAGGTCCGCCAGCAAAGCTGGGGCTGGATGAGCTCCTTCACCAGGGCTGCCTCAGGTGCAAGCAAAGGCAGATTCACAAGTACAGAGAATTTGGGTAATGCAGTCAATACATAGAGGTGGATTTTGCCTTAGGTGTGTTTCTTATACAGGAGTACCTCTTCTGGTATGTTCATCAGAGTATGGCTGCCAAAAGAGAAGAGGAATTAAATTTGACTTAATCCTTCATTTTGACAAGAACAGGGACTTGACATTTGCCTGAAATGTCTTTTGAGTGGGATACAATAACCTTTGCTTCATTAGAGTTGCTTATTTTTTCAAGCACTGGCCAAAAAAAATCCATAGCAACTCGGAGAAGAGGGAACTGAAGTGTCTGAACAAAAACAGAGCAAGACACCAACAGACGAGGGACTATTTTGTTCACACATTCAGTTCCTGTGACGTCCACATGAGGCCACTGTGGTTTTATTCTCCCAATTGCAAGAAAGGAATTTAGTTTGATTACCTCAGAGTTTCCCGTCTCCACAACTGAAAGTGTGCTCTAGCGAGCCTGTTTTTCTCCTGGAGAACAAAGAAAAGGAAATGGCTATTTTTTCCCCACACACTGTGGTTATGTTACGTGCAGAGGCAGGAAGGGAGCTGGACAATGGAAGCTGCAGATGTGGAGTTATTTCTTCCAATTCCCTCTGCTGCTGCCTCGCAGGCAGCAGAGGTACGGCAATGTAGGAGCAGGAGATGCTGCTAGACTGAAGCAGGGCAAGCTTTTTTGTTTTATAGAGAATCTGGCAAAGCTTTCCAGCAACAGCCCCAGCCTATACTGAACTGCAGCAGAGGCTGTTTCCAATAGACAGCATGGTGCAAAGGGTAGCGATTGCTTTGGCTGAGTCAGGCTGTTAGGAAATCTGGATGTCTGCAGTGAGAGGCCGGGTCGGGTCCTGCCCATGCCCCGGGCAGTGACCGCCAATGCGCAGTGGAGAGTGGAACGGGGATGGCACTCACTTCCATAAATAGCTGCCTGGAAGCGGGAGGACTGTGGCTACAGGGTGGCTGTGCTGGACCTCAGCAGTTTGTTCCCTTCAATCGTAAGAAGGGAAATTTGCAATTTTGTGCAAGGCCCCTAAAAGCCTTCATTTCTTTCCCTTGCCTTTGTCACAGCAGGAAGGAATTGATTGTTCAAATCTGAATACTGGCATGTTGCTGAAAGCAGCTGTGCAGATAGCCCAGAGCCAGGGGTCCTGAGGGACTCTCGTGTTTGCATCTCCCCCTGCATGGGCTGCAGGGCCGTGTTTCAGGCTTAGCTGCCCTCCATGCCATGCAAGGCCCAAGCATGGCCTGCGGCCGCGTTTCCTCTCTGTCTGTGATGGCAGGGCCATCTCCACCACTTTGGCAGCATGTTTGGGTGATGATTAACATGAGCACTGAGTCAGAGTTATGGCTGCAGTGGGATGCAATACAGTGTTTGTTTGTAAACTGACAAATATTGGCAGAAGGAACTTGGGAGGGATCTGTGCCTGTCAGTCAGGCTGTCAGCCCACTCTGACCTAACAGCAACAACTGGCCTCAGTCCTTTGCAGGCTCTTCCAGGGAATGCAGTATTTCACTTCCCACCTCTGAAAGGACCAGCTGTTTTTAGGCCCTGTTAAAGTGCAAGCTCTACTGGCTTATCTTGCCACAATCTTGTGCTTGTCATCGTGGGCATAGCTGTTCTCCAGACACATGGATGGATACCCCCTCTCACTCCTCTCTTCCTAGGCAGGTGCATTGCTGTGGAGGACCCAAAAGTGAACAGACACTGAGTGGTGCTCAGCAGCAAGAAGGGCCTGTGAGGAAGGACTCCAGAGAGGCTGCTGGAAGTCCCTGACTCCTAGCGGCAGCTTTGTGCATAGTCCTCCAGCATACCAACTGTTGCAGGGTTTTAAGGAGAGGATCCCTGAGACGTGGTGGTGGGGAATGCATCCATCACCAGATCTGCCAGGAAGTGGCAAAGTATCTTCACCATCATGGGCCCACCAGAGAAGAAAACCACCAAAAGTTATGTCCTGTTTACTGCAATTTTCACCTAGTTTACATGGTGTCTGAAGTCTTTGGATAGCCTTTTTAAGGTCCCATTGAGTCTAAAGTCACTGCATATTCCTGTAGAAAAACAATTTCCTTTCATCAGCAGAGCTGGCTTCAGCTGTTGTTGGGTATTATTATACCTTGCTGCTTCCTTCCTCTCCCGTCAGTCCCTCTATCCTGGAGTTACATGTCATGTATAGCTTGAGCTATTTGACTGCTAGTTCCCCTGTACTTTAGGATATCCCAGAAGGACAGGAAAGTTCCCTGGGAAAAAGGGGCATCAAACGGCTACATTTTCTGCAGCACAAAAGAATCAGACTCTCAAAACTTCACTGATAGATGTGAAGTAGCATGCGACATTCAGGACAGAGTAATTTGGACAGAACTGCGCAGTGTGACTGCTTACACTCGACAACGTGGGTAGCGAGTGATCTTCCAAGTGGACATAGATACCACTGGAAAATGTCACTGCTGCAGTGAAGGTGGAGTCCTTTCTGCAAAGAAAGATGCCTATCCTCATTACAAATGTGATNCAAAAAGTTTTTTTTTATTTTTTTTTTTTTTTTTTTTTTTTTAACTAAACAGAAAACAAGGGCTTGCAGGAAGATTCTTTACCAGCTTTCCTGCAGAATACAATTTTTTGGGTGTATTGGTAATTATTTCAGTGAAATGAAGGTCATCAAAATAAAAATGAATTTGAAAAAATTAAAATTATGGCTTGTTTGTTTGATTTTTTTTTTTTTTTGAAGCCACTCTTGTTAATTGTCCTGCAGCCATGGTATGTACTAGATATACAAGAAAGCTGACATGGGGAAGTTATATACAGCATCCTTGTGACCTTTTTGCAGTGAAGATACATATCTGTCCAATAAAGCCCAGGCCAAATGACAGTGACAGCTGCCTCGTGGCATCCAGTTTGAATTGAACAGGTTTGCTCACAAGACTGGAGCAAGTATTTCATTACAGACTGTGCACCAAGAACAACATAAGCCCCCAAAATTGAAACTTTCCCTTCGTGGCTATGGAAAATGCCCTGGTGGACTGAGATGCACTTCACAGGCTCCTCCTTATCTCCTTGCTTTGACTTTCCTGAAAGCTGTCAACCTCTGGTGGTATTTACATGTTGGTGTAGCACTTGCACGGGAAGAAAACCTCACTTCATCTACCAGGAGCAATCCAGGGTGTTATGGGAACCGAGCACTCAAAGAACGAGAGGCGAAGAAGCATATTTTTCCTGCGGAAAGGTCCAAAGTTGCCTGCATGGGAAGATGCTCTTCTCTCAGGGAAAGACCCCAAGTCACTGCTGAAACGGGGACTGCATTATGTCAGCTTGAGCCTTATAATGAAAGGAATGACCAGTGCCCCTGACTTCTTGTGGGGACTGCCCGAGGTGCAGAAACTGAACCTTTCACGCAACCATCTGGTGGCAATTCCTCCTTCACTGGGAAAACTGGACCGGCTCGTGGTGCTGAACCTGGGTAGCAACCGCCTCAAGTTCCTGCCAAAGGAGATTGGGCTGCTGAGGAACCTGAAGGTCTTGTTTGTTAACATGAACTGCCTGACAGAAGTGCCAGCAGAGCTCAGCTTGTGCAGGAAGCTGGAAGTTCTGAGCCTCTCGCACAATTGTATCTCACAGCTGCCTTCAAGCCTCACTGACCTGACAAGTTTAAAGAAACTGAACCTCAGTAACAACCGCTTTGTGCAGATCCCCCTCTGCATTTTTGCACTGAGGAGCTTAGACTTCTTGCACCTGGGGTCCAACAGGCTTGAAAACATTGCAGAGAGCGTCCAGTATCTAGTCAATTTGCAAATCTTTATCATAGAGAACAATAACATACGCACCCTGCCACGATCTCTCTGCTTCATCACAGCTCTGGAGCTACTAAATGTAGATTACAATTCCATACAGACTCTTCCAGATGACCTCTACCTGCTGCACAGGCTGCCCCGGATTGCGTGGAACCCTATGGACAAAGGCCTCCACATCTCCCACAACCCGCTGTCCCGACCCCTGCCGGAGATCGTTGAGGGGGGGCTGGATGTCCTTTTCAACTATCTTAGGGAGAAGAAGGAGCACAACTGAGTTTCTGTCGAGCTTGGGATTAATCCTGTCATCACAACTCTGTCACACCAGAGCACTTTCCTCAACAGTCGCCTCCACTTTGTAACACTTGGATTTCTAAGACTATGGATGGCTTTAGTAATGGTTGGCAGAAAGCAAGTAAAGTATGATGGTCTTGTTTATGTGTGTGAAGAGTAACATTTTCTAAAACTATCCACTCCTCTAACCTTCAGTTTTGGAGTATTTGGGATTTTTTTTTGTGGAAAAAAAAAAAAAGTAATAAAATGTTTGCTCTTCATTTGACAGAAATAAATTAAGGCAGACTGCTAGAAGTTCAGAAACATATATGTGCTGCTATTAGGTTGGAGAAATATTAATATGATTTGGATTTACTATGTGTGATTGCCGTTGCACTTTAACTCCTCACTTCCTCATGTGCAGATGTGACTATATAAACAAACACTGCTGTCTAAGCAAATCTCAAGGAAGATGTTTAATTCACTTTTAGCAGTGTATATATCCTGAGCTATATTAGCCCTCAGATGGAATATTACTGGCCAGTTCAATATTGTTGTTTACCCTGCAGCTGTGAGCTGGCTTCTATAAATCACAGATGAAAATGGCTGGCAGTGGGGAGATTCCCCAGTTCTTTGGAAAAAGACCCCAAACTTAGCACCTAGTCCCCTTCCTGAGGAATGTGTGCTTTCTGATGGAGTCTTCTTGTGTGCCAGTGTGTCAGGACCAGCAGGAAGCCTCATCTACACCAAGGGGAGGAATGAAAATGTGTCCTTATTCCCTCAAATCTGCTACCAGATGAAGTTGCTCATTGCTAGATGAACTGGACTCCTTTCCCTTTTGCACTTCCCTACATTTGAAGCCATGGAGTAATTTGACTCAGGAGGCAGTATGTCTCCTAAAGGTGAAATATTTCCTTCAGGAAAACCAGCAGCAAACTAATCACCAGCTTAAGGAAGTGCGTCAAAAACAAATACTTATTTTTGTGATTTTCAGTATCAGTCAATAGCATAGAAGTTGAGTCTTATGTGATTTCTCATATTGATCTTCTGTGTATGTCCTTCATCAAAGTTTTATCTAGTAATAAAGAGGCAGCATGAAAGAGCTGTTAACAATTTATGCAACTTGATTTTTTTCTTACCCCAGAGAAGACAGAAGCAACTCTGTTGAAATCAGTTGAGATAAATGCTTCTAATAGCAGTGTAAAAAAGGAATGAGCCTGTAATTCTTGAGCCAATTAAGAACATCCAAAACCACTTTTAAAGTACTTCCTGTTGTATGTCAAATCTCAGGAATCAATGATTGCTTTCTAAAACATAATTCGCTCAGAATTATGGAAGACTGTGGAAGGTTGATTCTGCTTCTAGTGAGGTTAATGGACAACTGCCGCTGAGGGAAAAACTCTTCCACCAGCAGTGGTAGAAGTAGTCTGATAAGAGCAGGTTGTTATGTAATTCATGGGTACATGCAGGTAAATGCAGCACCTTTGGCCATACTAACATTATCAGTGCAGTGTTGAACATAGCAACAAAGAATCTGTGCTCATAGACCCTTCCATTCTGGGGCTGCTCACTCTGATCTTTTGTTATGTTGGATTGTTTTGGTATAATCATTTGTTATCTTAATAGAGAATTTCTTTGTTGTGCTCAGGAACTGCAGTTTCCAAGCGTGCAGTCAAGGACAAATCTTATGTTCCTAGCAAAAGAGAAACATTTTTGAAGGGTAGTTTTGCTCAAACAAACAAACAAATTAAGCAAATAAACAAACACTAAAGCACAGTCATTTTGTGTCTTTAACTTAATGTATGTTTAAAATGTTGTTTTTTTTTTCTTAAACAAGCTTTGCGTGCATTTATTTCACCCATGCAATGGGATTTTAGAGAGTTCCAAGATTTATGATGCACAATACATCAAATAAATTAATATGTGATTCAATTAGCGACAAGAAATAACCCTGCAATTATTTATAGAAATACCAACAGATAATTCTTGGAGGGGATTAGACACAGATTATTAACTTTTCTAAATGCCCATTTCATATCCCTAAGTCTTGCATTCATGTAGACACTGAAGTCCCTCAGTAGTTCTTTGCAGGAAAGTTAAATGCTTATGGCATTAATCACCTGAAAAGACTTTCCACACATCAGCATCCAGGGTTATACGACACCAGATAGCCTCTGATGTGTTCTGTCTAGAAGAGGTATGTGCGGTAATTTACATGGAAGATGTGAGCTTGGACTGTGTGTGTTCATTAGGACACCAGTACCCAGGGTGAGCAGCAGTGCATGATTGAAGAAAATGGTCTCCCGACAGGGGATTAAAAGGCAAATTTGACAGAATCAAATGCATCTGGAAAAGCAGTTATAATATGGAGTGCAACAGCAATAATTTAAAATTCAATTATTCAATTGAATAATAATAACCTTTTACTCAAGCTAATAAACCTTTGCAAGCATACGAAACACATAAAAGTCTCTGCCTTTTTAAACAGAATAATAAAATTCATTGAATAAATGATACTTTAATGTATAATTCAGATTTTACCGCTAAAAAGATAATTTCTATGAACTGCTTTAGTCTTTCTTTCATTTCTCAGTTAAGACCCTTATAAATGGGTTTCTTAGAGATACAGAAAATGATCTCACATGAGCAAAGGTAGTGTTCTGAATTCTTGCTATAAATAGAAGTGACAGTGTACCACAGTTAATATATAGAAATGTGCATCGGAGGCAAATAAATGTATATGTGTTTGCATCTGAGAGGGTGCAAGAGGCACAGGAGGGAGGCAAAAAGCATGATGTCACATGCTGGCTCTCGTTTTAAACAGGGTATTAGCAAAGAATTGGTGGATCTCAGCAGTGCCACCTGACACCAGCTGTACTGACTGGGGGGAAGAAAGAGCTGAAATGCTGCAGGGACTGCAGTCATACCTTACATGGAAACTATCATTTCTATGTGTATACTAAATTATATGATTTTGATGTAAAGTCTTTCAGAGAACTGTAAGCTGAACATCACACTTGCTTCTAGTACTCACAGAGGTTTTGTCATCATAGGTCTCTTGGCTGTATAACTTTTCATGCATTTTTTATTTTTGCTGTTATTGCTGGTGGTTGTCTCCAAAGGAATGGAGAAAGCAGGAGAGACTGGTGAGAAAGGACACTTCCGTGGCACTGTGACAGCTTTGATCTGTTTATATTTTAAATCAAAAAGAACGTTGCATTCTGTGGAAAGTTAAAGTGCAGTAAACATGCCAGACCTTTGAAAACTGGAAGGCTTCAGGATCTTGACCTAGCCTGAAAGTTTTGACTTGAACCTTTGATCGAAATGAAAGCGTTTTAATCTGAAATGTTGCTGTAGTACCTCTCTGGAAGATAAAGCTGAAATGTGTTGCACCTGCTTCTCCACAGCTACTGGCCAAACCCGCCGCTAGTGACCTCCCAACACACTCCGCAGTGTCTGAGCAGCCCCGTGGGGCACCACCAGGCAGTAATCTAGCCACGAGCACCAGCCTGCTGTGTGAGCAAAGCAGCAAGAGCCTGCAAAGACCAGTTTCCAAGATGCACTCAGATGGCATTTCAAAACAGAATTTTTCAGATTGCAGCTGAAAGCTCTTGACATTCAGATTAAAGATTATCATTATTCAGAATAATGACTACTATTTTGGATGAAAAACATATCTATAATTTTTTTTTCCAACTTGCCAAGATTTTCTCCATATTTTTCTTTGTTTTCATCAGAATTCCTCATTTACTGTCAAAAAACAGAATGGTTTCTAGGCATCCTTATCATAAGAACATACATTCTATAGTTTAAACATTTTAGGATATGAATTAATTAATTTCCTTTTATTACACTGCAACTCCAGGAAACCCCATCTTTCAGTTATCTTTGGTTAATATTTCAAAGAATTTTGCAATCATTTTTAAACTGAATGAGGATGCATCTAAAAATAATGCATGGATGCTAGAGAGCTGAACACATTCTTTACTCCACTGGGCCAGCACAGTACTTGAAAAAATGCATCAACATATAATTTTCACAAGTACAAAAATCATTCATTGTCCAGTTTATTTCCTTAATCAAATGAAAATGAAGCCACATAGGTCATCAAGCTTGCAAGTATAACCACATGGAAGACAAACCAAGAAGTCAAAGAAAAATACACTGATCATCTAGTCAGTATAAATTCACTGAACTTCAAGCGTAAATTTCCTGCAGAGCCTTCAGACAACAGATCTTCGGTAATTCAATGAGAGTTTCAGACTGCCTTGCAGAGTTATGTTAAACATAATTAACACAAATAAAAGTAAGTATATGAAAAAATAATATAGTATGTAAACTGTTCAGGAAATATGCATATTAGTATGTAACATGTGCTTGTAGGGTCCACCTGTCTGGGACCTGAATTAATGAAACAGTTACAGCCAAAGGAAAGCTTTCACTGACTGCAAAAGGGCCTGTACTTCTCTGAGAAAACATAGATTTACCATTCCCTATACAGCAAAAACAAGATTTAAAGACTTGGGAGATGTTTAAATGCATATGAGGCTTTAGATATATTGGGACAGGGGTACACTTTAATACTGACGAGTGGAGTAAGCCTGAAAATCCTTTTATAAAATTGCATAATCCTTCCACTGTACAAGTAAGAGGCAGAATAATAATTCTAAAAGATGAAAAAAGAGACACTGAAACGGCTCTGCTTAGAAATGTATTAGGTTATCTGAACATCCTGCATATCCCAAGAGGAAATCAAATTCATATAAAGATTTTTTTAAAAGTGGAAATTACATAGGAAATGTTTTTTCTCCCTCCCAGCTATGCAGAGAAAAGCAGACTACTGACGTTATTAGTTTTAAATTCTTCCTTCATTTCCCCCCACCACTAATTCCATGCGTATATCCCTCTTGCAATAAAGGCCAACCAGGCTTCAGAAAGCATCCCTCAGGACTGTCATCTTCAGAGCTCAGCCCAGCGATACCAGTGGAGTCCCACACCGCTATGGCCACCGACTCCACCAGATGACTTTGCAGGTTTTGGTGGCAAAGCCTGGAATCTGTACTCCAATGTGTGTGGAGTCATGTCATGCATGGCTAAAAAGGTATTTTCCAGTGAAGCAGGAAGTGTGGCAACAGATTTAGAAAAGGTCACTGCAAATTATACTGCTTCGTAAAGGCAGCTTACCCAGGCAGACTGAAAAGAAGACCAAAGGGCAGAGCTCTGTGTTTTCCTAAGGCTCAGAGGAATTTCAGACACTTGAATTCATTGATGAATATCCAGTTTTTAATTTCCATTTCCCAGACATTAAAAACCTGTTTTTTCTTTTCTATTTTAATACAACCCATCAACAGAAAAGTATGTTGCTCCCTTTGCAGCCTGGGCTATTCACAGAAGTACCAAATTGCTTCTCATCCCCTGCAAAGCCTGTGCTGCTGGTTGTGGGTGGGTGTGAAAATGTACCCAGGGCCTGATCTCTCACCCTCCATGCAAGGAGGAGAGAGTGGGGGAGGATGGTCATGAGATGTGTAACTTATCCAAAACAGGCATCCTGATCACCACACCAAGTTTATGCACCTTCTAAAAGGGTTAGGACAATGGTCAGTCCCTGGACGTGGTTTCCGTGGTCAATAGAGAGAGAGATACAAATTCCATTTGGGACAGCAACAAGAAGGGAGCCTGGCTGAAGTGCTCCATGTTGTCCTAGGATCTCTCCCTGATGGCCAAAGAGAGTCCTAGGATATCTGCAGCCTAATTTAGCCATCTGCAGTAAGGTCAGCGACATTATACGGTACAAATGCCTTCCCTTGCCTCTGCAGCAAGTGCACATGGGATCAAAAGTGGTATCTTGCTGAGAAGAGGTGGAAGAAATGGCAGAGAAACACCAACACGCCTACAGCACTCTGTGCCAAATGCTTTGAATGACAGAAAATCTTTTCTCCTTCACTATTAAAATGCTCTACCTAGAAACAAAGGTAAACAAGACACAAGTAAAAGAAGCCTCTGTACCTTTTTAGAAATGGCATTGCAAAATCTGCTAAAAGAAATTACTGTGTGTATCATGACAAACGATTAGAAAAAGAATCCCTTCCACCTAGAAAACAAAACTATTTTCTGTATACATTCTTTGCTTATTATTTGTGCTTTTTGTTTTTAGAAACATAATGAAACTGTGTGTGTGTACAATTTTTTGCTTTGGCAAGTCTGTGCGTGCATATGTATTTCCCTTGTTGGGCACAGCAGAGGCTATCAGTGGGTCCTAATTTTTTTGCCTGTTTAGGTAGAAAGTCTCTCTGGCACAGACCAATACAATGCCCTGTGAACAGCCCCAGCCCTGGTGGGAGAGCTGAAGCACCCAGAAGAACAATACCAGCACTCTGGAAAATTTGTTCGATCAAATGTGATTTCCTGAAGATAACGCCTTCCGCAGGTGTTCCTGTGCACAACGGTCCTGTATACCTTTCAGCACACTTAACTTCTCTTTCCAATTGGGAAAAAACACAAAAGAATAGATTGTGCAGTGGTGTTTGTGTGTTCTGTTCACACACAAAAGAAGTCATGAAGATGCTAAGAAACCTTGAAATTAATTCAGTAAAAACATCCCTCTGAGCCTGTGTGTGTGTGTTTGCGTGTGTGTGTTTGGAAGTATTTGGGAGGTTTTACAATGCTTTATGGCACAGTATCTGAGGAATACGTGTGAGCTGACTGAAAAATTACATATTCCACTGCAAATAAAGTGCTGGTAATTTGGCATCAAGGCAGGACTTAAAATATGTGGTGGTAAATTATGTTGCGGTTGAATTTGTTTTACTTTATTTTTTTCTGGATGTTTTTAGTGTCATATCCCAATGCTTGTGGGGACTTTTTCATTAGGAAACATAGGGATTAAAAGCATGGAAGAATTCCAATTTGGTGTGGCTTTTTTTTTTTTGTTTCTTTCTTTTTAACTGATCAATGATCATGGAAGAAGATTCAGTAATTTTCAGTCCCTTAGTCACTAGATATTTATTAGATCTTGCAACAAACTATTTGATATATATTTTTATAGCCCATCAAAGCATAGGTTAAATTCTACACAGTCTAAACTTTCTAAGAAAATTTATAGGTTTGATTCTGAGCATTAAACTTCAATTTAACCCGAATGGTTGTAGAAGGCTCAAGTGGAAAACTGCAAAGAATTTGTACATCTAAAAATCTGGGCTGCTCCTGGAGGCAAGGGGTGAAATGCAGATGGTTCAAAATTTGTTTCACGTTCAGAAGAACATTGACAGTTGGCTGTTGATCACAAGCTGCTGTATACTTTTTACCCCTCCCTTTCAATCTCCATGTTTTATTTGGGTAAGTCAGTAGAACACTGTTTACTGTGAGTCTTTTAGTAGCCTAATTTTACACTGGATGAAAACATTAAGCCAGTGCCTTAGGGACTCCAGGCACTACATTTCCTAGTGCACCTCAGAAGTCAAACCTGAAGAGGTTTCTTTAGGTCACTCTCATCTAGATGATGTCCCAGGGCTTGTAGGACTGAAAGTAGATGAATGCTTGTAGTTAGACTTTGGAAATTCTCCGTTTTGCAAATCTCACATAGGGTTAGTTTTGATTTATTTCTCATTTTGCTCAGAATTCTGAGTGCTTAAAATGTCTTAACTTCCACAGATTGGCATGCAGATGATAAAGTGTGTGAGGGAGAAAATTCATCCAGCATGTCCAAATCCTCCTGAGGCCTAGCCTTAGGGAAGATAAGGAAATTCACCAAAGAGTCAGGCTTTTCTCTGGTGTTTCAGGTGTCCATTGGAAAGGCTATTTAATGTTATTTAGATAGGCTAAGATATGCAAAGCAGTGACATTTCAAGACTTAGCCCTGAAGCTAATAGCTCTTCTGGGTAAGTCATCTTCACATTTGCATCAATTTAGTGTAGTCTAGATTTGGATAAAGATAAGCACGGCTTCTCTCTTGCCAGTGTTGCCAGGGTGATGAGTCACCAAACTGGGATTTCTGCAACAATTGTCTCTCTGCTACCCCCTAAACCAGCAATTGGCTATTCTGAGCAAGACCTTGTCTTACTTGTAAGGCTTGTGTGCACATTCAACAGCAAATACACAGCAGAAATGCCCAACATTTGCCTTGCCACATTTCATACTAGCAACATTATATTAAAATATATAATATTTAATATATATAAATATATAATATATAATTATTAATATATATTAAAATATATAAATGATAGATAGAAGTGGAGAGATGAAGAATTCCCAATTAAGAAGCTAGTGCTAAGCATCCAGTCACTTTCATAAGAAGCCAGGACAGCTTACATGCAGTTTATTCTGTACAAGTTATCTGCGTTTTGCCATTATTTCTGCTGTCTTTTTCCTTTCATTTGTCCTTCCTCTTTGCTTTATTATGTTGGCTTTTTTCTATTGCTACCCACTCTTCTTTCTTTTTTTTTCTTTTTTGTTTCTCATTAACAAGTTTCGACATTTTTAATTAATGTTGACTGCTTGACTGATGCCAGTTCAACCTTGCTTCTCTAAATTTGCCATCCAAAACAAGGTAATCATTAGCAGAGGCCTGTCTTGAACAACTGCAAGGAGGTTCACTGGGGATAACAAAAAAAAAAAAAAAGAAAAAAAGAAAAAGAAAGAAAAAAATAACATAAACAGGTAGAAAAAGTGAAAAATGTCTGGCAAGAATCAGAAAACAATAATGAGCCTGAAGAGGAGAATATACTTTTCACTTGGTGGCATACTTCTGTGCCCCTCTAACTCGTAAATCCTGTCTCCAGTATGATTAGATGGACATTTATTTTACCCACATATTGAAGCACTATTGCAAACGTTAAAAACACAGGAAAGAGCCTAGACATCACCATGAATGACCAAGTCCTGTCCGCACCTGACTTAATTCTCCTGGGGACCCCTCCTGTCCCCAGTGAAGCTCTGCATTAATTCTCTGCCACTGTTACCTCTGTTTTGGACATAAGAGAATTCAGTCCCCTGGTGTCCTGATGCTACAGAATGGTTTGGAAACATAAAAGCAGGAACAGATTCTCTTGCCCAGGCCCAGATTTTGCCATGTGCTGAGATTTGTGTATAGCTCTCTCTTTCTTCCCTATTTCTGTATTCTCTATTTCTGTATAAATATGCCCACCTCCCTCCCTTTCACCTGTGTGTAATACACCTCTAATCTCTGGTGTCAGTCCTTTACAAAGCAGGCTGCAGTCCTGAGGCTGGAGCAGCGGGGCGTAGACACAATTACACAGAGCAGGAACAATTATGCTGCTCACAGAGAGATACTCACTTCATAGCCAGGACAGGAAGAAAAAAGGTAGGATAGAGAAAGGGAAAGCAACAGGATCCAGCACAGAAGTACGTAATCCGTTACTTGATTGGAACTGAGCTGGGTGATGTGCAAGTTTTGTGTGAAGCTCAGCGTTGGTGTGGCTGTCAGGAGATTTTGAGGCTCTGCTGGCATGGGGTGCTCACCACAGCAAAGCAGGGCTGAGGGAACTGCTCCTACAAGGCTCGCCTCCCACCGAGTTCAGTGGGAACTGCAGAGGGCTGAACCCCATGTACACAGGGCATCATGGCAGACGATTTATCCACTAGTCCTGGGATGAATCAGAGCTGACCAGAAGGTTGTGGCTTTTTTCTGGGTGTCTGAAAGTGCAGCCTGCACCATGGCAGGCAGCGCTGCATGAGCTTTGCATGGAAGGGAAAGCTACAGAAATCCTTCTGCCTCCAAGGAGGACCCTGCTTCAGGATCCATAATAACTCAGATCTGAACTGACTGCTCACAATCCATTTTCAAGTCCCTTCTCAGCCTGACACTGTAAAACATAAATCAAACCACTGTACAGTATGACTGAACAAATGTAGTTACAGTCTTATTACATAAAAGCAGGCAAATAGTATGACTAGAAGGATATTTTAAGACATTATAGTGGTTAGCTGGTAGTTTGATGTCAGATATATGAAATATTAAGCAAGATATAATAATCCCTCTAGAAATGTAAAAATGTTCACATTTTTAATCTAGAGATCTCACTGATGAGGCATGATTGTTCAACATCCTAGAAGGCAGCTTCCTAAATTATGCTATTCCCCATGGCAAGTGAAGGACAGATCACAGACTTAATGGAAGGAGCATTTTCGTTTTCCCTAGTGCACAATGGGATTTACATTTCAGCCCTCCAGCAAGCTGAGTTACTCGTGATACCTTCCAAATTAGTACCACCTCATGAGTTTCACCCAGGGTACCTCCTAAATTAACAAGTAATACATTCAGGAATCCCTGAAAGGCTTGTTATCTCCTGTCTAATATATCATTAGCACTGTATATAATTTCTGACATACTGTGCCCACCCCTTTTTCTGGTAGAAGAATCCCATAGGTTAAATATGGCAGTATCAATGCCCAATTCTCGTTTCCCATTTTACTTCAGTATCTGCAGAGGAATTAAGGCTAACTGCAGAAGAATCATTCCCCTGGCCTTTTAGTTTATGTCCTTTCATACCTGCAGAATCACAGCAGAAATGCTGGTCCATTATGTTATCATTTCTATTGGATGGTATAAAAGTAAAAGCTATATTCATAACTCCATCTCCAGAGGAAAAAGAGGTGTCATTCCAACATTAGGGTATTTTCTTCTGCATCCCAAGCCCTCCTGATTGCTTTAGGTACTGTCAGGGCTACAGCCATCTCCGAGGTGCTCTTCCACCGGGAGGTGTCACTACTCAGGACAGTGGCAGGAAAAGGCAGCAGGAGCAGAAATGCTGATCTAACAGTTCCCATTGGGAACTACCAGCTCGTTAATTTGCTCTCAGGCTGTCATACTTTGAGATGCTGGCCAAAGGTGTTTGTCAAGCTGGAAATGAAGAAATGCTCCCCCCTTCAACCTTGCCTGTGCTAGGAATCTGACTCATTGCTGACAAAACACGTCAGCAGCTGGAGCATTGGAGCAATGCTTACATGGGGGTAGCCAAGGCATGGAGATATCGCTGGCAGCTTACTCCATCTCCATAACCCTGATCTGAGTTCCCCACTGTTTGCTTCTAACGCAGAGCATGCCTGAAGCACTGGGGTCCAGTTGCTTCGAAAGTCTCTGTTCACTCAATATGAGTGTCAGATGCCTTCACCCCGAGCAGAGGACTGCTGGCAGCACAAACTGTTTCTAGGCAAACTGGATCCCCACAGGCATTTGCTGTGACAAAGGCTCTGAGGCTGAGCATGGCCACCACTGTCAGAGGTACAGCCATTCCTCAAGCCACTTTGGCAGTTCCCATGACCATGTCTCCAGCAGAGATCTTGCTGAAGTTAGCGGCTTTCCTTCAGCAGGTGTAAGGCAGAGCAAATGCAGAACCTTCTGGCTTCAGAAGAAATGTCCATGACTTTATATATTTACTCTCTTTTATTCTCTTTTTTATCGCACTAGCTAGAACAGCTTACGTCTATGAGCTCTTAACAATATTCTCAAATATAGGTAATAAGCACGGCACAAAGATGCACATCAATTTCTTGGAAATAGGCAGCCAAGAGATTACACAATAAGAGTTAGTCTTTTTTTTTTTTTTTCAGACTCACAAGAATACATGTATTATATTTCTTTCTGGAGACACCTTTCAGCTGCCCATTGAGGTGACAAACAAACAAATCCATCTACAGACCCTCTGTTATTTCCTTTGTGAATAGCTACCATTTGCATTATAAACATTTTAACAAAGACACATTGAGCTAAATTTAACCCTATGACTTTGATGAGTTTAGTCCATTGACTTTGTGGAGGAAAATACAGAACTGAGTCTTGTTTTTGATTAAGCTCATGAGTACAAAGAACTCTCTCAAAAAATCCCCACTGTGGGACCTCAGCCAGCAGAGGCCCATAACCAAATAATGGGAACTTGTTATCACTCTTTGATTATAAGTATCTGTTGTCAAAATACTTACAGAATGAATGTCTCTTATTTTTAACAGATAATCTTGTACCTATTTTTAAAGAGCAAAGACTCCGCTCTCCATTTTTGAAGGTTCCACTAACTAATTTAAATACAGTAAATTGAATTCCAGAATGACTAAATTCGATTTGGAATAAGATTCAGATCAACAGATTTTTCTTATCTCAATGTGAATGCCCCTTATCTATGTAAATTAGGAGTCTTGGTCAACTCTGAGTTGACTCTCGCAAACTCCCAGAATCCAGTTTCCTGAGCAGGAGACAGTATAGATTAGTTTGATTTATAATAAATTTCAAACCTTGCAAGGTAGCTGCCACCAGCAGTATCTCCTGTGTCAGAGCTGTAGATATTAAAATATAGGAGTCAGATACTGAAGTTAATAATTAATGTGATGACTCAGATCTTATAGCTATTCCAATCAGAAGTAATCTTATGAAGTTCCAAGAAGCCCAAAGAAAAAAGACTAAGAAATTACCATTCAAAAGAAACTCACAGGAAATACATAGTTTATACAGCCTATAGGGCCCTCTGTGCTGTGGCAGTGATACAGGTACATTAGTGTTGGGGTGTGAGTTCTTTCATTACCCACAGAGACCAGGATTCAGGTTTTGAACCCATGCAGGAACTGAGCTCAATTCTTGGAGTTTAGGTCTTCACATCATGAAAACTTCATCAGAATTTTTATTCCTTTCTGAAATTTAAATTTAGAGCCTTGATTGCAAAGATTGGGTCTACAGCATGAAGAATCTCTAAATTATCTCGGAGCATCTGTTGTCCCAGAATCCCACACAGCCTACTTCCAAAAGCCTTGCCTCCACGTGTTGTTATTGAGGCTGGAAACACTGGCAGGGGACAGAGAGGACAGCTTACAAGTCTGCAAATTAAGTGGAAGGCAAGGTTTAACATCCACAGCAAAAAATCCTGAGGATTCTGCAGCACATGTGCAAAAAGAGTAGGTGCCTGATGGTCTCGCAAAGAAAAAGAGTTGGCGCTGGAATATGTCAAGAATAGTACTTCCCTGTTTTCAAAGAGGGCTGTCCTAGTATGGTATTTTTTTTTAATGGGACATATTAAATATAATACTGCCTGAGTTAATTACGTTAGGCTACCCATCCTGCAAAATGTTCTTCAGGAGTAACTCGAACATCCGGAGGGAGGTAGTAGGACAGGGAGTCACCTTACCACAGCTTTATTCCTGCTCTGTCCTGGGTATGTTGTGAGCAACTCTTTAGGAAAGTAAGGGTGTTCAATCCGAAGGCTGAAAGTGTTAGAAGCATTAACAGGAATCTGTGGGTTACAGAATTAAACCCAGCAGAGTTTTGTGTAGAGTGGTAACACCTGTATTTCAGGAATTTTGTCAGGTTCAATCCTTGGAAATGAGTTTTGAGAGCTACTGATGAAAGGCATTATCAACGTTCATAATATTGATTAGACTTTTCTGTTGTAATTGCTTTAGATAATGTGATGTATAAAAACATTCAGAGCTGCAACAAACTCTGTGAGAAGGACTGAGCATAAAAGTATGGATTGAAACCGACACCAGATTTGCTCAAGTAACAGAAAATCCTTTTACAAGGTGGCAAGACCACAGCACAGAAAAGAGACCGGACGGCAGCTGTTTGCCTGTTTACACATTCATGCTGTACATCTCGCTGACGGACTGCTTGCAGCGGGCTGATCATTCACGGGGGGGCTGTTATGCCAGGAGAAATAAAACCTTTGTTTTAACGGCTTTAGTACAGACACTCCAGGAATAGGTTTACACTTTTTATTATTATTATTATTGGTACCTTTTTATTTTCCCCAGCAGACCTATATACACCTTTGGATGGAAGGGCTGGGCCGGGGGAGAGGCTGGATTTCCTCCTGCCCTCCTCATCAGGAGGCAGCTCAGAGCAGCGGCTGCCATAAGGGAATACGCGGCAGATGGCACTGTTGCTTTAGCAGTCCGCACCAGCTCCTTTTCCCTTATAGGATGCTCCAGGTACATTTCCCCCTCAGCCTCCCTCCTTCCGCGGGGTTTTGCCCCGTTTTCTGGGATCGGGTTCATCCCTGCGCTGCTGCCCCCCCGTGCTCCCCGCTGCACACGGCGCTGCCTCCCAGCAGCTGCTTTCTGCAGCGAAAACCTTGTATTTGCATAATCATTTATTCCCATCGGCTCCCTTGTATGCCCAATTTAATTAGTTTGTAACATTTCGGTAGTGTTTTGCTCAGATGTTAATGGCATGTTGGGGAGGCTGAGCACGTTTCTGCCACATCTTTTCACTCACAGCGCACGCAGACTTCTATCTGTTTCCATAACTTTATCTCAGCATTTATTTTTTTTTTCATTTGGTTTTTCATGCTAGATGCTTTGATGGTTATCTCCATCTATTTTATAGTTCTTAATCAAAAAAAAAAAAAAATTAAAGGCTAATATTTCTGGGTTTCCCTTACCCCTTTATCATCAGTCATTTAGACGTTAAATTAGTTTAGACTTTGCTAGATGTGCTTTAATTAGAGAGACACTTGTTTATTTACCACTGGCTGCATATGCATGAGCTGGCTTTTTAAATGCAATCCTGTCCTGAGAGCTGGTGAAAGCTTCCTCTAAAACCAACCAGGATCAGGGCAGCTGGAAAATGATTGGAGACTGAATCATTAAAAAAAATAACTGAGGTACTGCAACTGCTTTATGTCTACGCTGACAAATGCTTACCCAAACACGATGATGTCCTTAAAGCGCATAGGCGGCCTGGTGCCAAAACATGTAGTCCTGAGGTGCCTGGCCACCTGCAGGAAGCCAAAGCTCGTCATTCAGCACCATTTGTGCAAAAGGAGATTCCAGTGCTCCAGATGGGGGAGGTGAGTATCCTGCATGGGGAATGGACGCTGCCTCACACCGTTAGCTGGGAGCCCAAGCAAAGAGGGGAGCCAGGATGCCAGCCCCAGCTGTTTCCTGAACTAAGGGCACTTTTGTGAGTGTAGTGAGCTGCATTTTTTCTGTGCCTGAGCAGGACATGAGTCATTGTTTTTCTCTGTTGGCACATGCAGGGTGTTTGTCCAAGAAGGAGGAAACCTTCCCCCAGTCTGACATTGCTCATACCAGTTTTAACCTCTTCCTGTGGAAGTGGTGAAATAAAAAAGAAAATATAGAAAAGTGACTTTTGTGGAAGATACAGTATCAAAGTGAGCCTGAACGGAGGCCCTAGAAGTCAGGGTCCCCACTGGTGGCCAAGTGTTGTTCTTTGGACCACGGCTTCCCAGATCCTTGGGTCAAAAAAGAGTTAGTGGGTAAGAGGCCAGTAGGATTAAGCGACTGTGGAGTGCTACGTTCACAGGTAACTAAAGCTATGTCTGTACTGTGGAAATCAGGATTTCTTCCCAGCTTCAGTTGTTGAGGAAATCCTTAGTCATGTGCTGCTGTCATTTTGAAACAAACGTTCTTGTCCATCATCCTATCGCAGAGTTTTTCGTACCCTGAGTTTCTAGCAGGGTGATGCAAAGAAATGCAATATCGTAGTGTGGATTAGGAGGGGATCAGGATTTCTGAAAGTGCTACCTTCCTCATCACCTTGGCTTTCAATAGTCAGTTGCCCCAGCAATTTAAGTCTGACAGGTTTTTGTGCCCATCTGAAGCCCTCCTTGTATTTCAGAAGTGTCAGTCTAAATGAGCCTGAAGGCAAGAACGGTAATATGTAATCCTTGGGGATGCAAATGGAGCAGTGGACTGGCTGAATTAGGAATGCCCATGGCTGTGGGTACAGGGACTTCTAGGCTGCTAGGGCAATGTAAAGAATAGAAACTATTAATTTGGCATGAAGTCTCAAAAGTCTGTGGTGCCCTTTTGTTACCCTATATATATGTTCAGTCCTTTTGTTTGTTATAGAAGCTAATTGACATTAAAGGATTTAGAGAACAAAATCACCTTTAGGCAAGAAGTGCTACCCTTTTTCTTTGTTTCTGGCTGCAGTTAGCATCAAAATGGATCTTATTATGACAGAAATCCCAAGAAAAAATATGTGTTTGTGTTTTGGGAGAACAAACATGAAAGCAAAATCATGCAAAGCAGAAGAAAATAAACACACACGCAAATGAAAACCTCACATAGAAGAAATTATGTAATCATTACTCACATGAACAATGCCATTAGCAGGAACTATTCACATGAGTAGATGTTGCAAAAGCAAGCCAATATCTCAAAGGCTTGCTCTTGTTTGAAGACAGCTGGAAAGCAATGTATTCTTTAATGACATATGCATGTTAATATAAATTGTGTACTCTCCACTAATCTAATACTCCTGAAATGAGCACATCCATCAAGGAAATTATACAATAACTTCTTACTTGCACAAATCCTGCAATGAATATTCTACAAAAATAATTAAGAGATAATGTCAATTGGTTAGAACTTTATCATAAGAGAATGTTCTCCATTTCTGAGATTTAAAAAAAAAAAAAAGATGAATCATAGACAGTTATGAAATAAAGACACAGGCATGTTTTTTTTAAATATGAGACTATTTTTTAACAATATTTTATTATAGTGACATTGTTTCTATTAAACTAATTGATCGATGGATGCTTTAGACAACTGACTGACAATTGTTCTCGATAACATTTTAGAAAAACAGTGTCCTGATTAGCTTCAAGAACATTTTTTATCATCCTAGCCAATAAAAAGACAGCTCTGTCAATAAAATAATAGTTTCCTATTAATGTGCTATATATTTTTGAAGAAGAGGGCTATTTGATTTCTTTATATAGCCAATTAGACATGACAAGACATGCTTTGAACGCATCACCACCCACTCATTTCAGCAATGTCCATAGGAAAGGAATAAAAGAAGTATTTTCAAGCATCAAAAACCTCTTGCTAATGGTTGGTTTCAGAAACAGGAAAAGGTTGGTTTGGATCTTATTTAATCTCAGGCTCGTCCTTGGGCAGAAAACATTGATATTTTTATTCCTCCTAGGAACACTGGATTTTGCCAGATTTTCTTTATATTGGCTGAATATACTGCCTTATCTCCTGCACCGCAAAGACAGGCAATGTTCTGCAAAAATACAAAATGCCTAACAGCCTCTGGGAATCTGCACAGAGCTGGAAGCCAGCATTTAACTCCCAATTCTGCCAAGTCTTGTTTATGTTTCCTGGTAGTTCCCAACCTTTGTTTTTGACCTACAGCTACCATCCGAGGAAGCTAACGGGTTTTAGTCCCTGGTTTTACAAATAATTGAAGAGAGAAGTTGCACAGGTTTGCTTCATATAGAGATGGAGCCAGAAATCCATATTCAAATCATCAAAAGCTCTGATGTGATCAGAAAGTATAACACCATACAGAATTCAGAGCACTGGCTAGGAGAAACACACTTTCATTTCTCTGCCATAGCCTGTGAAAATCAAACTCCAGTTTTTCATCACAGAAAACTCCCCTACTTGCTCAATTTAAGTTGATTGCATGAGATATCTGAGGTGAAACAAAGCTGGAAAAAAACTTTTCTGTTGTTGGTGAAGCCATTTCATCTTGCACAGGAGTTTCATGTGTATGTGAGAGCTATGACCTAAGAAACCTCTTAGCTTGCTTCACCTCACTTCTGGGTGGCCATGAAGGTGCATCTGTGTGTACCTGTGAGCTCTTTTGTGCTCACCTTGCATCTTCTCATTTCATTTTGTGTGTGGTACTACTTCAACAGCGAGGGGAAAGGGTATTCCACCCTGGATTAGTTTGTGGGTTCGGCGAATCACTTCAGATTTCAATCTCCAAGGTGAGAGCTTTCAGCCCTAGGTATTGTACGAATGGGAAGGGAGCAGCATGGTTTCTTTTTAATGAGAACTAATGAGCACTCTAGGTTGTGTACACAGGTTGCTAATGCCAGTGGTTATTTTTGGAGCTCATCCACCACATCAAGGTCACCACGCATGGGGCGCTCGTGAGTGCAAGTCCCCAGCAGCTTGGCAGAGTTTTGATGTCCCTGAGGCCTGATGGAAGTGAGTCCCTGATAACTGGTACTTGGACTTAAGTCCAGGTTGAAGTTTAGATCCGAGCTGAAGCACTTATTGCCTGGTTCAGATGTTCTGAATGTTCTGAATGTTCTGATTGATTATATGAATGCCATTAAAGATAAGGATTTTTGGTTTGGGTGGTATTTTTTTTTTTAGATATAAGAGGTTGTTGTACATGATGAATGATTTGATGAATTATTTTTACTTTGACGTAGCCTTTCACTGTAGCTATAAAAATGCATTTTACCTCTTTTGGAATACAGGCCTCATCTTGCTTTCATTTACGTTAATGGCTAAATTGCTACTGACATTGGTGTGAACAGTTCTCTGCCCCTATACGTTTAACAGCTGTAATGTAATTACTTCACTGTGTGGATCAGTGTTTGTAAGACAGGATTTAAGTTAATAATCCTTTTTATATTGCTATATGTGTGAAAGGCAAACTTATAAAAATAATACTGTTGGTGTTGGCAATATGAAAGATTAAATCATACAACTTACATTTCTCCATAATAAACTTGCAGATTCTAATTAGAACTAAAGTGAGCTCTGTCTATGGATTTATCTTAACTCACAAGGATTATCTTCTGCTTCATAATGTGAGTGCAGCTTTTATAAATTGAAAAAGAAATAATGAACTTCCAGGTTGATTGGAGCTGCCATAGTAACTGGGACAAGTTAGAGCTTGAAGACCACTGGCAAAGTGGGTTTTAAAAATATATCCTTGCTTATCATAACTCACATTCTGCCTCATTTGATAGGCTCAAAACTTCACCTCTGTGAAGGAAAAGATGTGGTACATCATGTTTTGAAGAACATAAGCAGATTTGACAGAAGTCTGGAACTGCGGATGTACTTTCATGAAAATGCAAATTTAAGACTGCAAGGATTTCACCCTCTTTTCTTAAGCAACCATCTAGGACAATCTTTTTTTGGAAGAGACACCCACCATAGGTACATTCATTGCTAACAATGTGGATTCTTAGTTTGACTCAATTAATAAACACTTCTAGATTTCTAGCAAGCATGCAGAATATTTGTTAATGTTGCAGACAGCCATTGCAAAGGGACTAATCAGTTTACACAGAATTATTTGTGTATTCAAAGCAAGTCTATATCTGATATCACGAATCTCAAATAATTTGTTATTGAGGCCACAGGACGTTAGTAGACCAAGTGTCCTGTCACAGAGACAATATTTCTCTGCATGGTTTGCTACACACGTAAATATGCTGTCCAGTAGGTGAAGTGGAATCAGAATATAATTTAGGCAACATGAAAAACTAAAATATACTGGAGCTAGTTACCTAGAGACTTCCACAGCTAAACATCCCAGTTCAAGAGAAGGAGGTGGCTCTTGTTTATGCTGCCACTGCCAACGAAGGACAACCACACAACTCTGAGCTGCTCAGCAGCACAGGCAGTGGTTCACCGGCACAAACACTCAAGCACATATTTAGTGGGGAATACGAGGAGATATCGCTCCCACCCCTTTTCTGTAGCACAGTCACTGCTTATATGTTCAATCAGTGCTGCAGTTTCCCTCATGCCCTGCACTGGAAAATCCGCCTGGAGAAACACGCCTGAATAAAATTTTGGTAGTACCTACAAAATCAATGAACTCCTCTTGTCCCACACGAAAATGAAAAAAGTGAGTGTGCACTGGATTCTGCAAGAATGGGATTGCTGGGCCTGCAGCTGCTCCCCGTATGCTTGAGCTTGGGGGTGCTGGTTTCATGAACCTGCTTCTAAAAAATAAAACTTCCAATCATCACAACCTAAAGAGCTACCTGGCCTGCAGGCATCCAGAGATCACAGACGTGGGTTTGTAGGATTCCCTGATACACATGGACACAGAGACTTTATTTTCTAAAGATTTCTGTTTATTACAAATTCTCAGCAATCACCACTAGCATACCAGAATCAATAAGGTAAATATATGTATATATAAAATAAGCTACACTACCAGGAAGCAAATAGAAGTATGTAGTAAATATTGAGGGAACAGCACAAATTAACAGTAGCAACGGTTAGAGGCAGAAGGAAAGGAATTAGATATAGGAAAATAATACTACAGCAGCAAATATAGATTAGCCCTATAGGTTCAACAAACATCAATACTATGGCACTGAATATATTTATTGTGGATTACTGATCTATCAATATTCTAAGAATGAATATTCCTTTGACAGTTTGTACTTCTCAAGACTATACTTAGGACAGGCTACATACGTATATATATATATTTCATAAAATTACTGGTACAAGGTGCATCAAACCAGTCTCAGAAGAGGTGAAGGGGTCAAAACAACCTCAAAAGGGTCTAACTAAGAAAATCAGCCTCAGAAATAGATCAATAGCAAAACCTCATCTCAGAACACCAGCCTCCTGAAGTGGGCCCAAGAGGGGTCCCAGTGAAATAACAAACAAAATCTCACTTGGAAGTTGATCTGTATCCTCAGTGAAGGGTCAATTTGCTTAGAAAATCCTGTAGGAAAGAAAACTTCAAGCAGCATGGGAAGTTCTCAGAGAGAGAGGCTCCATTTTAGATAGAAAGTGAGTCTTTTTTATAACACAGAGACGTACGAGGGTGGAGGACACCACCTGCTAGAGCAGCCGATAGGTGCTGCTGATTTCTGTGTTTCACATGAGACAACCAACAGATTATATTTCTTTATTACAGCTCCAGCTCCTTGGTTTTGTCCTTATTGGTGGTATCTTCAGGATGTTTCCGGTTCCATGGTACTCAGCTGCACTTCAAAGAGGCCAGCTTTGCATTTCAGGGGTGCTCCTGGTTCACGGGCCTAGTTCCCAGCCTGGAAGGCATTTTCTTTCACCAGTGTTTCAGCAGACACTTTTGTTATCATTTTTCCCATTATAGCCAGGTCACCTTTATGGTTGGTTCCCATCACTAATGCTCTCTGGCTTGTATTTGTGTCTTTGCTTTAGTAATTACACAGTCTGAAACTAGTCAGAACTACTTCCAGCCTTCATGACATGTGTATACATATATATATGTGCAGAACATAATGCCCTGAGATGTGACTAAGTCCAGTTTCCTCCCTCTGTCCTCCCTTTCAAAAAATAAAATAAAATAAGTTAAAATTGTTTGTTTTCTTAGCAGTAATAGGGCTCTCACAGCAGAGTTGGGAAGTCTGCCTTTTCCATTCCTGGCAATTAGGTTATGTCCTGAGACATGAGACACTGTTCAGGCTTAGGGCGGGAGAGAGAGTGCTGCTTTTGAGGAAGCATCTTCTACTTCCACAAAGAGCCAGCTAACCTCTATGCTAATGCATCACAAGACAAGATAAAGATCCTCTGCCTTGCCCAAATCGTTTGAAAGAAAAGCAGTCCATGCTCACTTTCAGATGGTGGCAGCTTGTAAACCCTGGGAGAAGAGAGGGATACGAGAGCTCTCTATCCACTTCTCCACTCTCAGGGACTGCAGACCTAAGGCACAGCTCTGGTCACTAAACTGCTGCATCCTTGCCCTGGTGTCAGCTGGGACTGAGCTGATTTTTCTACATAGCATCTGGTATGAAGCTACATTTTGGCTTCAGGAGAAAAACAATGTTGATAATACACTGGCGTTTTAGTTGTTGCTGAGCAGTGCTGCTCAGAGCCAAGGACATTTCAACTTCTCAACTTCTTGTACTGTCTTACCAGTGAGGGGGTCAGGGGAACACAAGTTGCTGGGAGGGGACAGAATCAGGGCAGCTGACCTAAACTGGCCAAAGGGGTATTCCATAACATATGACATCATGCCAGAGAACTTTAAAAACGGAGGGGAGTTGGCCTGGGGGCAATGGCTCCTCGGGGACTGGCTGGGCATTGGTCAGTGAGTGGTGAGCAGTTACGTTCTGCACCACTTGTTTTGCAAATATTCATACATATTATTATTGCTGTTGTTATATCTCTCTTCCTTTTCTCAGTATTTTTTTTTTTTTTTAATCCCAACCTACAAGTTCTACACTTTTTATATTTCTCTCCCCCATCCCTCTGGGACGGGCGGAGTGAGCCAAAGGCCGTGTGGGGCATGGCTGCTTGCTGGGTTACACCACATAGGTCCTCTGCCATAGCTAGCTCTCTTCTTAGTGCTCAGATCTCCGCACTTCAGCGTTAGAGCCTACTGGCCGCTCCTCACTATATTTCAAAGATGAGGTGGCAATTATGGCTCAGATTTCCATGCCCCAAGCCAAGCCATCAGGACTGGCAGGGCAGAAAAGGTAGATGTCTCCCACCACCCAGTGCCTGGAACCACACATGCTTCATGCTGTTGTTTTAAACTTCCTTTCTGGACCTGGATCTTTATCTACCAGTCCTTTGGAGAGTTTGCCTTAGCAGAATTAGCTATAGGGATATAAATCAAAAGTTTAGAGTAGTGATATAGAAATAGTTTTCTAATTAGCTCTGTTCAGTTTTTATAGGATTTCGTAAACTTTGGCTTTTCTTTCATCCCAGACAGTTAAATTTCCCATGTGAACAAATCGTTTCAAAGAAGCATGGTAACATAGAAAGGTTATCTCAAGCGGGACTTTTGGAGGTCAACTAGTCCAGCTTCCTGCTATAAAGCAGAAGCGATTTCAAAGTCAGATCAGGGTTGCTCAGGGCATTTACCTGTCAAGCTTTTAAAATCTCCAGTGATGGAGTTTCCACAAGCTTTCTTGGCATCTGCTCCAGGACTTAAGAATTTTTGCTGTAATGAAAATTGTGTTTATATCTAGCCCAAATTTCTCTGCGTGTAAACTTGTTATAGTCTTTCACTCTCTGCCTCTGAGAAGGGTTTGGTTCCCTTCTCTATGGCCCCTCCTTCAGCAATGGAAGGTAGTTAGATCTCACCTTGACTTTCTTTTCAGCAAATGAAGCAACCCCAGCTCCCTGTTGTGTGTTCCAGCTGCCAGCTACCTTGATGTCATCCTCTGAGCTCGGTCCAGCTTGTCTGTGTCTCTCTTGGATTGGGAGGCCCTAAACTGAGCATGCTATTTCAGGTGCAGCCTCTCCAGTACCTTGCAGAGGGCAATAACCACGTTTCCCCGCGTGCTGGCTATGCTTGCGCTAAAGCAGCCCACCATGATGTCAACCTTCATTTCTGAAAGCAGGCACTGCTGACTGTTCTGCAGGCTGTGGTTCACGAAGGCCTCAAGTCCTTTTCTGCAGAGCTGCCTCTCAGCCAGTCCCTAGCCTTTGCTGCAGCATAGGGTTACCCCACCTCTGTGGCAGGAGGTTGCATTTGCTTTTGAACTTCATAAGGCTCCTGTTAAACCATTTCTATTGCTTGTGGAGCCTCGCATGAGCGGCAAGCCACCCTTCAGCACACTGATGCCTCAACTTAATTTGGCTGTAGGCATGAGGTTGCTGGTGGTGGTCATCATTCAGGAAGGTGATGGACATCATTCAGGACATGTTAAATGGTATCAGCCCCAGTACTGCTGATTTACTTCAATTAGACTTTCTTACAAGGCAGCAAAATGAAGCAAAATCTGAATTTCTGTGGGCTCTTCTTTGCTAAGTTCTTAGTTTTCTTCTGTTGTTGTTGTTGTTGTTGTTTTTATTTCTGATTTTGTTGTTAAAAGCTTTAACAGGAAATTCATGAAAGTGTTCCTGCTGTCTTTAAAATTTATGCAAAGCAAACTTAGATCTGCATCAGGTTTGACCAAAATATCTGTTTAGCAGAAATGCAGTAGTAACAGTAGTAGTGGTAATGCTACTGAACGAGGTAGGAATTCTTTCTTCAGGCTCTAAGTCTTAAATAAACAGTGCACGCCCAAGTACATTTCAGTGCTTTCCAAGAAAACAAGCAAAAAGGTTCCTTTTTTACTAAAATGGAAAATGAGATATTTGTGGATGGGAAGGCATTCAGTAAAGGCAGCTGAAAAGTTTCCAGAGGAAAGATTTTCACATAACATCTCACAATTCCTGTCCAGCTGCCTTATCTATCAAGATGACTGCAGGAAAGTCAATCGTATATTGCATTTTTTTATATATCCCTAATCTACTCTGCAAACACACACAGATGTTTTTGTACATGCACATGTGTTCACACATGCACTCTCCCTTGTTCTTTCTCTCTCCCTGTGTTTTTTGTTTCTTGCAATTGCTGTCATACACAGAGAAGTGAAAAATGAGTCATTTTCTCTGTTTAGTGTGAAACTACTTTCCACTTAGTCTTACTACTGAATTCAAATTTTTGGATTTCGGATACACAGGGTTTCTAAGCTTAGTTGCTTGTTTTTCTAGGGTTTTCTTGTTCTGGAGGGGAAAAAAGCTTCTTGCAAGCTATTATATTCAGCTTCTAACACTATATTAAAAATAAGATTTTTTTTTTTTTTAATCAAAAGCATAAAGGTTTCTTCTGATTTTGCATAAAATAAACTTTCTCTCTGCTTGCTTCTCCCCCACAAGAACTGTAGAACTGCAGAAATATCCCCAGTTGATACTGTTTTGGTTTCCAGTTTCCTTTATTCAAAGTCATTTACATTTGCAGACTTCAGCATCTTTATCTCCCACATTTCAAAAACTTTTATTGCTGTCCCTAGACTCATTGTGGGAGAGTTAAAAACTATGAGAAATTATATTCCATTAGCAACAGTGTACACTCTTGCTTGCTGAACATTCAAGAGGGAGATTGCTGAGGAGGAGGATGCTCTCAGCCATTTCTTCAGGTACCCAAAAAACAACAGAATTGCTCAGCGCAGGCTGCATGCTTTGTGCTTTGATCATGTTGAGCATGCCAGGACAGTATGGACAGTATGCAAGGCTTTATTTTCCTTTGTTTTGTTTTGTTTTCAGTCTATGGGCATAAACAATTTAGTTTTCTTTTGTTTGTTTGTTTTGTTTGCAGTAACAGGTCCTTGCCAATCTGGTAAAGCCAAGAGGATTTCTAGGTGAGGACTTCCAGCAATGGCACTTAAGTGCTGATTGCTGACCATGACCATCAGAGTCCTAGCAGCTGCCTCGTACCAGTGGATGTCTCTAGAAGAGGAGTATCCTGTCGCCGTGGCTTTTGCAACACTGAAAGAACAAGCTTCCCCCTCTTGCCTTCCCCTCATTTGTGGGAACTTCACAGTACGATATTTAAAAGCAGAGTGACACTTGTTTAACCCCGGTGAACTGGTTGCTGTGAAGCTTTTAGATGGCGTTTGCAATGGAAAAGATGGATGCTATTTTAGACTGAAAGACGAGACTTTCCACCATACCTTTGAACTGAGTGTGGGCAGCACAGCCAGAAGGTCTGGGGCATCCGGAATGCTAGCAGTAAAAAGCTGGCATGCAGCAACAATTTTTCATAACCTCCCAAATTCTACTGTCTTTTTTTTGACTTGCCATCAGTTTACAAAGAGCCCTGACTGCCTGTGTGCCTCCATGAGGCACAGGGAAATGGCACTGGTCTTCTAGTAAATGCACATCTGTCAAACCAGGAGAGCAGTCCATCAGGTCAAAGTACACCCTATTAAAAATGAAGTAAACAACCTCACTATCTTGAAGTCCTAACAAAAGTAGCACATTTAAAAACAAACAAATAAAAACCAACATGCCAACAGCAACAACAAAAACCAAACCGGCAAGGTCCACAGAATTTTCCTGTTACAGCTGCTGCAGATACATGTGGAACTGCTCCGTTTGACTTACATGTGGGACTGCAGCAAATTGAAGGGAAAATCGCATCGGGTTATGCCAAGTCAACCAAAGAAATGTATTGTGTCTCCTTAAATGCATCCTTTCTCCCCATTTCAGCTGAATAGTACCACCACAGTTCTTGTGCTGTTGGCAGCCCTCTGCACGTGTTATGCATTGAGTTCTGTGAAGTGAGTTACCTTAGAGGAGCTGCCCTTAGAAATGCTGATTTGTCACTGAACACTGAGCTCCTCCAGGGCTCTTCTAAGTGCTTGCCCTGAAGGTGGGAGAGCAAAATGCAATAAATTCTTCTGGAAATGCAGGGCAAGTCTACCACTGTCAAACGAGAGAGATTCAGCCAATTTAGAAGTATTAACCTGCTTGCCATACGTTTTGTGAGTGTATAAAGTAGCATCATTAGCACTAATAAAACTGTCATGGTTACAACATTTGTGGTTATCTACTACATGTGGTATTCATTTATGTACATTATGGAGAGGTGTGGGAGTGTTTACAAAAGGATTAACACATTACCAGCAGTGACATCCACACTGAAAATCATCTATTATCAGATTCAGGCTTTTGGTTGCTTTTAACTTTTCAGTCTTTTCATGTTATTCATGCCTGAAGTTTGTTTTTGGGGGCAGAAGTGAGAAAATGTTTCTATTACCAAGCTCAGCAATTGACAAAGAGGTTGAAGGGAAAGCATATTTCCCTGCCCTAGTTAAAACTTTTT
>VXAV01000466.1:126372-176045 GCA_013399715.1 Alectura lathami | reverse complement strand
GGTGAAGTTGTAACCAAACAACTAGGTCTCCATAGCATCTCCAGCCAGTCCCTTTTGTTTCCTCTGAGCTTGCACTGCAGTCAGGAGAATTTTCTGAAATCTTTTCTTAGCCCAATTAACTGGCGAGTGATAAAGAGCTATGCTCTGAAATATAATTTGTTACTTTATGAATGCTGAGCTCTTTCCGAAACAGATGGAGGTTAGTTCTCTGGGATAAAAACAGCAGTTTTGTGATGCTCAATATAACAATTCTTGGAAGAAGCCTCCTTTCATATTTAAAATCATTTGCTATTTAAACAGTCTGGTACATTTAGAACCATCCAGCTGATGACAAACCACTTCTCTGGAGGTACCGGCTGCTTCTCGGCCTGATTCCTAAGTACACGTATCACAGTCCCTGGCAAAATTTAATATAATTTCACCTCTTTGCCAGAAAAAAATGCTAATCGAGTTCAAGGAGTTCAGTTTAACTTTTGCCTCAGTTAAAATACAGTCAATTTATAAGGTGAGGGACTTTGGATCTCCTAAGAAATCACATTGGATGAACCATGAGATCTGTAAATCCAAAGACTGAAAGGATATTGGTTATATAAAATTCACTTTTTTTTTTTCCTTTTTATTTTTTTTTACTAGATGTTAGCCTTCTGAGCAGCTGACATGAGCAAAAAGCAGCCCAATAATGCCATGAAAGGTAAAACTAAGTTGTAACGCTGCATTTTCTACAGTTGGTATTCATTATTGTCCGTAATACATGCACATTTACAATGATTTCTGATTCTATTTACCCCAGTGTAAACTCCAGAGTAAATCTGTCACAAATACAATTATTTTGGATTTGTCCCACTGTCACCAAACAAAGGATTTATCCTGCTGTCTATTTTGTTCCTGTAACAAGAACAAGGATTACTATAACGAAATGATGGAGTGCAATGTTTCTGATTATGCTAATAATAAAACCAAAAGAAATCCTTCAATTTCACATGTACATAAGCAGCAGAACAAATTTGCTTGCATGCACGTCAAACAGCAGTTTATTCCCTTTCTCTTCCAGACAGGTTTATAATGTAAGTTGATACCACAAAATGACAGCTGAATCTGTAATGGCTCTCTCCTGTTCCGCATGTCTGCCATGCTGCTCTAACACTGTGGCGATAGGTATATAGGATATATTGTTAGGTCTTTAATACTGTTGTTTTTCACCACGTATTCAATATCAAAAATGTTCTTATTTACTCCCAGGATATGATTTTACCCAAAATATAAATAATTTGTAGCTACCTACTCCAGCTGATCAAAATACCCCTTTTTTCTCTCACCTTCTGTGAATGTTTGAACAGAGGTACTGCTCTTGCACAAGAAGTGATGAATGGGCTTTAAGCCTGCCTGCTCGGTTACCTTAACTAGCAATATTTTAGTTCATCCTGGATTTTAACACAATTTACCACTACTGGGACGTTGCATTCCCCATCACACTCACCAGTCTTTGCACAAGCAATTACAAACATGTCAAACAAGGCTCAGATCATACCTTTTGCAGGAAGTAGTAGCTATTCATACACAGTTCCTGTGTACAAATGTGATAAAATAAAATTAAATTCAACTCTGCAGTTAAATCTTAATGCAGCTTGGTTTGGTTTTATTTTTTTTATTCCCCCCTGCCCCCAGGAATGATGCCTCTAGCAAGTATGTTTCAATAAGAAAAAGGATTAGCATTTTCTAAAATTTCCATTCTTTTTATCCACCACCTTTTCCTAAATTGCTAATGCTTCTTCAACTATTAAAGCTGCAATGACTTCTGTAAATCCACTTTCTGATTATATGANCTATGCATTTGGGACCAAAAAAAAAAAAAAAAAAGCTGAGTGAGTTGTGTCACAAATTGCCTTTAGTGCTTCAAATGTAGACTATCAAATATACATGCACATTGTTCAGGAGTGTTCCAGCATTAAAAAAATAGAATTATGAGGCCTTTACAGAGGTAAATGAATTACAATCTTTTCCCAGGCAAGATAGATAAGGTTTGTATGTAGGAGTATCACCTTTTATTAGACCAACCAGTACAGTCGGAAAAAGTAGACAGAAAGGGCTCATGTGCCAGGAATATTATCTCCTTTTTTTCCCACTGCATTAGGTTTTCCAGTGAAGACCTCCAAATTTTAGCTTGCCCATCTCCTTTGACCAACACCATTGCAACCATAGTAACATAAACCTTTTAAAAAGCAAGCTGCATACTGAAATAAATAAAATGAAAAAACAAGAGGTGTTGCAATGTTTTTGAGTCTTCTCAGCTTCAGACTCCATTGAGGCCACAGTAGGACTAGTTGGAACGAGTCTTTATAAATGAAGGCCTGCATGTTGTGTTGCTGTATTGCTGTGAACAAAGAAGTCACTTTTTTCCCAGGTCTTCCAGCAATGGCAGAGGACAGGAGGGGAGATGACAGGCTTCTGCAGAGCATGCTCTTGTGATGATGCCTGCATGATCTTGCCCTGGCTGGCTGGATTTTTTCAGGAAAGGATACATTGGCAGACATTTTTGTACCCTTCATGCTTCTGTACAGGATTTAGCAAATACTCATTGTTCAGACGTGTTAAGCACAACATTTGACAATAACATATTTCTCTTACACATTGAGAAGCTGCATGATGTCCTTCATTTCTTCTACACTGCTCTGCTCTCCCTTTCACTCCATTTCGTCTCTTTTTCTAGTCTCTACCTCCTTGTTGCAGTTATTTTGACTGCTTCTCCACATTTGTATGTTGGTTATTATGTCTTTAAAAATGCTGGGGATTTTTATCTCCAGGACCATTTTCTTATTTCTCCTGAATATATTTTCTTCTTGTCCCAGAAGCACAGAAAATGAAACAAAATTCAAGCCGAGGTGGCATAATTAGGCCACAATTTTATTAATAAAAACCACCTGGGAACTGCTGTTAATAACTTGTGCAGAAGAGGGCACGGTTCCATCCCTAATAGTTTCCACTCTCAGAAAGGCTGGTTCCTCCTTTTCTGCCACCACGTCCCTGCCCTACACCGATCTCCCTCAACCTTTTCCGTGTCTGCTTCCCAGCCTCATCCTGGGGGGCTCTGTTATGCCAAGGACTGAAGGCCCAGAAGAAGGAGATTGTTACCTTACCGGGATGCAGTCAGAGCTCAGCTTCTACTACACTATCAACTAATTTGACTTTATCACGCAAGGTGCCAGATTCCTTGTCAGGTGTCTGAAGTGGCTTTCTGTCACCTGCTGAAATGGGACAGCCTGAGCTTACCCCTTCTAGTGACCCTTTCTGGGAAAGGCAGAAGAAATCACCCCATCTCAGTCAATTCAGTGATGGAGGAAAATTACCCAAGTCCTCAAAATGTGGTAATGACTACAGGAGGCTAAAAAGCCATTTGGATACACATCACAGCACAATCTAGCTGTGCGGGAGCCTTCCCATCTTTGCTGTTTACTTACCTTGCTTGTAGTTTTTTCACCAAGTTCATATCTGAGTCATTCTGAGCTGTGTCACGGCGCTTTCCCAAGCCAGGGGCAGGGCCTGCCCTGTGCGTGGGCAGGGTGGGCCCTGTCTGCAGCCTGCGCAGAGCCTGCGAGCGTCCCCTTCAATGGGCACCTCGCTGCCCTCACAGTATGGCAGGAAGGAAGGACTGGGCTCAAAACTCAGGAAATTACCTCCTCCTGAAATCAAAAGATATGGTTTCAGCAGGTGATGTGCCAGATCATCATCCCTAGAAAGGAAATACCACAACAAAACCTGTGACAATGTGAGGCTGCTGAAGCTAATGAGAGAGGGAAAGACTGCCTGGTTTTGTAAATGTGCCCTTTCCTAGGTGGGACTGCACTGTGCCACAGCCTGTGCGAACAAAACCAGAAAGCTTGCAGATGAAGTAGAGAGCAGGCGAAGGGAAACATGCCAGAGGAAGCAGTGTGGCGAAGGTCACGCAGGCAGCCAGTGGCAGAGAAAGAAGTAATATCCTCAGCCTCCTAATTCCCAGTCCTTTCCTCCTGTCATCTGAAAATGCTTTATTTCAGCACACACTATTTGCTGGTCTCTGTGGGTCAAATTGGACCAGAACATTTCAATGAAAAACAATGATTTTTATGTTCCAAGAATCACACTGAACAATCCTGCAGCTGAGGTTTCTTAGGTAATACACAGCTGTTAGAGGGAATGAAAGTTTGCTGTAAGTGCTTGCTGCTGAAATGCATGAGTGAAGGATGACTTTGGAGAGCCTCAGGAGCAGCTCAGGCAATGTGTGTCCTCCCATAGATAGAACAAGGTAATTACATAGTCAGGGACAAGGCAAAAATCATAACTGTTTTTTATTAGACTCTATCCTCTATTTGTTAGGATTATTGCTTTCACTCCCATCAAACCGCAAATCTGTTTTCCCCCTTTATTCTGTAATTACAATCTTATTCAGGGTGACTAATGTAACAGGGGCAGAAAAAAATACCCCCAAACCCTCCAAGTACCCCTTGCTTAAAGGGAAGAGATGCCTTCTTTAAATAACCTTAATAATATGCTTTGTTCCTAATAATATGGTTCAGCAGAACAATCTAAAATGTATGATGGTGGTCTTTCAAGAATGAAGACAAGAGATTTAATTGAACATCTATCCCAGAGCATTCATTCATGCTCCGACATCACATGATACATAAAAATGTCAGGATGCTATTTCAACAACAAGATGATGTTTCATTCAGGCAATGGGTTTTTTGTCTCACTGTATGTATTCCAAGGTCTGAAGAAGCTGGCACTGTCATAAAACTATCATAGTGATGAATGGATTCTGTTAATTGGTATTAAAGAATATTTATGCTGGACTGACTAAGTTAAAATCTTTAATTGGCCAGAGGCACTTGGGCGATGATATCTAGGGAGTCCTATTAGCACTCAGTTTATGTAGGAGCAACACTGTACAGTGAAGAAAGTTGCAATGCAGCACACACTAAGAGTAAAATTCCTGCCTTAGATTTATGATACTGAGAGGAGCAAACCACACTGTGTTCTGCATGGTCTGAATTACAGATCTCTATTTAGCTGGACAACACAGACCTGCTGTTACAATTATGTCTACAATTACAGTGCTCTAGAGTGTGCATTGCATTCTAATGCAGTTATTTACTTTGCGTTCTGCTGTACCTTTTTCTTAAGGCAATAATAATAGGTCAGCACACATACGACAGTCTGAGGAAGTTGTTGTGCCTCATTACTTCAGAGCGCTGTCCTGAAGACTGTTGCAAGTGAAACTCAGAGAAATTTAAGTTTCTTCCTCGATCATTCAACAATAACTTGTGTGCCAATCTTCAGCACAATCTTCAGTTTTTCTTTCAGCAGCACTTGTTGTTCTTGCAGTAAAGAGCTCTGTGCCACTTCTATTCATCATCTCTGGGATCTTCAGCCAAATCTGGGAGCAGGTAGTTCTGATCCACACCGAGCAGCAGAGCAAATTGCATCTATGTCTTAGACTGGCCAGTGCTGCTACCTGGCACCCTGCTGCCTTTGCTGGTAGGCTTGCTTTGCTGTCTGGGTTTCTACAGATACCCAGGTTTATAAATAAAGGCTTATGCATCCCTAAAAATTACATTGTCCATTAGGAGCCTTTTGCCTCTGTCTTTCCTTCAGGTCTGCTCAGCAGCGATGAACATTGTGGCCATGGAGAGGCCGTGAGTGACAAAATTTTCAACACATCTCTGCAGCCCCTCCAGGGGAAATTTTTCAAAAGCAGAGAACATGTATATGCCACACACTTAGTGAAAATACATAGATAAAAGGCCTCCCAGTCCTCTGGTTGCCTTAGATAAAAGTCACTTACCCTTCTGCAGTACCTGAGGAACACCCTTTAAAGATGACCTCAAGTGCTCCAAGCCAGAAGACACTGAAAGGTACAGCGCTCCAAGCACAGACACTCAGTTACCATTTCCTACACCATTTCTCCTACCACTGCAGCATGCAATGGCCACTAGTTTGTTGTGGACATTGGCTAGAATTATTTGTTCACCCTTGGTTGCACTGACTTGACTTTTGCCGACCTCTTATTCTGGGAAGGAGGCCAGACTTCCTGGGAATAATGCTCCAACACCCACCATTGACAATGGTGGCAAAGTGTGCAAAGATCACTAAGCTGTATCAACTGAGGCTGGATGGAAATTTGTTCGGCATGAGTTGGTCCTGTTACTGAACCGTCAAATGGAGAAGCAACACCTACACCGTACTGGCTTGCCGAATTCTTTCATAGAGACACTCTAGCTCTGTCACTACAGAAGAAGTGTCTGGCAATACTTTGCTAAAATATTCTAAGGAAATTTTGTTTTAAAGTTGCTTTATTCAAAGTTAATGTCTCATTAACTCTGATCAAAAGCAGTCGTACACTTGTTTCCTTAATATTACTTATATCTGGCAGAAAGCAGCTGCAGGATACCTTCTCAAGTCCACTGATGCTTATCATCACTGTTAGGACTATTAATTCACTGCAGTATACTTTAATGTACTATAACATTTAGAAATGACATTTGGATGTGCAGTAATATTATTTTGCACAATTAACCTCTGGTTCCCTTCCATATAAGACTGCTCTAAAGAAATATCAGTTATGCTATGTTATTTTCAAATTATATTGGGTTTTGTGCCTTTTTCCTAATAGGTTGCCCTTTCCTTAGAGAGAAGTAACACACATTGAATTGTTATAACACTTTGTTGTCCTTGCAATACAACACTATAAATCACAGAGATAAAAGGAGATGAACCCATTCCCCAGCCTGAGATCAGACGACTCCTGACCACAGCTTTTAAAAGCCAGTTCTAGATCCATATGCGAGTTTTGAAAAAAACTAAGTAAGGCACAATACAGAAGGAAATCTTTCACCTCAAANAAAAAAAAGCAATTAAATAATTCTAACTTAAAATCTGTATCAAAACCAATTTTTTCGTTTCAAGGCTATCCTATGTTAGAACTAGATAATTTGTTTTATTAATCATGAAAATGAGAACAAGAGGGCTCTGTTACAGTGTTGCAGAGGAAAATTTTGCAAGATGCCTTGATTGATAACTTTCATCTTGAAGTCTTTTACTCTATTTCTGATACTGGCACTTTTCCAGAGACTTAGAGAATTACAATAGTATGGAATCATTCTAAAATCAGAGAAACATGTTTTTTTGATTTCATGTGTACAGAAATGTGTCACTAGAAGGGCAATATCCATAGCGCTGTTGTGGAGGCCAGCACTGAAAGGTAAGGACATTTCAGATGAGGAATATAGCATTATAGCTTATTCAGGGTATAACGGGTGAAAATGCCAATCTCATTTATTAATTTTGCTAGTGAAATGTAACAACACTGAGTCGCATGCTAAGGTAGCAGATCTCTACAAACAGGAAGAGGGGAGATTTAGGCTAGTTATTAGGAAGAAATTCTAGCCTGTGAGGGTGGTGAGACAGTGGCACAGGCTGCCCAGAGGGGTTGTGGATGCCCCCTCCCTGGAAGTGTTCAAGGCCAGGCTGGATGGGGCTCTGAGCAGCCTGGTCTAGTGGGAGGTGTCCCTGCCCACAGCTGGGGGGTTGGAACTAGATGGTCTTTAGGGTCCCTTCCAACCCAAACCATTCTATGATTCTATGATCTTTCTGGGAAAATTTGCTTTTGAGATCTTTTTGTTGACTTATTGCTTTTCTGCTCTAGTTTGTTAAATTGCACAAAACTCTTGGTAATAGATAGGAGTTTCATTTTTGACATCAATTTTTGTGTTTTCTTTGAAGACCCTCCTCAGGAGGGAGACTCTATAAGGCTTCACAACAAACAGCTGTCATTCTGCCTGGTTTTGCTACTGTATTTTTAGATTACCATAACTTAGCTGTGTTAATATCTCAATTATAATAATGCATCTGAGATCAAAATTTGGCCCAATTTAATTTTCCAGTGTTTTATGGTACTAAAAGAGTGTATTTCACCCAGTCAAATTGTGACGTCTGATCTTTCGTGCATAACTTTGAATGAAGACTCACAGAGCTTTATGTGTGCACCTTCTAGCAGACTTTTGGCCCAAGGGTTTAGAGCTCCTAATATTTACAAAACAGATTATGTACAATTTGTTGACACAAATATATAGTTTTAATACTGCAAGGCTTTAAAAATTTATATTCATGCCTAGATACAATATAAAAGTGAAAGTGAAATGAGTAAAATTTTCGTTTCACATTTCCTGTTTTGTGACAGAGTGATACAATTCAGCATACTTACTCTCATCTGGGTACCTCATTGCATTGACTTTCATTCAGAGTCATGAAGGTTTTCACAAGAGCATGCTCGTAATCCCCCTGCTTCTTGCTGGATTTTCTAATCTTGGACTATTATGTTCAATCACATGTGAACACATTTCTCTGACATATGAGCTGCTCAAATTTTTTGTGTGTGGTTTCAAACAAGCTTTAATGTGCCGCCAAGTTTGTTCAGTTTATTCAGTGTTTCCAGCTGCGGAAAAATAAGTCCAAAAGGCAGAGAAGAATTGTTCTGAGGCCAGTGTTCTTGTCAAAGGAAGAGGTTCAAAAACATCATCAACCAAGTTTTCCGCTCAGCTATACCTGGGAGAACATTTGGATTTGCCTGGCGTAACTGAGAGAAGAATCTGAGCTAGTAAATTCGACCACGATTAAGAAAGCTGTCTAAAGATCAGACTTTACAGAGCACGGATGTGAAGTGCTGCACAAAGGCAAGGTTAAAAGAGATGAGTAGGATGGGTGATTCAGGAGGATGCAATTCAGAAGGAGGGGATGGATGCGGCATGGCTGCCGAGCCTCTCGTGCTAGCAGGAAAACTCAGGGAAGATCAAATACCCTTTAATACACTGACCAGTGGGCTGGAGCTCATGTGGTATTATAAACGCCCATCGCTTGCCCATTTGTATATTTTCGGCCCTCAGCTCTCATGAACAAAAGCAACTGTGGGCAGAAGATTAACTCTGAGTCCGCATGGGGCACTTCACACAGCAGCTTTCTCTGGTCCCGTACAACAGCTGCTTGCATGGGGACACAGTGACTTGGTGCTCCCCATGGCTCTGCGAGAGGAGGGCTGCTCCTGAGGGTCAGATCTGTAAGTGGGGTTTGGGGGCCTGGGGAAAGTCTGCAGCGTGGGTGTCTTGGGTGTCTTGGGACAGGATACTGAGGACATCATTGACTTCTGCTGCTTTGTGCAGGGATCTGCTGCAGCACGGAGCGGGTGTTGCCTGCTGCTGAATCCCACAGACAGTTTTTCACATTGATGCAAATGATGAGATGCTGTGCAAAATCGCAACAAGGGGAAACCCCAGCTCCTTTGGGGTTTCAGTACCTGCTTTAAAAAACATCATAAACCACACAGATGTAGAGGAAAAAATTTCCTAACAGCTTGATAATGTGAATTCCAAAGAAATGTCATCTATGCAACATGCTTTCTTTTTTCCTCTGGGCTCATTCACTGGAAAAAAAAAAAAAAAAATAGTAAAGAAGAAGACCGTCATCTTTTTATTCCCTAAAACTCTCTTTGTGCAAGATTTTTTTTCAAGATTCATTAGAGCTACTTTTTTCTCCTGTTTCCCTCCTCCCTGCCATCCCTTTTATCACCCACCTTACCCACCTATCTCGCTTTTCACATTGCTCTTCCATTTTCATGCTTCTCCTCTTCTTATGGCTTTGGCTGTCACTTCTGAAGAGCCTGGAGTGTGTCCCTGGGGCCGGCTTTTGAAGAGTGAGCTCCAGTGCTTCAGGAAGGTGACCTACCAATAGTTTTAGGCTTGGCTGAAAAATCAGCAAATAACATAAACTGAGTGAGATTTGTGCTTTGCACTCCTACACATGTGTTTTGGAAGTCGAATCCTTAGTGGTAATGCAGCATAGAGGTTTGTGCTTGCGAAGGGGATAGAGAATTTATCTTCAGATACATTAAGCCACACAGAAGGAATAAATACATCATTTTTGCTCTGTTTTCTGAGGACAACACAAAAAAACACACACACAATGAAAAAAAAGAAAAAAACAACCAAAAACAAAAGAGGTATGTTAGGCACATCTGTGCCTGACTGTGGACTCTGTTGCAGCCATAGAGCCAAGCTCAGTGGGCTTGTTGGAAAGAGAGGAAGAGGGAAAAATAGGACTTGTTCTGATGTAGAAGAGTCTCTCATGCTGCTAATCAATTCTGTGGCCAAATTTGCTATTGTGATCTGATGGCTTAGCTCTGCCAACTCCTGTAATTATCTCTATTCCCATTCACCATTAGTGGCCTTTTCAGAGGATACGAGTTTTCATAGTGTCAGATTATGCCATGCAGTGAATATCGCACCATCAGTGCATTACAAACAAAATACAGCATAAATGCTTTACAAATACAGATTCTTGTGGCTGTCAGAGTAACACAATGATTATGTGTTTCCAGGCCTAGGGGTTATGGCTTCCTAATGCTTGACCTTTCCTCCCTTCGCATCCTCTTCCTCACAGATTACGATGTGGCAGTTCTATGCTAGCTCATTAGCTGTGGGAAAATCAGAGCACATGAAAAGATAAGGAGGCATTCAGGTACCTGCAGCTGACCGGTAGCACTAAAGTGTTGGAATAGCCAGGGGACACTGGTCGTTCTTTCACTCTTCTTACTGTTCCCTCTGCCACCATTCCGCAATCATAGAATCATAGAATCATAGAATCATAGAATCATAGAATGGCTTGGGTTGGAAGGGACCTCAAAGATCACCTAGTTCCAACCCCCCTGCCGTGGACAGGGCTGCCAGCCACTAGCTCACTAGATCAAACTGCCCAGGAACCCATCCAGCCTGGCCTTGAACACAGCCAGGGATGGGGCAGCCACAGCTTCTCTGGGCAGCCTGTGCCAGCGCCTCACCACTCTCTCAGTGAATAATTTCTTCCTGATGTCCAACCTAAACCTCCCTTCTTTCAGTTTTAGCCCATTCCCCCTTGTCCTACCATTATCCACCCATGCAAAAAGTCGGTCCCCCTCCTGCCTGTAAGCTCCTTTTAAGTATTGGAAGGCAGCAATGAGGTCTCCCTGGAGNTCTGGTCATTTTGGTGGCCCTCCTCTGGACCCGCTCCAACAACTCCACATCCCCTCTATACTGGGGGCCCCAGGCCTGCACACAGTACTCCAGGTGAGGCCTTCCAAGGGCAGAGTAGAGGGGGACGATCACCTCCCTCTCCCTGCTGGCCACCCCTCTCTTGATGCAGCCCAGGATGCCATTGGCCTTCCTGGCTGCAAGAGCGCACTGCTGGCTCATGGCCAGCTTTTCATCGATCACAACGCCCAAGTCCTTCTCCGCAGGGCTGCTCTCAAGGAGTTCTTCTCCCAGTCTGTACACACACCTGGGATTGCCCCGACCCAAGTGCAACACCTTGCACTTGGCCTTGTTGAACCTCATCAGGTTCTTGTGGGCCCACTTTTCCAGCCTGTGCAGGTCCCTCTGGATGGCATCCCTTCCTTCAGGGGTATCAACTGCACCACTCAGCTTGGTGTCACCAGCAAAAAAGGAATGGTGTGATGCCAGCCCAGCCTCCAGGACCGGCCTCAGACGTACTGCCACAAAGGAACAATATTTTGAGATGTAAACAAGACTTAGGGAAGACACATGACACAGCTACTGAAAGAGCTTCTGTAGAGGAGTGAGCAGGTAGCATTACGATTGAAGGCACAATGATATATCTACTTTGACCGGAGGAACATGTGTTGTTTTCCCAGGAACCAAAATGTGGCTCAGGGACCTTACAAGTGCATGCAAATATGTCATGCACAGTATTTAAGAAACACAACATCACAAACAATATTTAGGAAATGAAACATAATGTTTCAGAAAATGAGAAACACCACACTAAAAATTCAAAGCAACTTCTTATTAAAAAAAAAAAAAAAAAAAAAAAAAAAAAAAAACAAACCACTGAGCAACCAGATGATTCTCCAGAGAATCTGATGATTAACTGGCTAAATCAGGACATCTGCAGGATGTAAGAATAATAGAAGGAAGCGAGAGTTTTGGCTACCACTTTTATAATTAGCAATTGTAATGATCTTAGCGGTGTCCTCCTGAAAGAACTTGAATATTCATGTTGAGGCACAACATTATGTTCCAGCACTTTTGGTAACTGTAACCACTTGCGCAGAGTCAAGCACACACTCAAATCAGGAAGTCAAAATGAGTGTTCCAAATACTTTCTGCTGGAAATTGTAAGGAAAGCTGTTATTTGCATGCAGTAAGATGGGGAAGGGAAGTACAGTGTCAAAGACCTCCCTTGGCATTTTCAATTTCCTAAATAATTGTCCTGCTTCCACCTCTTTAATTTGTTGCAGATGAAATTCACGCTTGGCCTAAGCAAATGCAAAATACTTCTGAATCTGTAGAGTAAGAGCTGAAAACATCTGCCCAGACTAAAGCCAAAGGCACCCAAAGTAGCAGTTGCTATTTGTAAAAAGCCATGTTTCCACCCTTCCTTCCAGATGGATGCTAAGGTTTCACAGCTCAGCTTAGGCTGGACATTTAGGTCATAGAACATTATTTGCAGTCATACTTACTCAGTAGTTTACTGAGTAGTCTGACTGTTTCTCTGTTTTTTCACCCTTACAAAAAAGTAGGATACATGTTTGGTGAATGTCCTCCACCCTTTCTCTGTTCTGTGTCACAAAGAAACAAGGATAGATGAGATGATGGTTGGATGATTCCATGATTCTGTAAGATACATCACCTCTGCAGAGTAATGTTTAGGTAAGTAATTTCTCCTAGCAGCTGCAGAAAGAGTGGCCCCTATCTGCCAGCTGGTAGATCTGGCATCCCCAAAGGTTGCATATGGCCAGGCAAATAGAGGTGATGTGAGGAGAAATTATTTCCTTTGCTCTCTTCAGCAGCTGGAAGAGGAAAGCTCAAGTGGACCTCTGTCAACTTGAGGCTGCACACATGTATTTTTACTGTGGACACTAGTCAAAGTGTCCAACAGCTCAGTTAATGACTAACACACACTAGCAAATGTCACCATGCCTGTGAATTGCTCTTGGACAACTAAACTAGTTATTTCTGTCCAAGGAAAAATGGAAATCATCAGTGGAGTGGAGCTGGCTGCACCCCCTGTCCAGAGGAGTAGGCTGGCAGCTGCAGTGTGGTTTCCATGGCAAAACCAGCTTGGTAGGGTTATGCTTAGAGCATACTATGGGAATCCAACAGGCTAGCCAAGGTCAGATCCATGCTTCCTATGGATCAGGGATTGGATTGATTTCCTTCCATTGCTTGAGCAATGAAGGGGCTACCCACAGAAGGACACGTACTATCATTAAAATCCTATGCTTGCAATAAATATTTACTCTTATTACTGCCTTCTGTTACCCTGCTTAATATGAAACTAAGCAGGCATACAGCTCCTTCTGGAATGCTTGTCTATGCTTTTGTCTGTTCATACACTAACTTCTGCATGCTTCAGAGAGTACCATGCTCTGTGAATTGTGTTTTGGGGGAAGAGGTCAGTTTTGAAACACAAAGAATATTTCCAGGGATGCATGTTTCTTCACTAAGCACCCATCTGCCAGAGTGGAAGCGGCACTGCTGGCAGTTTTCCCTCCAGAGGCTGGCATTCATTGCTAGCATCCCGAGTAGTGATGCTGCTGACTACAGCAACGCTCTGTACTTTGGGCAGCTGCTGCATTAGCTGAACTGCTCCTCTCCACTTCAATTTTCAGTCTCGGGTTCATTTCCATCACTGTCAAGATGTTTCTCAAGCTCCTTCAGTGTGAAGTTCAAGTACCTAAAGGTCCCGACCTTAATCTGGGCTGGCCTCCAAATCTGCCAGGTGCTGAGATATTTTTAATGCTTGTATACAACATCTCTTCTCAAAATTTCTCTTTCCAGCTCAAGGGAATTCTTTAGTAGCACAAACAAATATCACTGATGGCCTTCCTCTGTCATTTGTGCACCGGCATATTAGGCTGGGTTCAGTTATAAAAGCATTTGAAATCATCCTAGTATAAGCCAAATACACTTGAAACAAAGAAAGCTTAAAAAATGTAAAAAGGTGGTACAAATCTGAGAGAGTATATTTCGCTGCAAGTCCAAAAAATTAATGCTTTATTGAAGGACTTCGTGTCACAAGGCATTGCAGGTCATTCTTCATATCAGGATCACAAGCATCCTTCCAGGCGCTGGTTAGCATGTGCTAAGATGCCTTGTCAGTCAGGGGGAAGAAACTGGGTTTTAGTTGCATAATCTTCAGCATCAACACTGTTGAAAGTTAGCCAAAACTTTTACAGAAAATGACATAACTCAGCAATTGTTGACACTACTACTTGAGACCTAGCTTCCAAAATCTAATTTTGTAAGTCCAGACACATCTGTGGAGAGGGGATGTATGTGAAAGCAAGGAAGTGCCAGAGATGGAAAGAGTAGGAAGATCCTTTCTCCCAGCATATGAAAATCAGAAGTTTGTATTTGCTCGATTATGTAGATCCACATTTTTTCACTTCTTGTTTGTTCAAGGCTTACCTTTAATTCTACAGTAAATAGAGCTGAATGTTTAGATCCAACTTGTACATTTTGGACTGCATTCATCTACACAGATTTGCAAACAACAGCAGTTGGACGCCTGAATACTGATGTGCTGATACTGGAAGAGTTAGCTCAGGGGCCTCATTGCCAGTTCCTGTGTCACATGAAAGTCAATGAGTAAACAAATTAGCAAGGATGTTTTTTCTGGTTTTGTTTTGTTTGTTTGTTTGTTTGTTTGTTTTTAGCTGCAATACAGTTTTTATGGAGGAAGAAATAACCCAGAATTTGCATGGGTGACAAAAAAAAACTATGTAACATCATATTTGCCCTTAGATAGACTTACTGTGACCTATAAAGTCCAGCTGAACTACCATCACAATACTCAGGGAGATCCTTGTCCTCAGATGGATGCTGGCTTGCAGGTTACTGGGAAGGAAAAGGAGGAGCATCCTGCCTGCACATATTTCCCCAGAAGAAAAGCTTGCTGGCAAAGCCAGGAAAGATGCTTGTCAGTGATAGCTCCAGTGTTTGTTATTTCATACAACATGGGCAGAGTTTTGGAAAGCAGCATCTGTGTAGAAAGATATTGTCTTACAGAAAAGGGTAATGAATGGATCAGAGCTGATAAATGGCTTTGCCATTGTGTAGGAAGATGAAATAATTCCCAGAATACGCTGCCCAAAAACATCTTTCTGCACTGAATACTTGCAAGCGGATCGTGTTAAAAAGCTGCAGTGAACTGCCACCAGTCTCTTGGATCACTTTGTCTGGAAGTAAGAAGGGTGTTCACAATTCTGTGCATGTAAAGACACAGCAAGCAGGGACTGAGGTCTCTCTCCAAATAATAGGGTACTGCTCGTTTTCAGTGTAAGATTTTGTTGCTGGTTTGGTTTGCATTGCAATTTGTTTGCTCTCTTCTAGCTCAGACATTAGAAGACAGAAAAAGCGAGAGAAATGCAATTAAAACTAGATTTTTGTAAGTATTTTGACACTGATTCATGAAGGATTCTGGTATCATAGAGCTCATGAGTAGACACAAAGGCAAGTGAGACTCTGGATCTGAATTTAAGTAGGAAGCTACTACTACATTTAAGGTGTGGATCACATAACAAAAGCCAACGAAACTAATGGGATTCCTACACTTCTTCACTGCACGTGGCTCTCACAAGGACATGAGGTAAGCCAAAGGAGACCAAAATTCCTTAATCCACTTAGCGCTCATGCTGGGAAAAAAACATAGGAAAGCTAATCCCACAGATCCAAATTTCACCCTCTTCTCTGGAAGCCCAAGGCCAACCAGCCAGCTGATCTCCTGCTGCAGGATGGCTCCCAGCTTGTGCTGCATCCAACATGCCAGGTCGTGTACTGCAATCCCCTAAGTATTATTGTCTTATAACATGCCATTTTGGGATGGGTGACCTTCTTTATTAAAAAAAAAAAAAAAAAGAAAGGTCCAAACAGGTCTCTAAACCCCTTGCTGTCAGATGAATTAATTTCTGCTTACTCTGAATGGTTCCTTGCATGCAAAGTATCTTCCACCATGAGTCAACTTACCTCTTCCCATGCCTGCTGGCATTGTGACCTCCTTTAGCCTCAGTTTCCCACTGCCCTCGCCATGCTTGCTGCCCCCTGTGCCTGCTTTGGCAGCCAGGTGTTGTGCATGGCCTGCCAGACCCGCAGGGGCAGCTTGGCATCCCTTCCTCACCTCGCCAACAGGCTGACAGTGCTGCTCCCATCACCTCCTTTTCTCCTGAAGGGCATTTGGGCTTATGTCCTCCTTGAGGTGACCAGGCACGAGCTTGGAATGCTTTGATAAAGGGGTGTTGTAGCCCTGGGAAGGCATCGCCTTGGCTAATGGTTACAGTAATGCAGGTCAGTGGGTAAGGCAAGAATATCGTGGGTAATTTAACTCCATGTATTGGCAACTTTTGGACGGGGAATGAAAGATTACTTTAAATAAGGAGAGCCCATTGGCTCTGAGGTATCTTCTGCATGGATAAGCAGCAGATTGACATGCCAGGGTCAAAGCACAATCTTTTGCTCCTTGAATTGGCATGACTTAAATGAGACAGAATGCAAAGTGAAAGCACCACACTGGATTGCCTGACAGTAACTTATCTAACAGCTCAGCTGGGAAAATATTTCAGAGTAAATACTTTTAAACATGTGTTTTCTTATTTTTCCACTTGAAAATTGTTTATAAACATGTTTCTTGCAAGTCTTTTGTCGTTCAAAATGATTTACAGCAAGTGAAATTCAAGATAGGCCCATTCACAGGCAGCTCATTGCAGGTTTTCAAACAAGAAATTCAGCCTGATCCAATTTAACACAGTGATCACATGGCTTCCCTTCCTTCCTCTATTGGATAATTCTTTGATTCAGGTTTTTGATGTGCATATCAATTATTCATTTGAATTTTAACATTCTAGTACCACTTGATATTGTTACCGTAGTATATGCTGTTTTGGCAAATATTTCCATACAGATATCACTTGTCAGAAAATTTATACTGTGAAAATTAAAACCAAGGAAACGCAGAGTTCCTTTCAAAATACAGATGAATATTCATGAAAACATTGCAGTGTTTTCCTCTCTCTGATGTTCATTGTTGTTCATTCATCTACTGTGGGAAGGGTATAAGCTGAGACATGATACTTCAAGAGAGTGGTTAAATAAGGAACAGGGGAGATTAAGTTGTGAGTTGTAAAATTATTGTAAAACTCTGGGCATTTTAGGGCTGCAAAGCCTTTATCTAAGATAAAGGAAAACTACTGGGTTGAATTTAGGCATGATGTAGACAACTAGCTCAGAAAGAAAACATGATGTTGAAATCCAAATTACAGCAAGAGCATTGGTCCTGTAGTACCTTGTAAAGGGGAGTATATGGAGCATACTGAGCTTTGGGTGGGCCTATGCAGAAACAGTAGTCATCATCTGCTAGGAGGGATAAGGTTGTGTTTCCAAACATGGTCAAAAATTACCCAAGTAAATAAGAGATTGTACCACTAAGGCAAACTTGAGTAAACTGAATTTTTCATCAACTTTGAGGACCCACATTTGAGGTGATGACATGGAGAAGTTTACACTAGTGCTTGATACAACAACAAATAGGCCAAATGATTTATAGGAAAAAAAAAATCAGAGAAGTAGTGGTATGGCCAAACCTCTCCATAGTTTGCTTTCATAAAAAGACAATAAATTGACCAACCAGTGGCACACCTCTAACGGCAAATCTGCGAAAGGATGTATTGACTTCAATGTCTTGAATTATTTGGGGTTTTCTTGTTGTATTATTATTATTTTTATCTTCTTTTGCTTTGTTTTCTTCTAAGACAAGTTGTTTAGAGCAGTCTTCTTAGTCGAGTTGAGTACATCCTGCAGAAAACCCAGAGGTTTGTCAAGACAAGTATAAATCAGCTTTGCCAGTGGCTGCTCTATGGAATTATTCACATTTTGAGCCACCTGGTAAAGGTGAAATAGCTCTGCAAGTAACACTTGGTTCAACCTCCCTGAAATCAGCAACTGGGGGAATATCTGATCACAGTTCTCCACTTCAACGCAGTTGCAAGAAAACAAGTAATTAGCTATGATTCCTTTTACATATAGGGGAGTGCGTATGATAGCAGTTTCACCTCCACACCCCAAAGAGAGAGCTCAGAAACCCAGACACAGAGCAGTCTCTCCCCTTCATGTTCTGCTGAAAACATTCTATATCTGCAGGAGAAACCATGGCAAGGACAGAAATGCTGAAAAAAGGAGGCAGCAAACAACAAACTTACAAAGAAAAAATCATCAGTTAGAGAAGGTCGGGTAGAACGACTTCAGAGAAAAAGCCTGGAGAGATTTTGGGCTGGGTGCTAGTTCAAAGAGATTCTTTGCTCACTGCTCTGTGCCATTTTTTTAAGTTGCTGCTGTTTGATTCTTGCTGTAATCAGGGAAAGTAAATCGGAATGCATGACAGATACCTAGTTTCAGCATGAATGTTACTTCCTACCAGATAGCACTTCAGCTGACTCTTCAGGTCAGCACCCAAGTTAACCTCTTTGGAAACGGAAGGAAATGCAACTACTGTCCTGCACAGAAGACAGCAGTGAGAAGCCATTAATCTCTCTTATGTAACCAGGCAAGTGATAAGGAAATTTCCCGATGGTGTGTTTGGACCTCATAGTGCCGTCAGTCCAGGCTGTAGTTTAGGAAGGAGCCTCAGGCCCCCGCTTCACACTGTGTTTCATCAGCTGACATTTTGCAAGCTGCTTTTTCACTACTCTGAGCTAGATTTGCAATACACCAGTTTTCTTCAGGAGATTAGACACATTAAAAACAAAAATAAGGATCTTTTGAGATCCAAAGATGGAGGCATTAATTTGAACCTATGGATTTGGACCTGTCTCTGTCTTCAGTCTTTTCTCTAAAAGATTATAGCTTTTTAATTTTAGGTTCTAGCTTGAGCTCATTTCTATTTTAGTCTGATGGGTGCAGGGAAGACTACGCCTTCATCTTGTCTCTTTACACAATAAACACAGGATAAAGTTCATACCGCGAGCGCTGGCAGTAGAATCTCTCACTCACCAGCAAAAAGAGATTAAAAGTGTCTCCTGGCACATCCCATCAGGGGACTTCTTTTATCCCTTGAATCAACAGAAGCTTTGGATCAACAAAAAGAACTGAAGCAGGTGTCTCTTTTACCTCATGCCAATCCATCCTTCTATCCATCTTCAGGAAATTGTTATTTTGCTCTCTCAAGGATATTCAGCACTTGGATAGCCATTTGTTTCTGCTTTATCTTGACAGTACAAACCAGAAAAGCAATAGCCCCAGAATGTAGAAGGACTCAAAATCATCTAAGCTTTTATTATTATCATCATATACATGATATACTGCATTAAAAAATCCACACCCTGTGTCATGCTGTCAGATAGCAGTTGCACTCCTCCTCAAGGTTACATTTTGTGTCTCTTAAATGCAGCTTTTAATCAGAAATTTCTGGCTGTCCACGAAGAAGCACCTGTTAGGTTGAGCTTCTTTTATCTTTACAGAAGACCTTTCTTGAGCCATAGTGTCAGATGCACTCCAAGACTTTGAGAGGGTCTTTTAACCTTTTGTCCCTTCCTCAGTTACACTTGTTACACTTTCAAGACTGTGTTGGCAAGGCTGTTTAGGAGCTTTGCCTTGGACTAGAGAGGAGAACTAGTGAGCACATGAGAAGAAGCTGCTTTTTTCAGGAGCAGTGTGTATGGAATTATGGCAACAGGACATGTTTTTCGGGTCTGAGATAAAGAAAAAACTGTAGCTTGCTTCTACCATGCTCCAGACTTACCTGATAAGAATTAACATGGCTGCTGTACTCTCCTTCTGCATTAACATTACCCTGTTGAAAGACAGGATTTGGGATCTGTCCTGCTACAGAGTGGGAGTCTTCTTTTTTTTTTTTTTTTAGGTTAGAGTAGGACAGTGACTTCCTGCCTGCCCTCCCAGTGGAGATGCTCCTGGAGCAGCAAAGAGCAGGCCATTCTCCTGGATATGTGTTCTCCCCTTTTTTATGTTTGCCTTTTGCTTGTGTATTTTTCCTCCTGTTCCCTAACCTGCTATAACCTACTTCCACACTTCTGCAATCACTTACGAAAAAGCGTTCTCCCTCCCACTCTTTTCCCTTGCCTACTTCACCAACTTGTTGCTAGAATCTCAAATCCTCAAGCACTAAAAAAGGAGCTGCTTCTTTTCTCAGTTAAATTAACACCAATCTGCTCTTGTTAGCTCACCATTCTCCCGAGAGCAGCCTTACAACCTCTTCATTTCATTTCCCCTGCTCTTGCTGCTTAAGAAGTAGCACATGCTCACACCAGAGACACTTGCATGAATCAATTTGCAGTGACCAGCTTAAGTGTCTCCTGGGCCACTCTGAATCTTTTCATTTGGAGCCTTTCTGTGAAGAAATAGCTGCCCTGAGATGGCTCTAAAGGAAACCTGACAAGGGACAGAGGTGAAGTGCTCATGTTGGCATAACACGCTTGCTCCTCAAGTCAGCTCCCACAGACTCAGTGGGAGCATCATCAGGCCTGCTACGCACGTTCAAAAGATTAATCTTTTTTTATGATTCTTCCTGTTTTCTTTGTACATTGGACATTTGGGCATTTGTGTAGAAAAGCAGTCTGATTTCTTCCCTCAGGATCAGTGTCATGCCAGTAATCCCTGCCAAACTTGACAGAGGCAATGGGTGAGAACCTGGCCCAGCTTAAATCAGTAATAAAGCTCCCATGGGAGCCAGAGCCCAGACCGTAGTCAGCCTTTTCCATAAGAACCAGCCTTCTCATTCAAGTTCTTTGGGGGCTTTCTGGCAAAAGAGATATTCCTTCCTCACAGAGGAAAAAGTGACAGAAGACAAGAAAACAAGCCTGGTATAGTGAGGATCTCAAATATAATGTTATGGCTTTTAAAGATGGTCTTCCTTTCTCTCTGAAAGGTTGGTTTTGCTATTCTTAAAGCAGCTGCCAGGTGAAAAGTTTTCCTAGGGCATCCTCATCACCCTTAGAATGAGATTTTGAGAAAACACCCTTTAAGAAGCATTGCATACTTTTTCTCCCTCTGCCTTTCCTCCAGTGAGTATTTCTCTGAAAGGAAATAAACCCAAAGAAACTTGGAAACTTGTGTTGTGAAGATCATGCCTGTGGGGGAGGAGCGATCTAACCTCCTGGGGGATTATCCTTAAAAAAAGGGAGGGAGACAAAAGTGTATTTTTTCCTTTTACTGTAGCCTGCTTGGGTAAACCAACTCCTGACTGACCTCACTCATTTGGTGTGCTAGAAATGATTCGCAGTAGGTTGGAGGTTCCACTGTCTTGCTTGAGATATTAAAGTCCTCATTGTTATAGCTTTGTCGCCTGTTTTTATCATTGTACTTTGTCATTTTCTGACTCCCCAAAAAATGCAAGCAAAATGCAAAATAACGTCTTCGAAGGTTTTAGTATCATCCTGGCTCTGAAATTTCCTGAGGGTAGGGGAAGAAGACTCTCAAAATGACCAAAATAGCATTTGAAGGGGAGAACCTATGGAGGTTTTAAAAACAAAAATAAAGGTCAGTGCTGTTAGTAACACTGAACTCCTCTAGGCAGAGTTCTGAGAGAACTGAAGGCACTGTTCCTATGCCTGGAAAATCTTCTGAATTCACAGAGAAAATTATTGGAAGCACGAGATCTTCATGCCCAGTCCTCACCATCTAGTAGGAATAGCAGTAGCTATTTCCCTGCTCTTTGTCTAGGCTCTGCAATCATATACAAATAGCTCCCACATCCCGCACTTGCAGTAATTTAAAATTTGGGGGCTGCTGGTTTTGTTTGAAGCCACATTTTCCCACTAACTGTAATCAGAAATATATCTGCTATCAAAGGTTGAATATTCCCCATCCTGTCCAGCAGATTGGTTTACTGCAAGAAAACTACATACACAAGCAAATCTCCCAGACATGTCAGACTTGTAACAGAGCTATGAATTCTCTTAACAGTCAGAGATACAACATTAATAACCACAACCATAAAACAAATCCAAAAACTGCAGAATCATAATAAAAAAAGATATTTATAGAGGCAACGCATGAGATGCAATAGTAAAAAAGCCTCCCTTCGGATCATCAATTCATGAGTTCTGTGATCCTGAATAATGGGCAGGCTTCCAAACGATAAAATAAAGCACATCATCTATTCAAAATCACTAACTTTCCTCCTGCGTTCCTTAAAGGTGAATTGCAGCGAATGTATAAATTTTAGTGTGTTGTAACTTGTGTGTCTTTTACTGCCATAGGAAGTGCATTTCGCAGTATTTATTGGAAATCATTATCTTCCTGCGCTTTTTAAAATTTAATTTAAAATTTGTCATGGCAGCAGCAAAGCTGCTGCAGTCTAATACTGGTGATAGAGTGATACTCTCTGAGAGAACTGTATGGGAAGATGTGCCACAATTTGCCAACGACAACATCTGAAATGATGTTTGGTTACAAAAAACGCAGTAGAACTTCCAAAATAAAATCACAGGTTTGTGTCTTAAAAGAACTCCTGGACAAAGACTGTGACCAACAGCAGAAGAACACTAAGTGATCTAAGCAGGAACGTTGAAGAATCAAATCTCAATGGAAGAAAAGTACTCTGCCCTATCTCCAGTCCTCATTGGTTCATTCATTCTTTAATTCTTGTTAATAATTTAATTTGGGACTCTGAGAGCAGATGTAATCACTTGCACAATTACAGGATGTTTCACACTTGCACTACCCAGACTGAAAAGGCAAGCGGATGAAAATGAGACTCCTGCCTATTCTAGTCAAGGCATTTTTCAGGAGAACAGGCAATTTTTGTTGTAGTTTGAAAACATTCCTGCATGCAAAACTCCCATGAAGTTGATCACCACATTCAACAACATATATGTAACTTAACAAATAAGGGCTTAGGAAATGCAGCCCTTGTTGTAGGATCTGTGTTGAACACCTAAAGGCCAGAGTTCTAAAGTATCTGTAATCTGAGGATATGACTGATAATTAAAAACTAGCAAGTAAAGGGGGATGCAGTCAAACATGAAATATGCTACTCTGCATTCGTGGGTATGCACACGTGTTTATCAGTTTCATTGTGAGTGGGTAAGCAAATATCAAATGTTTCTGACTATCAGTGACCAACTGATTTTCAGTAGGTGCAGTGACAGAGATTATTACTAGAAGTTGAAAATTACTTTCATTCTAGTCTGAAGAGTGGTAAGGTTTTTCTCTTTCAAGTGATCCCATGCTGATTTGACTGAATGGAATTTCACCATGAGTTTCATGAAGTTCCTAATAGCTTTTCAGAGGCTTTCTGACAAATGGTATTCTATGATTTTCTTCTTTTGATGACATCAGTTCTGCCTCCTGCAGACTGTATCTATTTTTGGGTTAAGTTCACCCAGTAATTGATTATTACTTCATACAGGCTTAATGAAAAGAGTTGGAACCCAATACCACTGTATTTGCAATGCCTTCAGAGCAAGGTTTAAGATCCTGGGCCTCTTACCTAACTGTAAATTATGTTAAGGAAAAGACAAGAAAGTAATACTATTAAACACATAGAAACTTCAAAAACAGCAACATATGTTAACAAATCTAACTGCTAAGTACCCACTGAGAAATCCTTGGTCTATCTCCAGAAATCCCTAATCCAGAGATACCCCCATAAGTGAGGCCCTACATAACCTTTTAATAACAATTGCACACTAAAGAATGGGCTACACCATTTCTAAACCACCTGAAGGCTTCTTCAGTGTTTGCTTCTAAAGCAGCAGCAGCAGCAGTGAGAAGCAGTACCAAAATGAATGTATGGCTGTTTAGATTCCTAAAATTGTCAAGCACTAATGGCATCACAGTTCAGAAGTTCTTGCACTCTTCCTCAGACCCAGGTAGGCAATAATTAATGCGATCAAATTTAGATAGCTAAATAGTATGTTCATATCAGCGTATAAGGATCACAGCATATGATCTTCCCTAAGAAGGTATAAAGGCAAGCTAGACCTACCAAAATTGTGTTGTTTTAGTTTTATGGAGGCAGACAAGGATTAGGCAGCCAACAGAGGAAATCAAAGATCATTTGTCATTTGATATTTTATAAACCATTCTTTAACAACCTGCAAAAATGTCAAATACAGAAGACTTCATATGACACTTTCTTGCTGTTTTCCAGCGCAGCAGGGACTAAAGCCTGACACCTTTAGATCCTGCGAGTATCAGTTCCCCCTACTATGATAAAAAAGGAGCCCGGCTAGCTAATGGGGTTAGGAAGCATTGTCATCAGGACACAAGGAAGAGCAGATCATAACAGCCTCCCTCAGTTCTTAATGAGAATAGCAACGGTGTGAACCCCTGCATGCTTCATGCAGTTTATTTCTTCAGGGCTCCATCAGCTATTTCCTTCCTTTGGTTTATTTTAACATTACAATTTTCTGAGCAAGTGCTCAGGTGTAGAGATAAAAGGCTAGCACACGTCCTTGTTTTTGACGCTGAAACACCGATAAGAGCTGAAGACTGGAGAAAGTATCACATGTATTTCACTACAGAAAGGTATTGGCTTTCCCTTAATTGTGAGCGATGGTGCAGCCTTCACATTAAGTGTCCAAAGAATTTCACTAAACACTTAAAATGCCTAAAGCTGTATGTAGGGGTGTGTTTGGGTAGGGTTTTTTTTATTGTGCGTATAGACAAAACACACAAAGGCTTTTTGGAGATGAGTTCAAAGAAGAAATGTGATTTCATGCCTTAAACATTTCTTTCTGTGTATGTATCTTAATTGTAGTTCAACATTTTTTTTTTTTAGCTGTTTCTTTCAGGCAAAAACTGGAACTTCTTCAAGGATAAAAGATAAAACAATTAACTTCTTACAATTACACTGTCACCTCCAGAGGCTTTCGCAAAGAGACATAGAGGGAGAGCACGGAGACATTTTCAGAAGCAGAGATGGCTGCAGGATTTTCAGACTGCAAAGTCACATGGGAAAATATGCTTGTTTTTCCAACTTTGCCTTATTCCACTCCTGACAGCAAATCCCAAAAGTGATATTACTGGTTTCCACAGCTTGTGAAAACGGCACTTGGTGTGTTCAGCCCAGAGCAGAGGGGGCTGAGGGGAGGCCTCATGGCGGCCTACAGCTTCCTCCCAGGGGAGCGGAGGGGCAGGCGCTGAGCTCTGCTCTCTGGGGACAGCGACAGGACCCGGGGGAACGGCATGGAGCTGTGTCAGGGGAGGGTCAGGCTGGAGGAAAGGTTCTGCACCAGGGGGTGGTGGGCATGGAACAGCTCCCCAGGGCAGTGGGCAGGGCCCCGAGCTGCCGGAGCTCAAGGAGCGTTTGGACACTGCTCTCAGACACAGGATCTGGGTTTGGGTGGTCCTGTGTGGGGCCAGGAGCTGGACTCAACGATTCTTGTGGGTCCCTGCCAACTCGGGATAGTCTGTGGGTTTATAGGTGATTTCAGTTGGCGTTGCCCGGCTGCTCGGTGTGCCATTTGGCAGCTTGTTACTCGCGCAGGCATACTTGGAGACCCTGCCCAAAAGCAATTCTGCAGGCGATGTACAGGCTGCTCTTGAGGTCTCCTGTTAGGCAGGAAAGGATGGGGAATAGCACTTCTCTAGCCCCTCTGTAGGACCCTCGTTAAGAAGGGGGTGGACTCAGGAAGAAATCATATTCAGAGAAATTAAGGGAATGTGGGATGTTAGCAAATATGCTTGTCTTTCTTTACTGAGAGAACCCTGAAAATTTGCCAATTCTAGCCTAAAAATAGTGCTCTCTAGTTTTCTGTGTCTCTTGGCTAACTGAACATCATGCTTCAAATGGCAAATTAGAAATGTCAAACAAGTTCTCTGCTTAGGGTTACTTTGAAAATTTCTGAGAGGATGGCTGTCGCTCTTGTTGTCTATTTGCATTGTGCTTATTTTAGGCTGTGGAGAAAGCTGCTTAGAGTTTGTTGTTTGGGTCTAGGGATCTGCCAATTGCTGAAGAAGAGAATCAATGTCCTGAAATTGGTGCTAGGAAAAACAAATCCCACAACAACAACAACTAAATACAAAAAGACAATCAGACAAATCTTAATGTATTTTGTCCCACCCCCAAAAAAGACTACGAATCAATTTCAAAGGTCATCTGCCATGGAAATTAGACAGCCATACTCTGAGGGTTGGCCTGGGAGGCTACTGGGACTATGGTGATCATTGATTATCTACATTTAAAGCTTGCCAGAGTAAAACTGCACTGACTCAAGTGTGACGACATGCAGCAGCAAACCATTTTTAGTGCTGGGCTCTTGAAACATTTTCTCCTTACTTTCCAACATTTTGCCTCTATTTTGGCATTAATCACTGTAATGTATACATAAATATTGCAGCTAAGCTTGACTCTAAAGAGTTTTAGTGAATTATGCAATATTTTTAACCAAGTTACCAACTTAATTCCCAAAAGTGTATGCAGTTAGCACATGTTTTGGGTGGCTACTCTGTGGAAAGTTTGCTCAGAGCTTTAAAACAAATTTCTAATACAACAAGGACGACAGTGTTGTCCATAGGTTTTGTAGCTATATAGACTAATATCTCTTGAACTTGAAAAACCCTCTAACAGTTTAGCATTACGAGGAGGAATACGATGAAACAAAGTTACATAGCAGTTGTTTACTTAAAGCAATTTCAAAATTAAGCTAAAAATAATTAATTCAACTATACTAAAGCAGGGCCATGAACTAGCTTTCATGACATTCAGTTGTAAATAAGATAACTTTTTTTTTTCTGGTGAGCACAGCAGTCTAAATAACCTAGAAATAAAAGCAGAAAGTGGTTTATGTTCACATAATTGTGTTTAACTCATTTGCAGTCTTGTATCTATTCAGATAGCCCAAAACAGACATCCCAGTAAATAACATTTTTCCTTGTTCTGCTGGAAAAGAACAAACATATGTTTTCTTGGATATATATATGGAGATTTCTTTCTTGGAGATATATATATTGGACTGATTTGTTTAGAAACTCACTTCTTACATAGACTGCTGCAGAATCTGATTGAGTAGCCCTGTATAAAATGAGGAATGTGATGTTACTTACTTGTCCTTCAGAGCACTGGATAAACGTATTAAACTGGACTTCAGCATCCTCCTTAATAGTATTTCTGTTGCTAGGAAACAGTTAGCAGAACCCCAGAAGCCCTGTCTTTGGGACTGCTTTCATACTTTACCCAGATCCCCTGCTCTGACATCCTTGAAATTGTGCTTCCATTTTTTAGTGTCTTTTCTGCTATTTTTCTCCATTTGTTTTTGCTTACAAAATCCAATTTTGCAAATGAGTAGATACGTATCATGTAACTAACCAGCTGTGTAAAATGGAGCTCACTTTCAAAATGTATCCTCTTGGTATAATACCAAAGGTACTTCTGGGTTAGCTTTTCCTCCTCACCATTGGTCCTGGGACTGTTCCTGGAAGGCTGCCACATTCTAACTATTTACTAAAATGTCTGTATTTCTGTGTGAAATAAAGTGCTTTCTTTCACTGGTCAGGTGTTTATTTCACCCCATTTACTGCAAGATTATGCTTAATTGGAAGCCTCATTGCTTTTTTTTCTAATTCTTTTTTAAATGATTCACTCTGCATATGAGACTTTCCATGGATTTACTAGAAAGAAAGGGCACTAGGTTCTCCTGCTTATCAGGATTATACATAGATCGCACAATTTACCTTTCAAAAATCTTAGCAAAGCCAAAATGATAATTATAGCTATATAATTATTAAAATGTGTTCCTAGCTGAGCTTGTTATCGTCTCTCAAGAATCAATGAAGGAACGGATGCAGTGGATTTGATGACAGGGTTGTTTCAGTGCTTCTTGTTTTACAAAGCACAAGTAAGGAGGTGGTAAAAAGGTCACAGAAGGTGGCAAAAAGGGTGAATTCAGCATTCTGGTATAGAAGACACTCTTTAGTATCCTCCAAGGATGTTTCTAAAAAGCAAGTTTGAGATAGAAAACAGCCCAAAGCTTCCAGACTTACCCTATTTAACCTTTTACATATCCCTGATTCAACACAATCTACAGATACACATTGCCAGGACACTTTTCCCTCAGCATATCAAACTTGTGACCTTGCAGTTGTTGTAAGTCAATCACAATGACACATCCTGCTGTACCATGTTATAAATAAAGGTAACTTGCTCACCAAATGCCAAAGAGCTTCCAGGACTATACAGCCTGAGCCTGCAGTTCTTGCACAGGCAAAACTGCCACTGAGCTAAGACTTTATTTATACTACTGATGGTCTCAGCTCCCTTTTATTCGCAGTGGTATAAATCAGGATTCGCTCAAATTAAATCATGGGTTTAGACAGAAAATCGAGAGCGAATGGAGAGCCAAAGGACAAATTCCTGTATGCAGTAATCCTTCTGACTTCAGTGCAATCCCTGAAAACTTGCTCTCTGGGCAGTCCGTCCCCCAGCTACCTGAAACCACTGGGAATCTTGCTTCTGTGGAAAGTGGAACTCCAATACCACAGAAATATTTTCTGAATAATTTTCAGTCCTCATTTCTTATACTACCCTCTTATGTTGCAGTCAGTCTGTATGCTCTTCCTGCCACTTCCTGCAGTTCTGCAGGGTATTGCAGAGGCTCTCACTTAAGCCTGCCACTTTGCTCTTCCAAATAGAAATTCAACTACAGAAATAGAGATAAAAAAAGTTGGAAGGTGGAGACAGCTGGCTAAGAGTTGTTGCTGTGGGACTCATCTGTTGTCCTTAAAGAAGGATCCTGATTTTCTTATTCTTGGTTATGGACCTCACATCAGCCATTATTCAGGAGCTGAAATGCTTGATTTATATCACTAGTAAGTGGTACAAAATTTGTGTTGCTGCCAATGCAAGCTGCACAGAATGCACAATGTGAACCAATATACATGTGCCGTAGATCACAGTAAGCCCAGAGAAAAGACAACATTGTAAAACAAACCTATCCTACGTAGAGCAGTCTTGCCAAACAAATCCTGGTATTGGTGAAAACTGCCCTCCAGTGAATTCAGAAATTGCCCAATGAATCTCTAGCACCAAAAAACAGGCATTTTTCTTGGATTTTACATTCAAATTAAACCACCCACTGAAAGCCCTGATTTCAGAAAAACAAATTGTTCCAGGATTATTCCTGCCTCTGGGTAAGGTCATTAATAACACTATGTATGCATATATATATATGTAGGCCAAATCAAATACAGATTTAGTCAAGTTCTTGTTTTACTATGGCAGAGCAGATCACAACTTAATCACTTGAATTTGCTTGGCTGTCATTCATTAAAATATGAGTACCCGCCATTTCACTTTGGGCCCAGTGACAAGGCTAAATAGCACCACAGTAAAGTATATGAGATATGCTCCAGCTGTCCCCTACAGCTCCTCCGTCCTAAATATATCTCTTCAGTGGTTTGGCTGGCTTAGTTTCCAGGAAGACTAGCAAAGGTTTAGCTTTACATATGGTTAGCAAACTGAATAGGCAATAAATACAACAGGGTTTTTGGGGAAAGGTTTTTTCTCACAGCACAGAGAACAGGACTTAAGGAGTGGCTTTGCTGTGCCTGTGTGAAGTGCTAAAAAGATTTTTTGAAAAAAAATAATAATCCAGAATATGTTTCTTTTCTTGTTTGCATTATCCTCTTTCAAATCCTCAGCAAAACTCTCCTTTTTCAACATACCTACAAAAACTTGGCAACAGGTAGGCTTTTGCTATGTGAGGATCATTGGCAGGTGAGGACAGTCTTTCTGCCTCCTTGTGCTCTCCTGTCCCCATCTATTGCCTAATATGTAACATTTAAAGTTGTGTGGCAGGGAGATGCCTCACTGTTGTGGGACTGTGCAGTAGGTACTTGTCCAAGGATAAAGCTCTTAGAACTAAGTTCTATAAATAATCATAATTTTCAAGGTTTCTCACCTGTGTTGGCAAGGTGCTATTTATGGCAGTGACAGACACCTTCATACAAAGGGTCACAGCACAACTCCCCCGCTGGCTCATGCCTTTCTCTTTGCTTGTGATTTCTCTATGTCTCTAACTCCACCCATTGTCATGTCCTTCAATGTGCCCTAATAAATTTTTATATCCCCGTACCAGATTGGTAGTTTCAGTGGAAGTAATGGTTAAACAAGAAAGGCAGGAAATTGCTTTCAGAAAGTCAAAACTGTACCCCTCTTGGCTCTAGGAGAACAGGAATTAGCCACTGAGAGAGAGAAAGCAAGTTGGACAAAGATGGTGCTCTCTGGGCTACATATCTATATTTCCCTAGAAGCATTAGAGACCTGGAAATGATTTGATTCTCTGGGGTATATTAGTTCTTTCACAGGGAATCCTCCATGCTAGAACCCTTCACAGAGAAGAGGCACCTGAACTGTAGTGATGGTGACGGTATTTAGGCTGTAAGGGAACTGTGAGTCAGTTTTGGGATCCCATTGCCTCCATGGTGATGGGAGTCTTTGGGCTGGTGGCCTTGAGACCTCAGGCCTTAAGAAGCCCTCTAGACAGGAAAATGCAGAGAATAGCTGTCAGAGGAGATGTACTCCTGGGCCGTTTTCCTAGTCTTTGTGTACTGAAATGGCCATTTTCATAGCGCCTGTGGGGACCTTGGCTTGATTTGCTTGGATTGCAGCCCCATCTCTCACTAAGATTTGCTGTCTTAAAGTTCCCCGCCCCTGCACTTTCTTTTCACTTTCCCAAGTGCCTATAGCAGGGCTGATGCTGTTCCTTGGCCAAGCCCAAAGGCATTTTGGTCACTACAAGAACAACAGGGCCAAGGAAGGCTGCCTTTGGCTTTGCCCACACAGTTTCCATCACTTTTGCATGCTGTTATTTTGGACCTGCTGTCCCAAGTAGCACAGCGTTTGTCGGCACTCAGCCACAAATTCTCTCTCAAGAAAACACAGGTGGAAAGCAGCAATTAATTCTGCTCAGCAGAGCACTCATTTTGGCAGCATGGCTGCTGAGATGATCGTTGGAGAGCAGGGTGGTTTTTTGTGTTGTGCCTTACAGCCAGAAAAGCCCCAAATGATCTGTGACAGTCCTGGAGAAGGTGTGTTGAAACTGTTGGCCAAAAAAGATGTTTTTCCTTCCTATGCCTTTCCCCTAAAGAGCATTCAGGTTAACAAGGAGAAATTCATTCAATTGCGGAAGCAGAGGTGGCCTCTGGACTCCCACAAGCTTCTTCTGCTTAAATGAACTTGTTTAGTGAGCTTCCCAAGCCTGAAACACGTTTCTTTGAACTTTCACACTTTGTGGACTGGTAATTAAAGATATTAAAGGAAGAGGTTGAGGGAGGGCACAACTACTTCATTCTGCTTGCTTGTTTGTTTCTTTGGAGTTCAGACATCTGAAGCATGATTCTTCTAATTTTTAAAAGGAAAGCAGAAAATAAACTATCCTATTGCTTTTGTCTCTTGGCTTTCTGGGTTGCAGAGCATACTACTCAGCAGGAGAAAAGGCAGCCACAGCTTTCATCTTGGCACCTAGCTACTGGCACTTATGCTTATGTAATCAGCCTTTCGGAGAGACGATTGCATTTTAACCATTGCGCCGATTGCTCAATTATCAATCTGTCATTTCTTCCAAATTTCAAGGGGGCTTGACCAGTCCTGTTTTCAGCACAGATTCAAAGCCGATTACCTCCTTGAGATCCTCATAAACTCTATCTCTGAACCTAGTGTTTTTCTGCAGGATGGTCTTGTTTTATTTTTATTTTTTTTTTCTTTCTTTCTCTTGGAGGCCCTTTGTCTGTGGTTATTACTTTGGCTGTCTTAATAAGTAAGAGCCATCTGGAGGCATGGTTGACCGAGTTTGCACCTGCGTCTACATCTGCACTGTCTGGCCACGTCAGGTGGATGTTCACTTAAAAGATCCATCTCAGTGTGAGAAAAAGGGAAAGAAAAGGGAGGGAGGGTGTAAGGCTGTTATTCCTACCTCATTGCAACAGCAGGTGCGCCAGATGGCTCACAAAGTAATTAGGGTGAAGAAACAGTGTCAAGACTTCATGCCGTGTGGTCTGTAAATGATCATCAAATCAAATTCTTTATCAAAGAAAGAGTTTTCTCTCTCTCCCTACCAGCAAATCGATACACATTTTAAACAGCACATGTGATCTGCCTCCTTACGTGCAGGCACCTGGAATGCAGACAGAGAAACCTGGTCAAGAGACCATCCTTGTTAAGCAGCCATCTGTCCTAACAGACTGTCCCAAAGCATCCCCAGCCTGTTGAGCAGTTATGCCTCACTTTATTTGAAGACCATCTTTCCTAAAAAATATTTTTTTCACCTCCTGAAGTGGTCATGTAGATTAAACTTCGCTGAGCAGTATGCAAGGTGAACAGCACAAAGCTTCCTGGCAGAGCTACATTTTGGCAGTAGAGCAGGACTTCAGGCTGATTTCATCCACAGACCTGATTATTTCTAAAGCTTCTCCTAGTTTCCTCCCTTTTCTTAGCTCTTCACTTTGTTAGCTCCCTTTGGCACAGGGCTGGCTCCTGCTCGAATCTGCTAGCTAGATCTGCTAGGACATGATTAGCATATTGGATATGTGTTAGCATACGATGCTGCCATACACTGCCATGCCTCAGCCCAGGGTGCCTCAGTAGAGCAGCACTGCATCCCTGCTCTACCATTTAGGAAAGGACTGCAGCTGCACACTGTCTCTCATCCTTCTTTTGTGCTGCCACTTATCTGAAATTACCACTGTAACCACCATCATCTTCTGCCTCATTTTTTCAGTGTTGTCCCCCAGTTCAAACCCTGCATTTTGCCCAGATAGCTCTGTGCCATCCTGGTGCCAACAGGGACAACATTCACAGAGACCACAACAACTGGTGAGCAGTTAAATAACAGCATTGAGGCTTTAAACACATTTACAAGTGTATTTCTGTTTGTGTTCTGAAACCTGTCTCTTTGTCACAAACAGCATTTCATCAAACATCTATAGCAAAGCAATACCACATGAAAAAGCAGAAGCCTAAGACCAAGCTTTCAACTGGCTTCCCAGATAATCACATCGCGGGGGGAGCAGCTGTACAAGGCTTAGCTACTCCAGGACTAATTCTGTAGAAAAACTGACATGCAGAAAGAAGTTTTAACAATGTGTATGACACTAGCCTAGGATTTGAATCTAAGAAAGGCAGTCTGTTGTCCTGCTGGTATTTACTACATAACTGAATAATTTTTGATTTGACTGTCAGCATGTTGTTGTTGTTGTTTTTCCCCAATAATATTCTGCTATGGTGAGCTTACAGCTTAGTATTGACATAAGATTTACCTTTTCAAGTTTGTGGTATTTATTTTTAATTTTGAAAAGCCAGTCGGTAGCTGAATGTTCTCTGTGAAAGAAAGGTATGACCAAGTTAAAGTGATACAAAGTCCCTGAAGCACACAGTGGGCCTCGTGCAGGAGAAGAAACCTCACGTGGTGTTGCAGCAGAGGGGATTGTGTGGACTGCTGTAGTGCAGGGGCTTGTAGTCTGGAAGTACAGTGCAAAACCTGTGATGCCAAACCCAGGAATGGTCACCAGAATCTACAGTTGCATTTGCAGAGCTTGGGTATATAAATCTGAATTCCTGATTTTTTATTTGCTTCAGGTCACTCAGAAGCTAGCCAGCAGTATCTAAACCTGCTGTGCTTCTTCAGGACGTTTGGCCTGGCTCTTACCCATTTTCCGCTGAGATCCAAAGGCTCATCAGGTGACAGTTAATTCTCTGAGAGCCCAGTTGGTCTCAGGGACTGCACTGGTGCTCTTGCTTTTTATTGAAATGCTGCTGTCCCCTCCCTGACTTGACAGGCCTCTGAGCCCAACTCCTGAGCACATGCTGCAGTGAAAGGCACCTGGTGGGAGCATCTTCTGCTTGTGCCTTCTCAGGAAGACGACTCAGTTCCTTGGCTGAGGTACCAGGCCTTGCAGCCTCACCCCATGGAAAGCCCTACGTCCTGTTGGACAGTTTTGCACACAGCCTGAAGTTCAGTCTTCCTTGCTGAAAGCAGGGACCTACTCAGGGCTTTTTGGACCAGCTAGAGTTTAGTTTCTGTTTGGTGAACTGCATATTTTCTGATTTGGGCAGCACAGTACTGAATTTGTGGACGTAGAAGTCCTTTATTGCACCTAGCCCCTGGTTTAACACAGGGCCAGCATTTCAGAGTCTAATTTCTGCACTCTTTTAAGAGCTAGGTAATTATCTGTCCTTGAAATTACAGAGGTGAGCAGTGTGCGAGTATCTTACAAGCGCATTCCTGGTTACACAGCAATAGTTTCCTCCTCCGCTCTAGCAGCAAGAAGCCAAATTTCACCATTGGTATTACTCAAATCACCTTCGGAAATCTAACCTAAACAAATGAAGCAGCTCTTGTGTAACTGTGCTGGCCATAGAGTTTCCAAAATAGATGATGTATTCTGGATCACTTTGTCATACATCTGAAGTTTATACCATCAAATATGTCTTCACTGAAATGTTAAAAAATAATCTAACTGTTCCTAATATATTTAAACCTTCTACTTCCTCTAAGAGGCAGTCTAGGAGCTTTCCTCAGCTGAAGTTTGCATTTTTGCCTTTGTTTTTGTAATACCTTCACAGGTACCTGAACATACAGTGTATTTCCCTACTGCTTTTGATTACTCCTGGTTGGTAAACAATGAAGATTAATTGTTTTCTGATGTAGCAGAAGTAAACGTGATTCTTATTCACAAGTAACCTTAGCAGTGTCAGGAGAGGCATGCACAGCCCTGGGAGCGATGTTCTTAGCCAGCTGTGCTCACAGAGCCTCAATGAGAGCTCACATTGTTGCAATTTTGTAGGTAGATAGAACTATGGCAAAGAACTAAGACACAGTCCAAGTCTCATATTCATATTAATAGGTAATTAAGTCGAAATGCATCTTTGAACTTATTTTGCTATTTTTATGAAGGTCTGAATTTTTATGGAACTTTTGAGGATCTGATTGTTTTCCTGTTCAGCTCATGCAGGGTTATATAATCCTAGCTGCCATATCTTGTTGGAAGACTGGTGGCAGGAACATAAAAACTGTGACGGGGCTGTTCTCAGGGTAGGTATGCATGGAAGAGAAGATCAGGAAGCTACCCTGCCCCTCACAGCCTGGGTGGAAGTATGTAAGTAGTCAGCTGCTCATAAAATCAAACAAATAGATGTATTTGCACCCGTAGATGCTAGAAATTAAAAAAATGTTACTTGTTTGCAAATGTTATCTGTTGTATTATGGCAAAGAGAAAAAGGAAAGAAATAGGGAAATTATACCTTTAATCTATTTACTTAGCTCTGTTGTAATGGTCCTTCAAATCACGTTGTTCTATAATGACCTATTTAATGTTTTGCATTATCTTTGAAACAAATTGTCTATTATTTTTGCTACTTCTCTGTCCCCTAAAAATGCGTACCAGATCTGCAAACGCTGATGTAGAAAAGTATCATTTACTTGTGTTTCACAATTAGGAAACTGAGGCACTGTGATCCTAGGAAACTCAGTTTCCAGTAGAAGCAGTCCCAACAAATGTCTGCACATAATTTTTACAATGGCAAAGCCTAATACAGGGCTGACATCAAACAAGAATGATGACAGGACAGTGACTGAAGCTAGATCACCTTACACTGAGCTTGAACTATCCTTCCCTACTTGCAGCAGGAGTTTTTCCTCATTAAGAACCATAAAATTAGGTCTCTCTATATATTAACATATTTTAGAAAATCTTTTATTCATAACTCATAACAGCCAAATGTTCAGTATTTAATAATGCAGTACTTTCTCATGGTCAGCTTGGGTTCAAATGCCCTTTCAGTAACCTAGTTTTGCATTGTGAGGATGTCATGCCAAAATATTGAGCCTGTTTTGAGCAAAAAAAAAAAAAAAGTGTTCTGTATAACTCAGCACTGAAATTATTGTAGGACTAAGCCCTATATGCCAGTTACAGTTTGAAATAAGAGACTCAGTAGAATATTTTTGCAGCTTTTCTAATTAAAATAATAATTATGTAGTGTCTATTAGCACAGAATTTCAAATGTAAGCCTCAGGGTCAAATGAAATTCTCTGCTCCCTTTGTAGGAAATAAAGGAGACGAGCCAGTTCTGGGCAGCTCCATTTACATATGCTACAAATACTGCTTACCAATAATTCCATCTACTGAGCTCTGCTCTTCAGTCGAAATCTTTCTGAAACAAATTACTGCTCATGCACCCTAGCAGCAGGCACCCCAGCACTGGTCAATCACTCTCACCAACAGGTGGTGATGTTGTGTTTGACTGAACAGCAGGAAGAAGCCAGTTAGAGGGTTCATGGCTGTTATTAAGGGAATGGTTAGCGTCCACAGGTCTGGTGCTCTGAGGTACTACAGGTAGAGCTCATACTGCCTGGCTGACTGTGGGGCTGAAGAGACTGCATGGTCAAGATTGCTAGGAAGCCTCTTTGGGAAGACAGTACCAAACCAGCAGAAGCAGATTGGAAACCACGGAACAGAACCCAATTAGCTGCACATCAGAGCGGTTGCTGGTGATTTTCTTTGAACTGAAGCTGTATGGTGGAGGATCAATCAATCAATTTATAAGCACCTCGAGGGTAATAATAGTCGAGTGAATGAGAATTTGTCAAGGACAAATTGTATCAAACCAATCTAATTTCTTTCTTTGACAGGATAAGTGAATAAGGGGGAAGCAGTAGATGTGATATATCTTGACTTCAGTAAGGCCCTTGAGTCTCCTACACAGCATTCTCATAAGCAAATTAAGGCATATGATTAAATCACTGCAGAGAAAGCTCACAGNAAAACCATTGGTCTTTGTTCTGTCACTACAGGCCCTTGAGTCTCCTACACAGCATTCTCATAAGCAAATTAAGGCATATGATTAAATCACTGCAGAGAAAGCTCACAGCTGGTTGAGAAAACAAAATCAAAGAGGAACTATCAACAGTTTGTTGTCATACTGGGGGGTACTTAAAATGGGATATTTCTGAGCCCAGTTGTATTCAGTCCTCCGTTGATCAATGGTCTGTATGGTGAAATTATGAGGATGCTTTTAAATTTGGAAAGAGTTCCAGAAACCAGAATGATGTTCCAAAATCAATCTGTGGAAATTTGATAAAGACAGATGCAACTGCTATAGAAGTGCTTTGCACATGTGAAATGTGGAAAAACTCTTCAAAAAACAGTATAAAGCAGAAAAAGAGTTGTAAGGGGGACATAGACAGTGGCAAAACTGTGACACTATATTGAAAAAGATTATTCATATCTGTGATGTTTACATTTTCATTTGTAAAGTGCAAGAGGCTCTAGGTGGCTCTTATTGGAGAGATGGCCCTCCTTGAGAAGAGAGGTTGGGCCAGATGACCTCCAGAGGTCCCTTCCAACCTTTCAACCAACCAGTTCAGTGATTTGTTATGGAATTAGGTACTCTTGAGACTGGTGATGCCTCAGTTACAGTGCTGTGTCCAGTTTCAGGCTTCAGACTCTGGAAAAGATGTAAACAAATAATAAAAGGGCAAAAGGAAGATATATGAGAGACGCTTGAAAAACTTGACATCTGAAGTACACCGAAGGTGAAGCAGGTCATCTGGGTATCATTTGTTGCACCGGGCAGCAAATGTCCTCTAACTTCTTTATGCCATTGAAGCAAGTAACTATCATTTGAAAAACTGGGGTTCAACAGACTTGGATGCATGTTTGAGTCATTTTGTTGTGTATTTAGAAGCACAGATGTTCTTTATTTCTTTTTCTCCAGCTGAAGCTTCTCAGGTTTATCAAGTTTTCTTGTTTGCATTTTTGGTGGTTTGTTTTTGTAAGTATCCTTAGACAGCTGAAACTCTGTCTTTGATGCTAGCAACTAAGATTTATAAAAAAATAAAAAAAAAAAAAATTGGCTCTCTCTCTACTTGGAGCTTTGAAAATTTTATAGTATTATACAACTTTCTTCTGCATCTTGGTTCTACTGATTGGAGCAACACAGGTGAACTAAATGAGTAATGTTAGTCAAGAAAACACTGTGGCTTTATAGAGTAACTATTCATGAAGGAAAAGCCTTGAAACCTTTCCAGAACTGGAGGCAGAGAATTTATTGTTCCTGCTGGAACCCAGAATAACTACTGCTTTGTGTCATCATTTTATAATCCTTGTCTGTCAATAAACATAACTGTAGCTAGCAATAAAAATGATACAGGCTCAGTCAGGCAATGCTACCCTGGTAAAACAAATTTATGAGCCAGTTAATATTTTTAATCCTGTTACAGAGATGACCTCAGACCCCAGACCATTTATCTAAGCCTCTGTCCCCTAAAGCAGCACATGTGGGTGTCAGATAAGTGAAACCTGCTTTTGAATCATGTTGGTCTTGGGCTAAGGTTGGGCACCAAGAGAGAGAAAGGGTGGAACTGTAGACATCTGTCTGCAAAAACAAACCAGCCCCATTAGTGTCTGTCTCCTTCTTAGCATAGAGTTGGTCAAACACTCTTGAAAACTCACATGAAGCTGTTCATCTGATAACATAAAATTCAGCATGTCGCGTTTTTCCCCTCTCCACATCAGTAACGTGCCAGCAATTATTCCAGTTCCGCCATTGATCCAAGATGACTTATCACAACAGGGAGTCATTCTGTTTACACTACTTCAGAAATCTCTGAGACATTATTTGATCTACAGCATCCATTAGACACACAGAATACATTTCCTTCTCCACTGTTTCATCTTATTAGCAAGATATGGCAATGACACTGTCTGCTAATTGCTGTCCAACTAGTGCTTTGTGTCTTGTTAATTTTGACTAAGACATTTTTCCTGCGTAACACAGTGTAGATATTATTAATAGGGGAAAGACAGGTAGTTAATTGGTGTCTTGAGTGTTACACAGACAAATTTAAAATTGACTGATAATCAGTTTTTCTCTGATGGAAGGGTCGGCTCCTGTCATCATCTTCCATTGTCCTTTCTTTCTATGCTCTAATGTACAATGTCTTATCCTTGTAAAAGGTGCCGAGATTCATAATGGCTACAAGAAGAATACATGCTGCTGCCAGCATCTTATAACAAATTAATACAAAGGAATGCTCACTTTATAACCTCAGTCAGGTGCTCTCCCGAAGACCCAGAGGGTCCTATATGAGATTGCATTTTTGCACTGATTTTTTGAATCTCCTGGCAAGTTTGCAAGATATTGAGGCAAGATGCATAGTTTTAACAACCCAGTTACAGGATCCACCAAATATGAAGTGAGAGCAGCTATAAAGATATGTATTGTTCTTATCTGTGGGAGCCAGATGAGCAAGCCTGGTAACAGAGGTTCTGCTTCTATTTCTAGACTGTCATATAGAGAAGGAAATTTTGATGTTTCCCTACAGTGATTCTTTGATTCCTGAAAGAAAATAACTTAAAGTGCAAGGAAAATATTTTTCTTTCACCCAAACTACTTATAAATTCTATTTGTTCTTGGACTTAGACCCAAATCCAAACCTTCTGCACTGCCTCATCAAAAATACAGGTCGATGTTTCAATTCTTATGTCTTATGTATACCAATGTCCTCTGCTGCACACAGAGATACATATGAGGCAAAACAAATAATGCCTTTAACAGAGCATCAGCTAATTGTTGAGAAAGATGCATAGAAACAACATTCAAATACCCTAAAATAGGACGTAATGGAACCTTTCTGGTCACAAGAAAATATAATTACATATCTGGATCTGTAGAAGAGAAGGACTGAAGTTGGAGTTTCATGCTGAGTCGGTGTCCTGTAGCCCCACTAAAGCCAGAGGTGTTAGTATGCAACATCCTTGAGGATGGGACATCCCTGAGAAAGGACAAGCCCTTCTGATTTAATATGTCTGCATCACAGACAAATGTTTACTTGCAATGTTTACTTGCCAAAAACATTCTGGTTTTGCTGATCATTTTGTTCAAGTTTCTGTATCTGAAGAACCACCTTCAGACAAATTATTGGTTAAGAGTAGCAGAAGAAAAACCCTACCAGGACCATAATTAATTTCTTAAACATGGGAACTGCTCTCTGGATAACAGTCAGACAAAGCTATGCAAGAAAAATGAAGAGGTAAGATGAATTCAAGAAGAAGTCCCAGTGAGTTCAGTACAGACTAGTGACAGCCAGACTCCGAATCTATCTTCCTGCAGAACTGCAAGAAAGCTACCTGGGATCTTAATAATGTGCAATGATGTGCCTGAGCACACTGTTCGTTCTACCTAATGTGGCCCTGCTCCAGCACACAGGTGAGTTCCAGCTTCTCAGCCACTGTCTGAACTTACAGACACTATCAATTTAAAAATCACACCTCCATCTGAATACATCGTACCTATATTGTTATAGTGACACCTTCAATTAAAAAGGAGGAAAAGAAACCTGACCATTTCACTCTCTTTTCTCCTAGTGTGGTTTGGTGGGGTTGGTCTTTTTTTGTTTGCTTGTTTGTTTGGTTGGTTTGGTTTGCTTTTTGTGCACTTGAAAGCAATCTGTATATTGTTTGTTTCAGTGTTTGCTCAGTCTAGTCACTCTGTTATCCTGGGGGGAGGGAGCTAAGGGAGAGGCTGGGGAAGGAGNTTATAATCTGAAATAAAAAATAATAATAATAATAAAAAATCCAAGTTGTTTTTGGATGCATCTAGGAAAAGTGTTTTAATTGACTGGATTTTGAGCTAACAGTTCCCCTTGGAGAGAAGGAGGGCTGTGTCAATTTTCTCTCTGTAGGGAAGGCAGAACAAGCAAGGGAGGAAAACAGGAGCCCTCCTCCCTCCTGTGGCTGCCAGTCTGCTCTTGTGTTGAGATGTGCGTGTTACACACAGCCTGGACAAAATGACTGATGTACTTTTCTTGCAAGTCTGTTTGTGAAGGAGCAAACTCTCTCCCAATCAGTTCACTCCCAATCTGTATCTTGGTGTAGTTGTCAAGTTTAAAATTCACAGTTATTGAATATGTTCTAGGAATTGCTAACTCACCCTTCGGATTTTGTCCTTCCTTTCTTTCTATTGGGTGGGCAGTATTCATTTTGCTCATTCAATATCACTCCTTGTTTTCTCCTTTCAAACGTAACAGGACACAGGAAGAAAAAAATGAAGATGTCAATAGTATAAAGAATACCTCATGAGTTTTTATTTATTATTTTTTCCCTTTCCTCTCCCTTCCAGAGAAAAACATAGATTTAATTTGTGGGCAATCCAACTGGTACAGGTAAACTGCTGCTGAGCAGGAATTCAGCTGGAGGAAAATATAATGCAACAAAGTCAGTTTTGACAAGCTTCCTTAGACCCCTTATCCAGGAGCTCTCTTCTTCATTGTGCCAATGTGTGGCACAATGGCTCTTGTAACGCTGACTACCCTAAAAAGCCACCTTGAAATTCACTTCACAAAATATAATTTCCAAAACATGTTTTCCAAACTTTATTTATGATTAGAGAGAGGAGCTGAAAATTTAACCTCTGATCTAGACCGAATAACTGTTTGCTGGCTCACACTGAGCTGCCATTTCCACTGAATTGACTGAAAGAGACAGAAGATGTGTGAGGGAAAAACCTGCTTTCAGAAAACCCCAAGATTTTTCCAGTGTCTCACAGACAACTTAGAACTAAACAACAACAAGATACTTTTAAAGATAATATTTATGTTATTGCAATATTTCTTATTTTAAAGTAGAAATTTTATTGATGGATTTGTAAGTGATGAAGGCTGCCATTTCCCCATTCCCCCTGATAAATGGCGCATGACTCTTCAATGGAAAAGGCCACTGCAAGATCCAGGAAGAGCTGGTTCCAAAATCCTGTTTGGTCCTTGATACACTCACCAGAGGTGACTGATCCCACAGGCTGCTGTTAATCCCTGTTCCTTTAGCAAAACTGCCTGTGTTTGGGCAAGTGTTTTCAAACTCAGCTGCTGAGAGAATGTTTGTCCGCTCAAGCGATGGGTGTGGGGTGGGTGTTATGATTCACCAAGAGCCCAGGGAGCCATCATGGCCCAGGAAACATGTCCAGGAGGGAAGGAGGGAGAGGGAGGAGTGGCAGATTTGGTTTCTGTCTCTAAGATTGACACTGACATATCAGCTTTGTAGGATTGAGACCTGGATTGCCCTACATCTCTGTAAAGTGCTTAGCACATTTCAGACCCTGTGAGCTGTTGCATTAATAACGACCTTGGCTCTCAAGTGACAAACAGCCTTAAGCTCAGTCCAGACAATATTTGACCTCGGCTGGGAGGGAAATGAAGGTAGAACTCCAAGCCCTGTCCGCTTGAGGAAAAGCTCTCAGCCGCGGGCAGACATCCATACCATGTTTCTGTCTGCTTTTTTCGTTAGTGCTGAACTAGTTAACAGTGAGAATTATTTATGGTACAATACTGTAAGTGTGGCACAAAGAGGAAATGCTGCACCTCTTTGTACTAGGGCAAGCCAAGCTGGGCTGGGCTGCATCTGAAAGGAGCATGTGCTGTTTAGTAAGTCATTCATCTGACATGTGTTTCCTGTAATGGCAATAACTGTTGAGGAAGAATAATCCTAAAAACAAGAAAATGAAGTCCAAAATAGTAATCCATATTCTGGGCTTTTACAGTGATAATGAGACAGAAGTCATAGGAAAAGGATATGATGATATACAGAATTTATGAGACACTGAAAGCAACGTGAGATGGTGTAATAATGCTAGCAGTAGCAATTTGTGTCTTCAAAGTGTTCGGTACAGGAAAATGATAGAAAAAAATGTAATGCTGTTTAACAACCAATAATCTTTAGAACGTAATGTTACTGAAAGGGCTGGTTTTTTTTTGTCATCAGTGGTGGTGTTTTGTTTTTTTTTTTCTAATAGGATTCTACCTATGGTGGTGGAGAATGAGGGAGAGAGAAATTCTGTGTATTAGTTTTAGTTTTGTAAAGCAGTCTCCTTACAAGAAAAATGTTAACTGAAAGAGAGAATAACAGTTATTCACCATTTTGTAACTATTAAATACAGATAGACTACAACAACAAAAATTCATTTGCTTCTGATTATAAAATGTGCTAGTGTTTTAAATATGTCAAGCCCCTTTATTATTACAGGTCAGCATGGACATATAAAAGAAAAAAAATGATTGCTAAACAAACCATAGTCAATATTTGCTTTTGTACTTCAAAAATTTTAGCCAATTATTAAATTTTTGTGAATGTGTATGTTGCAATTTATTTATTATAGCAAATCTTGTTCCTACAAAGAGAATTTAGTTCCTCTTTACAGAGACCAGATAAATAGAGCCATGTAATGTGGATGGAGCACTTGTTGTGAGGGGGTGTGTGCAGGGGGGTGGTGTAAGGCAGCTGCAAGTACCAGTTAAAAGTAAAATGCTTCTACAGAGACTTCAATTATGTTTTTTCTCCTTGTGGGGAAACTTTCTAATGAAGGATGTGTCCTTTAAATTCAATGCTAAGTGCTGCTAGACTGAAGGGTGCATTCTAACTTCAATCCTCAAGACTAACAGATGTTTAACTTTAAAAAGAAAAGACAAAGCACAATTTTTTAAGGCTATCATCAGTGTTAGTGGGTACTTGTTTACACCCAGTGTTCTTAAAGGAAAACAAACTTTAACCTTGACACAACGATGGAAACTGAAAAAAAGAAAAGTGACTGGCTGATGTACTCCATTTCCTTTCAAAGGCCTGGTGCAGCAACACAAGACATCTTCCTGTGTGACATGCAGAAAGTTTAACAATAGCACACGTGGAAAACTGTTCAAAAGATTTTTTTTTTTTTTTTTTTTTTTTTATATTTAGCGGTGATTTTCTGAAACAATGACTGTTCAGCTCTAACATCCTTCAGCCCCTGCTCCTTGTACCATTGGCAAATCTATACAGGATGCTTATATCATGGCTGGAGATTGAGCATTTATAAAATAAATCAGGTGTATGATGCATTCGGTGTCAACAGGAGCATGAAGGATTGGGGGGGATTAGAGGTTTTCTTTGATTTTAAATCATTCACTTAATGGTACATACCAGCTGATGAAGATGAATCTCTGATGTATACCTCTTCTTGATACCTAAGTTCCGTAGACCAAGGAAAACTGAAACACCTGAAGAGTGTCTTTATGTATAGTAAGTGGAGGGAAGTATTTATAGCAAGTAACTCAGCCCACCCTGAGATATGTGAAGGATGGAAGCCTTTTCCCTCTCTCATCCTCATCACCACCTCAATGACTATATGAGAAGCCCAGATGACGCTTCAAACTTTTTTTTTTTTTAATGCGATTATAGTTAGATGAGGCAAAGTCCATCTACAAACTTTGTTCCTTTTTTTTTTTTTTTTAAGTGGCTTAAAGTAATTCTGCAGCACTGCACTTAAAGCTGAAGTTAGTGATGATTTTCTTGGGTCATGTCCCTTGCATGGGATATTTGAGGAGTACAAAAGTATTAGAGGGGCTCAGATTTGCTCTTTATGGTCATACCAACTGCCATGGAAAAACAATGCTGAGCAAGGAAAGCAGAACCATGTCCCAGAGCGTGGAAAGGATATCCTACCTCCAGTGACCATGTGCAGATGACAAAGGAAACAGGATTTGACTGAAATGGCACAGCTAGTAAAAATAGCAATATAGGTACTTACAGCAATATAGTAAACATTTAAAGCAATGTTGAAGGATTCTTCGAGCAGGAACACTGGAACATCAGCTAATCCACCTGAGAACCAATGCAATGTACAGCATGTCTTATGGTCAATTTAGTTTTAAAAGAAAACAGGAAAAATGTTTCTTGTGAGCTTCCCTCCCAGCTTAAACTATTTTAATTAAAATGCTCAAAACTGTTTTTCTTCATAATTTCAGGACACAAAGGCTGTTTCGGGGTGGGGGGTGGGGTTGTCTCTTTCCAGATATTCTTCCAGCATTTCCCTGTTCCTTGCAAGTGTTTCCTGCGTTGACTGCACCTCTTAGGGATTTTGCAGTGAAGATAAAATGCTCCTTTGTTCCCTTGTGACCTCCAAGTCTGTAGTTGTTGTGTGTTAACTGACTTCTGAGTTTTCAAGAAAACTAGCACCTTCACCAGTACCTTCTCTAATAGGGCCATCCTCAAACAAAATTCTTCCTCTGCTTTAATGTGTTGCCTCATCTAGTGAATGTCAATCTCCTTCTCCCCCAAATACTTCTTTAATTCTCATTTTGTGCTGAACGCAGAGTAGATTTCTATACAGCTACCTAGTTACATGTCCGTTCTTTTCTAGTTTTGCAGGCCTTGTTTGTTCTGAGCCATGCCTTGCCTTCTGTACCTCTGTGGCTTCTGTTCTTATGGAAATATCATTGGAGTGACAGTGGAGTGACAGTGGTAATGCAAACACTTCACAGTCTTTCTTGACACAAGAATTAGGAAAATCTCCTCTTGATGGTATTCTTCCATTATTCACTATACACAATGCTGAAGCAATACCTGTGGGAATGTTTTTTTTTTTTTTTTTTTTTTTTTTTTGCATTACCCCCAATTTCAGCTGATCATTGATTTCTCCTGAGCCAGGATTCAGATATGCTGGACTCTGTTCCTTCTGGCTCCTGCAGATCTTTCGACTGCCATCTGACCAGGGCCCCCATAGCTTTCATCTGTTTTCGCTCCAAATCCTTCTAAAATGTAAAATGATGGCCTCTAGCCAGCATGTTGCCTTTTACTTATGCTGTGGCCCAGACCTCTGTTAAAGATTTAACAAAAGCAAAAAAGCACTGTTTCAAGCCAAATAAAGGAATAAAATCTGAAAGTTTTTCCAGATGAGAATGTTGGAGCTTTCACAGACAGCTCACGTACTCTTCAGCAATTGAAGTTTTGCTCACATAAAAGAACTTTTTTTTACATATTAACTATTATATATAAACTATTTCTGGAGCTTCCAATTGTTGCCTTTTTCCTTTAATTCACCTGATTTTATAAAATCTGCATGAAAGATGAAAGCAAATGAAACTTTGCATCAGTGGAGGCAGTTGTCCTGAGTTATCACCTCTAGTTCTGTGCCTGGAGTGCAGGATAGTGGCAGCTGCCTATGCTTCAATGAAAGCCACTCCACACAGCTTCCCCTTGCAAGCGCACAACCAGTCCCCCCATGGGCATACCGGGCTGTCCTGAGCTGTTGCTTACCTGTGCAGGACCCCTTCTTTCCAAGGACTTACAGGCCGGGTGGAACATCTGCATCTTGTAAGCCATGTATACACCAGTATAGCAGTGTTTGCTTTTGAGCATCACAAAAGAAGAACCCACACTTCAGCAAACCACTCTGATAAAACTGTGTGATGGTTGGGGGAATCTGCTGTTTATCATCCGATGAGGGGCAGAGGCGCTGAAAGCTGATTATTTTCCTGCTTATTGCACTGTGAGCTTTTCTTGGCTATTGACGTGAATTCACAAGGAGGAACTCAAACAAGGGATAGGGGTGGAGGAGAGCATAAACTTTTTCCCTCCCACTTACTAAATGAGAGGCTTGCTGCAATGTACGTATGTACTATACCCATGCTAAGCTTTTTCACAGTATAAGTTACGATTTCCTCTCTTTGACTCACAGCATCTCTTAATTTGCTGCTTGTGATGTTCTGTGCTGGACAGGATCTTCCTCAGCAATTTCTGTTCCAGGCAAAATTTCCCCTCCCTATAGAGTTGCCATCGGTGCAGTGTGAGCGCACTGGCTGGGGCAAGGCAAAGCCAGGCTGGGCTGCTCTCAGCCTGCTGCAGCAGGGCAGGCAGACCTGGATGTGCTGCTGGAAGAGATGATTCAGGGGGACTCATGGCATTAGAGCACGTCTGTCCAACTATATGACACACATTTGGAATGTGTGACACTTACAACTGATCCAGCTGGAGAGTGATTTTAAATAGAAGATGCTGAATCTTTTATTTCTCAGATGCCTTTCAGAGAGAATGGATTTGCCTCTCCTTCCAAACCACAGACTTCTTTCCTTCCTCCTTAATTCTCAGAACATCGTGCTTGGCATGGTGGTTTGTGAGCCACTGGTGCAAAACTATGTTTAGCTCATGAAAACAGAATCACAGGAGTCAAGGGTGATTCTTTTAGTTTCAAATAGCAAAAAATATACATTTGGTTAGGTGTTTTTTCTGTTGCATACATCTGATCTCGAACTTGTTATATCTACTGAGAAAAACATTCTTTCTGGGTTTTGGGGAGTTGTTTTCTTCTGACTCTGGCAGGCACTTTGGAACCCTTAACATGAGCAGAATTAAAGCATTGAATCGTACCAAAAATTCCTCTCAGTGTTCCAAGCACAGCTTGTGTGCTGAGGTCCCAAATACACACACTTCCTGTGAAGTTCTAGGGTGACCTTTACCTAAGCTGAGGAACGGGCTGCCTGCTGCTGCTCGAAGCCTCATGTTGTGATGACAGGTGAAGAGGAAAGTGAGTGTGCAGACAGCTAAGTGTTGGTGTGACAAAAAAGGGAACAAGTAAGGAAGGCAGAAATGAGTTGAAGAGGGATGGCAGGCAGGAATGTAGAGGTGTGGATGTGGAATGAAAGAGAGAGGAAGTCTAAGAGGCATGAGGAAGTCATTAAAATTTGAAGATGCCTTGTGGAAGGAGATCTCTTCTTATGAAGAAAGAGAAGAATGTATGGCACGTATAGGTTAGCCAAAAGAGGCCTGTGAGGATCTTGCTGCTGTCTATAATTTCATTACACCAGGGTGAGATGAGAATTTCTTGAACTATAAGATTGTACTTGCCTAAGAGCAAGAAATCTAACTCTGTATAAAATCAGAGTGAAAATTGTATTTCTAATTCTAAGGAAGTTTGCTGACAACTAGGTTATGTGGGAACACTGGTAAAATAGGCAGCACTTGATCACTCTGAAAGCAATTATATGACATGAATCTCCCCAAGGATGCATTTCTATACTATATCAAACTTACATGCACATACTTATAGAAGTAGATGAAACATGGAATGGGTAATATAAAAGTTTACATGACCTTTGTTGCAGTTATGGTGCAAACCCAGATAATACTGCCATAGCAGTAAATGCTCATTTCATTTGTATTTGGGGAAATTGTTTCGTGAAAACATTTATTGTCATGGAGTATTTCACCTGAGACATTCTCCATAAGAAACAAAATGTTCTATAAGTAGAATGGCTTTAATATAGCACTGTTTCCTGAAACTGAAATACCTTAGGAAAGATTGTTTCTATAGTAATGAGTTGCACAAGAAAAAACGCCCTGAGAATGCTGGGGGAGGAAGAAGCGGGAGTTGCTCTTGGGTTTCCTTGTTAAATTCAATGAATTACTGAGTGATGTTGACAAGGAAATTAATGGAGTGAATTTTGTTTTTTAGAAGATGTATTCATAAATATGAGAAACTCACTCCAGTCTTTGTATGTGCCAGTGACTGGCTCTTTTATGATTCAGTGCACAGATTAGAGATGCTTCCCAGGGTTCTGGAGACAATTCCAGATTTTTGGCAAATTCATCATCAGAACAGTACGGTGTGTTGGGACAAACAAAAATTAATTCATATCATTAAGATTTCACTTGTCCTGTGGTCACCTCGCCTTCCTGCTCTTTGTTTTTGTTCTCTTGATTCTCTGATTCATTCTCCTGACATTACTTCTTTCCTCCATAAACCATTAATTTTCATTGTCTTGGAGACTAGCATATGCTGGCTCACTTTCCACGCCAGCTCTGTCCTCTTATTCTTGCGCAGCTTACATAAAACTGCCTGCACTCGGTAGGAGTCCTTAACTTACCAAGTACAAAAGGGGAAGAAATAAACACTGTATAAAAAGGCCTAAACAACAACAGTGTCAAAAGTCTTGTATGATTCCACAAGGACTACTAACCTTTCAGTAACTTGGAAAAGGCATATGAAAACTGTGTGACAAGTAAAACAATAGTAATAATAATAAAAATAATAAAAACCAATAAAACAAAGAACAGAAGCTTTAAAAAAACAAGACTTCTTATGGTAAAATAAATGTGGTTTTAAAAGCAGGTGCATTTTGAACTCATTGAGGGAGATGGTAAAAATCTTTGAAGTGTTTCAAATAGTTTATTACAGCTAGTTGTCCCAGGGCTTTAAAGCTTCTCTCTTGTCTCCATAGGTAAGTAGAAAAGTGCCTCTAATGCCTTGTCTTTGTGAAGGAAAATAATACATCTTACATATCTAGACCTTTAAAATATAATGAATAAGCACTTACAAGTGTCTTATCAGCTGAAAAGAAATAAAAAATACCCAGATTTTAAATAGATCATTTTCTGAAGTTGTAGTGATTAACACCACATTAAATCTTAAGAAAAATATCCTTAAGAAAGTTTCTGCCACCTTTAGGCAGGCTTAATAATAACTTAGTCTGAAAAAGAAATCCCAACTGGAAATTAGTGAAAGCAGACACTTTGCAGGCTGTTTAAATGTGTCAAAGCCTGAGCCAATAGCTGCAGAACTTTTGAGATTCTTTTTCTGGCTATCTTAAATACGCGTTCAGTTTGGAAGAGAACAATTTAATAAGCATGAGTCATAGTGGTTTTGAGAAAGGCAAATCGTCTCAGACAAATCATAGTACTTAATGAAATAACTGTTGGTATAGATAGAAAAGGAAGCCAGCAGATTTAACATATTTGGATTTTCACAAACCTGTAGGCAAATCTAGGCATGATGGATTACTGTGTCATGATCTTTTCAAATATAGGTCAGGTAATAAAACAAAATAGAACAAAATAAAATAAAATAAA
>VXAV01000466.1:101534-119191 GCA_013399715.1 Alectura lathami | reverse complement strand
GGAAGGGAGAGAGGAAGGGAAAAAAACATCGCTTAATGGGTTAGGTGGTAGGGTATCCTTTTACCCTGAAGCGGGATTGGGTTCCAATCCTCGCTCCACAAAATGTCTAATCATGAAATACTGATAAATACAGAAATTCCAAGTGTGAAGGCTCCTTTTTGTGGCTCAGTACACTTGTTACACTAGATGGCTGTGAAAATCTTTCTTTGAAGTCCCTTGAAAGGATGTGTTTAAATTCCAAGATTAGACTTGGCTCGAAGAGAAGCTTAGCATTCTGCATCCTGTTTGTTTGTCTTTTCTTCACGTAATCTTAAAGGAAAGCGAAATTTATTTGGTCAGTACACAAAACTGATTGGTGAAATAGCCACAATGTCCACGAAAGTCTTTAGATGCAAATTTCTTAATGCAGATATCCAACTCACAGATCATATATCCTAGGATCATTATTCTTCTGCTTTTTTTTCACTTGATAGTGAGAAAATAATTCAGCTGCTAATTATTTTCCCAACAGCTGAAAGAACTCAGCCTATCTCTTTGGTGGCTAAAATGTTTTCTGTTTGTTTGTTCCTCGTGGTGATACACTTATTTTACCAAAACATACAATAACAGAGGTGAGGTGCATGCCAAGTCAGGACGCTGTACTCATACACCTATGTAGGGGAATACTAATGAAGAAAAAACCTGGCTAAATGACGACACCACTTCAAAAGTGTACAAATAAAAGAGGATTATGTATTGTTGGTGTTTAGGACAATAGGCAAGTTCCTTCTTTTTGCTGTGGTTTTCTCTTAGTTCCAAAACATAAGCAACTCACTGTGTAATGGGTAATAATGTACACATTGTGAACAAACAGAATGTGAATATCCCATTAAGGTGACCCTTTAAGCTCTGGCCTTGCAAGTGTGTTGAGGAGAGGCTCAGAGGAGACAAATCTGAAACTGTGTTAAAAATGTCATCAGTGGCCTGATGGCACTTGGGTTCTAGGCCAAACAGAGTTGAGCTCATTTAGAAAATAGTGGGATGTTTTCAGAAACCTTTTCTTCGAGGACACAGGATCACATCTATACGAAACGAAGAAAAAAGAGAGAAAAATGAGATGACAGGGCAAAGGGGACAGAAAGCTAATGAAAAAGCAGAGTTAATGTAACTGTAGTCTTACAGACTTAGAGAAAGTTAATATAGCCTTACAGGAAGTGGCCTTTTGGAGAAAAAGATGGAGATCAGTCTTACTGTTTATGTCTAAATTGCTGGTCCCGTGAGCATGTGTATCCTCCTGCACTGCTGTGAGTCCCGGCCATTGCCAGCCACCAGCTTCTTCTGCACACTTTTCCTTTCAAAATAAAGAAGGATTGGGTGGGCAGAAATGGTGTTATGTCACACCCTGGCTGGCTGCTGGGAGGACAGAGGATGGAGCATGCCATGAGCTCACTGTCTGCTTGTAGGCTTGGTCCTGTTGTAATTTATACACATCTGGAAAGATGAAATTCATTGTACATTCCTATGCATGCCATTTACACAGTAGTACTAAACACCATGATTCACCACAAAACATCAAAAAAATAATGTTTCGTGACAGTATCAAAGATATTAAAAGAAAAATAGATTAAAAGACTATTGATGTTAATTGAACTGGAAAACAGGCCTCAAAATGTAAAATCTTATTACCTCTACCAGGAAGAGTAGTTCAATGCTGTGAGTCATCTTGACTCTAGAGCACTCCTTTTAACATTTCTGACAATGGTGTTCTGCCTCTGAGAGAGCAGAATAGGAAAAAAATAAACTATTTTTAGTCTCTGACCCGAGAATATTTAGGACAAAAAGAAGGTGCATCTCACAGATGCTCTTTTGAGGTTTGCTCCCAGAAAGGGTATCGGCTGGAGAGGTCAGTCCTTTGGCATGGCAGCAGTTCCCTCCCCAACCAGCTATTTCTTCAGGAATGCATGGAGCTCCTTTCAAGTGCCAGCCTACCTCTCCAGCAGCAGAAAGATGATCTCTTCATCTAAGAAAGTAGCTGAAGGTATCAGCTGTGGTGTTCTGGACTTAACAGATTCAGAACATTTTATAAACACAACCATCAAAAAATCCTTTGTACTTAGGTTAGGTATAAATAAAAGCAAGACCCTAACCCTAAAAATTCCAAACTGCAAAAAACCTGAATCCTAACTCTCGTCCTTCTCCTCTGATTATGTAAATGCCACACAATCATAACTAACTCCTAAAGAAAACGGCCTGGTTCTGACTGGGGAGGGTTTCATTGGCTCCCCTCTTAACACCTCACTTGAAAAGAGGTGGAGGAGTGATGCTGTTGAAGGCAGAGGCTGGGCTGCAGCTATCAAGACAGCTAGGCAAAGTGCTGTGATTGAACACGTATCTTGAGCTTCAGTGAATATTCAAATGCTCCCACCCTGTGAGGCTGCAGCTCAACCCCTAACAAGAGGCCATTAGGCCCTGATGGACAGAATAGCCAGATGTGTGGCTCTGGAAAGAGTAAAAGAGCCCTCTGCTACTTCAGCAGCCTGGCCCCCAACACCACACCCTGCTTAGCCCCTGTCTGAAAACTGTGCCCTCTTTACAGTATACCACAGCTGATAAGTATTTCAGCTGTGGCACATGACGCTTTTGTTCCACCAATCAAACTGAAACAGATGCGTGGCTCATGGGGCTCGAGGCTAGATGGCCATTTAAAGAAGAGTGTGCATAATTAAATTCTGTCTCATTTTATGCCTTATCCACCCTCTCCCCTTTTATCTCCAGCTACCATTAACAGGCTCCTTTTCATTCTCCCTCTCTTATCCTTTTTCCTTCGTTCCCTTTCATCCTTGTTTGTGTCTTTTTCATTTTCCCTTCCTTTAATTTTTTTTCCAAAACCTTTTGATCATCTCTCTCCTCACCCCCAGTTCTTTACCCAGCTTATTCACAGGCTTTTCCATTTCATATCAGCTGCTCCCTCTCTTCTTCCTTACTATGTTCCTACTCCCATCGAATTAAACCTTACTCCAACAATCCCAGGACCCTTATCTTCAGCATTGTCTATAACAAATGTTAGTCGATGTTTCTTAATGAGTAGATTTGGATGGAAACAAAGCATATGGCTAGAAGGAATAGCGTGGAAAATGGGGCGATAAAATCAGTGGTAGGAAAATGAACTTAATTACATTATTCTTATCATTGTATCATCCAAATGCTCATTTGCTTTGACAATAATTTTCCCTCAGTGTGTGTGACATCTTAGCCATATATTTCACGTACAGTGTTGTCACACATACAGATAATCTTTCATTTGATATTAAAAAGTAGAGAAAATTTTGTCTCATTGAAATCAGAGCTGCATTCTATCAGCAGGTACATAATCCTAGGAGCAAGTGAGCTTGCCAGGAACGTCTGCACGGGTCATGTATACGGGTATCTGTTTTAATTGTTCCCATATAAATGTGCTCACTTTCTGTAGCTGCACATCAGCACATATACAGCAGCAAGGTACACAGCAATACAGTTTAAGTTATAAATTAACCTCATTACACACTAAACTGGTGCAAACAGTCATTTACTCACTCCCACATGCTCCCAGGCAAAGTGCCTCTGCTTTGAGTCCTCTCATAGTTTCCAGAGTTTTTACTTCTGAAACTAACGCTCCTTAAGTTAGATCTCTGATCTAGAAGACTAGCATCCTTTAAAAAAAAAAAAAAAAAAAAGTGATTTTCCTCCAGCCCCATTATTGCAGTATATGCGTGTTCCCAAGCCCTCCAGTTACGCGCTGTGACAGAGTGGTTTGCAGATCAGTTTATACCCTTTAGAGTCCATGTGCCCTATAAACATAGAATTCAGGTTTAGCAATAAAATGCCATTGACCTTAACTTGCAGGACTTGACATCTACAGGTCCTTTGGCACACTTTCTTCCAATCTAAACTAATCTGTTCCCTATATCTGCAATTTTTTTTCAGCAACAGAAACTGATCAGTCTCTTCTTCTCACCCCGAGCTCTCCTTACGCAACAACGATATCCTGCTGTCTACTGCACAGATGACTTCTCTCTGGTCAATGATGAAGAAAACACCATCATTCTCCCACTTAATGTCTATTTTGAAGCAAGGCAGCTTGCTTAGCATAGTTTCTATACATAATGTGAACTCAGAGGATCCTCTCAGTGCACAGTACAAGCAGACCTCCTAATTTGATAACGGTACAGTTCACTTCATTGCAACATCTGAAAAAAACACCCTTTTACCACAATTTGCCACATTCAATAACTATTTCTGCATGAAATTTCTCTTTTAACATTGAATTAGTCTTCTGCAAACTCTTTTATTGGTGTATGAGTAACGCTCATTACATTCATTTCTTAGTCTTTAAAATACTTTGCATTTTATAGACTGTAATTCATCATGAAACCAATACTATGCATATATTACACATGAAAGCTCATCTTTACGATGACACTGACATTTCGTTTCACTCTGAGCAGAGACGAGAGAATGCCACTGATACGTTTTCTGATGTTTCTCACCTAGAGAGCTCAGTGAATTCATAAAGATAAATGTCATCAACTGAGATCAGCAATCATGTAACATATATATGCATAATCACAACTTTCTGTGTCTTTCATTGGTGTCTGGCAGAGTGCTCTCCTCCAGTAATCAAGAGAAGATTTAGGTTAGATGTTAGGAGGAAATCCTTCACTGAGAGGGTGGTGAGGCCGTGGCACAGGCTGCCCAGAGAAGCTGTGGGTGCCCCATCCCTGGAGGCGCTCAAGGCCAGGCTGGATGGGCCCTGGGCAGCCTGATCCCATGGGTGGCAACCCTGCACACAGCAAGCGGTTGGAACTGGGTGGGCTTTAACGTCCCTTCTAATCCAAAACTTCCTTGATTCTATATGTTTCAAATTAGCTGGACAGAAAGAACCATGAAATATAAGTGGGCCATTGCTATTTCAAATATTATTGTTAGGCACCGATAAGATCCACTTTCCTGTGTCAGTCACAAATGTTTCTTTATTTTTGAGGCCTCTTTATTCTGGGTTTCTGATTCCTCTCCCCTTCATAACTTCCTGCTTCATCTGTGCTTCTCTTACACACTGTTTTATTTTTTAACTGCACCTTCCCTTTCTTTATTTGCTGTCCTTTCCCAGTGCATCATCCTAGAAACGGTATCGCAGGGAAGAATTAAAAAAAATGAGAAAAATTGTTCTCAAGGCCATCAGTAGCAGCCCAGAAATGTTCACTTCTCAAAAAAACCTAAAATGTGCACTGAATGTGAGGCACATTTTCACCTATATTTATCTAAGATGGATAGACCTAATACAGCTGGAGTTCTGCTATTAGCGAAGGAAGTCTTCTAGCCATGTGATTAAAAAAGCTGCAGCACATCTATGGCAAATGGTATTTATAAAGATCAAAATACAACTTCACGTGACTGAAGATTAAAGCATCTGTTTTGGACAAGGTAGCCTTAAGTGGGCAAAAATACTGCCAAGTTGTGATAGGGGGCATTCTTCTGTGCTCCTTCTTTTTTTTTTTTTTTTTTGATGTGCAGTGACAACTTTCTAATTTAGACATAGGCCAGCCACTATGATCATTACCAAACTGTAACATGTTTTACATGATGTTCTTATGCAATCAATATTCTTAATATCGATAAATATATTGACCTAAATGTATGGAATTTAGATTAATCATAGAATCATAGAATGGCTTGGGTTGATAAGGACCTCAAATATCATCTAGTTCCAACCTTCCTGTTGTGTGCAGGGTTGCCAGCCACTGGATCAGGCTGCCCAGGAACCCATCCAGCCTGGCCTTGAATGTGGGATGGGGCAGCCACAGCTTCTCTGGGCAGCCTGTGCCAGCGCCTCACCACTCTCTCAGGGAAGAATTTCTTCCTAGCATCCAACCCAAACCTCCCCTCGTTCAGTTTATACCCATTACCCCTTGTCTTAACACTATCTACCTGTGTAAAAAGTTGGTCCCCTCCCACTTGTAAGCTCCTTTTAAGTATTGGAAGGCCACAATGAGTCTCCCTGGAGCCTTCTCTTTTCCAAGCTGAACACTCCCAACTCCCTCAACCTTTCATCACAGGAGAGGTGCTCCAGCCCTCTGATCATTTTGGTGGCCCTCCTCTGGACCCGCTCCAACAGCTCCACATCCCCTCTGTACTGGGGGCCCCAGGCCTGGACACAGCACTCCAGGTGAGGCCTCACAAGGGCAGAGTAGAGGGGGACGATCCCCTCCCTCTCCCTGCTGGCCACCCCTCTCTTGATGCAGCCCAGGATGCCATTGGCCTTCCTGGCTGCAAGAGCACACTGCCGGCTCATGGCCAGCTTTTCGTCGATCACAACGCCCAAGTCCTTCTCCGCAGGGCTGCTCTCAAGGAGTTCTTCTCCCAGTCTGTGCACACACCTGGGATTGCCCCGACCCAAGTGCAACACCTTGCACTTGGCCTTGTTGAACCTCATCAGGTTCTCATGGACCCACTTTTCCAGCCTGTCTAGGTCCCTCTGGATGGCATCCCTTCCTTCTGTTGTATTGACTGCACCACTCAGCTTGGTGTCTTTAATTTAATAAACCTCTCATCTTTACAGTTTTGGTCCCTCTCAACTCCTTTCAGATTTTTAGACATATTAAATCAAAACATACTATTTTATCAGTGCACTTACTGACTCGTAACAGAACGAAAACACACAAAGTTCAAAATAGGACCTAGAAAAGATGAGAACAAAATCAGATATTTCCTTTTCGTATCGTCAACAGCTACCACAGTGCTACCTTGTAAGAGTGTCTTCAAGTGATAGCCTGAAGGCCAAATGCAGTATACAGGCCTGAACAGCTTCACAACCATTTTCAGACTATTATTCCCAAAGGTACCGCACAGATGCTCCTTCTTTCTGTTACTATTATAATGGGCAAATGCATGCGGCCTTGTGTGTCCCCTTTTTATCCTTAAACACTTCATTCAAAGTATGATCAGAAGATCACCTATTTACAACTTCTAGACTGAGTCCCAGGTATCCAAGGGGCAGGGATCCTTTGTACTCCTGTTTGGGTCCACTTAATAAGTTTCCAAGACTCACAGACTTCTTAGGACAGTAGAGATTTTGTGTCTTTCTCTGTAAATTCAAATCTCTTCCAATCTAATGTGTCACTAGAAAACTAGAATGTCACTTGTTTGATTCTTGTTACTGTGTGCTGTGGACTTGTGCTCTTTCCGTACAGGACAAAGATGCAACAACTAGCTGATCTCTTGGTTACAAGCATGGCAGAAACACAGAAAAATCATGACAGTGTGACCTAACCCCAAGGCAGCCAGGGGGGCCTAAGTCTGTGGGCAGCACTGTCTGAGTTTGCATTCAGTGAAACTGGGGAAGTTGCTGGTGTAACAGACATTAGTCACATCTGTACCAAGTTCAGAGTGAGCTCCTCTGGGAACAATTTGGATGAGATGAAGTCGGAAAGAACTCAGAGGGAGAGGACTGGTGTAATTCATGCTAGGAGACACTGTACTCAGGATATTAATCCTAGGACACATGCAGGAGGGATCAAAGCAGAAACATCTGTTCTAAAAGAAGCCCTACTGTAAGTAAAAGGCACACATGAACAGACACAGACTGTGACTTTCTCCAAGGTGACATGTTAGACAATGCTCTTTCTCTAGATGAGAGGCAACAGGTACTAGTCACTAGGGAGGGTTCTTCCCCTATGTTCAAGTCTGATTGGAATAAGAATCTAGGACTAATTAATGTCTATCAAAATGGGAGACAGGTGAACAATTTTTCAGGAGAGCAATTAGAGACCTACAGCATAAACTAACATACTGGTTACAACTGTGGCAACAGAGGGCTTGCTTTACTGCATTCACAGTGTAGGGGGGAACGCAGCAGGTATGATACAGACAGATTAAAATAAAGGCGCTCTAAGGGAGGCATCTACAAAAACTGTGGCCTTCTGACAGCGACCTACAACACAAAGATGCTCTGAATGAACGTTGCCACATCCACTGGTCAATGGATACCCATGGTTTGGGAATGGCTTTAGGACAGAACCACGTCTTTCTGTGTGCATAACTGGGCAGCCTATTGCTCCTTACTCTCTCGTCCTAACACCATGCAGCCAGAGTGTACTGGTCATCTGCTTCAATTAGCTTCTGAGTCACCAAAACGTGGCAGCTCCCATAAGTCATGACGGTGAAATCACATTGTTCGGGAGCCCTGTGCGTTCTCCTCTGCATGAAGAGACCAAGCAGGCCTCAGCCTGGCCTTTCGCTTCTGTCTTTGCCTCATCACTGCATAGCTGCATGGTGAAATCAGTGCAGACAATGAGGAGCTGTCACAAGGTTAGGATGGTGCTTACTATCCTGAAATGCAGTGCAAGTGCTGAGGGAGCTGAACTGTTGTTACTATTGATTTCTCTGGGAACAGGATTTGATCAAATAGGAACAGCGCTACTGGTTGAAGTATTAAGACAAGCAAAACAGGCACAGGCTTGTTCTTGTATTAGTGTGATCATGATGAAAAGAAAAAATATTCCAATTTCTCCTTCTGAATTTTCCCCTAGTAACTCTATTTCAAATTGTGTATACATATTTTTTCCCCCCCCAGGCATTTCAGAAGTTTTATAGACAAGAGGTAGGCAGAAGCAGCTACTTCCAGATACAAATACAGATTATTCCAAAGCATCAGTGCTCTGAAGGGAAAAGTTCTAACCTAGGAAACTTAATTGATATTTGCAGTGCTTGTGACCACAAATGTTACTGCACTGTTCTCTCAGTCATATTCTGAAGAACCCTGTCAACTCACTGCTTGCACCTGAACCTTTGAATTCGGCAGAGGCAAAGCCCTGAAGTTTCAGAAGTGCTTCAGTCTAGGTGTCTTATAGCTTACTGGTGTTTGAGTTTTAGTAGCATTCTTACATTTTCTCTGTTTGTACCATAACAAAAATAAGAGCTTGTGATGAAAACTTATACCCTCTTGGTTTTAGCATCTGACATAATCTGGAACAATATGCCCTTAGTTTATAGCTTCCAAAAATGAGCGGTCAGCTCCTCAACATGAGAAATTTTTCTCAGCTACTTTTCCATCTGAACAATGCATAAGAGAAAGGAGAAAACAACACTTTCTCATTTACCACAGAGATTCACTTTTTGAGAGCTAATATTACTATGTAGCCCTTTGAATTTGCCTACTAGAGACTTTCATATATATATTGGTAACATTTTTGCCCCAAAACAGATCTGTAATTGCTACTAATAGTGGTGCGAAGAGAGAAAAACAGATCTACCACACTGCAGTCTTCCTGTGCATAGAGTTCCCATTAACTTTATTTAAAGTTCTGCACAATAAGCAACAGCAGGACCAGCACTCATTTTGAAAATCAAAGTAATATATAATGATTCATCACATCTGCAAAGCCTTCCTGACTTTTATTTATCATGCTTTTATTTTGGTAATAATTCTTGTCTCATCAGAATGGTTATTTAAACTTGTGAGAGAAATCTATCTCAGCATCATGTTTTATCACATACATTCGTATTCATCATAATTCTTAATTTAGACTTAATTAAAATAATTTAAGAGTTAGTATAAAATCAATAATTAAAAAATTGATTTTTTAGCACTATTGTGCACCGAGCAGGAGAATCGATAGCATTCATGGTCGCAACAAATTTCAAATTATCATTCCTGATGCCTTTGATAAATCAACGGGTAGTTGAATTCCTGCTAATTTTATGTTGTGCACCTTGCTAAAAAGTTTCAGTGCATGCAAATAAAGCCATTCTTCAACTGAGTACATTTCTGCTCTTATTCTCTCCTGTGCTTGCTCACCCCTTCATCTCCTCAGGGCCACACTATTTAAATAAGCTTCTATTATTTTCAGTGGAATGACTTGCTAAAGGGAAATATTTGTGTCCCTTCACTGGACATCTGCTGTTGGTCTGAAAGCAATCAAGAGAAAAAATTATGGTATGAAGCACATTTAACTTTCACGCCTCTTCATCATTCTGCACAACCGAACACCAACAAGAATTCAATCATAAATGTATCAAAATACATTCCTCCTCACTTTAAAAAAGTGGAAATATTAAAAAGAAGAGAGAACAAAGAAACAAAGAAGTACCAAATAAATAGATTTCACATGTGAACATTTCATCTATATTGTGGCTCCCCTGAACCCCTGCTACCATTCATTTCCAAAAATGTCCGAATACTTCCAAATACACAAATGTGAAATAAATTCTATACATGATTGCCACATACTGTGTAACTTAAAGTTGCCATCATTACAACATAAATTTGATGTCAGTAATTTCATAACACAGTAAGAAAAAAGACTTGATGTCAGCAGAGGTAGTGGTGTGAGAGGTTGTGTTTCCACCTATGCTCATGTGCAGCCTCTTTGATGCATTCTGCATCACTGACTGCTCTGCCTGCCTGCTCAGAACTGCCTCAGATGAGATGGTATCACAGTGTTTTGCAAGAGAATAAATTGTTGTTAAAGTTGACTTCACAAGGGAAAAAAAAAATTGTTGTTGTTGTTGAAAGACAAGCACAAGATACAAAGTACACTTCCTTCTATTCAACTACAATGGTAGGAAAAAAAATCTTTAAGTTCTAATATGATCCATTTGTTTTACAACATCTCATGTATCTCATATGATGATCGCATCAAACTGATAGCAGAAAGTAGTCTAGAGGTGCTGCTGACAATATGAAAGCTACACTGCTAAGTAAGAATTATTAATGAGGAGGCAGAAGGAACTCTAATCCCATTATCAATGACTGGTTTTTAACACCCAGGAAGACAAACAGAGAGGCTGCATATCTCACTTCTGTTTCACAAACTCCTAATCAGTTGTGAAAGAGATTTTGGAAAAACTTAATCTTATGCTAAGGCACAGAGACTATTATCTGCTGCTAATTTAGAGCTATTGATGAAAAAGATATGTGACTGAACAAACTCAAAAGAAGTCCACTGGCAGAAAGAAAACTAACCTTACATTTAATACGGCTCTTCAATTGGCTTCTGCTCCATTTCTGGTGGAATGAACCTAAGATGTCAGAAATATTTTCTCTGAACTGGACATGCTATCTGAAGGGCTCTCACAGATGTGCTCAGTCAATGCTAGCACTGATGGCATCAGACATTACTATTCCAGTTGTCTGCTTCTCTCCTCTGCCTCATATGTGAAGACATCTGAAAAACAAACTTTTGTCTAGTGTTTCTAGGGATTACTGCTAAAGGGAATGTTCCATGTGATGGGAGCCTGCACAGAAACCCACTCTGCAAAGAGTTTATCTATGCAGAGAGATGGACTGGAATATTTTCAGCAGGCAAAAATAAAAAGTGAAAAAAAAAAAAAAAGTAATGATCTAGGTCTGTGGATGTAACCCACATTGTGCTCCTTCTATTATGTACTAAATGTTAACTTATTTTGGAACAATTACTCTGTCTTGGAAGACTGCAATGTTAGCTTATTTCACAATGCTTATCTCCTAAATTTTGATTCTTTTGGTCTCATTCCTTGACACGGTTGATTATAGAAGCACTGAATAGAAAGAACAGTAACTTGAAGTTCAAATAAGTAGGGAGAGGTAGAGCAGTACGGAACTTTGAAGACAATGAAATTAAGCCTAAATTTGTAATGGAAGAGGATGTTAACCCAGATGAATGACAAGATCAAAGCAACGAGTGACAAAGATGATATTACAGTCTGTATTTGTACAGACTTTGAAGACTGAATATATGAATATTTGCAAGTATTTGCATTTGATCAATCCTGTGTTTCTGTCTCTTTCTGCTCCTGACCAATCCTATTCAGCCACAGACAAATCTGAAGGTTATAAACTCTCAGTTGGCATAAGCAGGTGTTTGTTCAACAGTATTAGGTATTTGAACTATCTTGCTCTCGTCTCCTGCACGTACTGCCTGATACTGTTGACAAAGACACAGCTAAGGACATGCACATTTCAGAAGCCAAGAATCATAGTACAAGAACAGTCAAGGTACTTTTCTTTATGAGGTATGGGAAGCTGGAAAAAGTATTAAAAGCCACTAAATGTATTTCAAGATGCAAAGCTGGAAAATGAGATGGCTCTTAGTGCACTAATGGCCCTGATCAGCCTCACCTGGGGCTTCCACCCATACCTGTTCCCAGTCAGCACAGGAGCCCATTTCCCCTCCTGACCTATGTTGTAGGAATGCTGGTCTCCAGCTGTGCCTGCCCACAGACCCTATCGATCCAGGCCCCAGCCTGTGGGCCAGCGTCTGGGTTTGACCGTGGGCACACCTTTTCACCATGGACCTGGCTGTCAATGACCGAACACGATCCTCATCAAGACCTGGGGATGGAATTCCTGGCTTCATCTCAGACCTGTCTGATTGCTGTGAATGTACCTAATCATCTGGAACCTTGGCTGAGTCTGGCCACAATCCCTGGGCTTGCCTTGCTTGCCTTGCTGGGGCTGGTGGACAGGCCCCTCTCCTGCGGGGAGGGCACTGTACTCCGCTCCTGGAACCCCACCCCTCAGGCAGCAGCTGGCCTTTCCTATTCCCTGACTGAAAGCCCAACTTCTAAGAGGTCTGCTTCTCACATATACTATGCAGCAGTAAAATATTTCTAAGAGTAGAGTTAAAAGCCACAGCAATTTTAAGATTGGTGCATTGTAAAATACAGTAAATTTCTAACAAAGACGCTAAGGATCAGAACAAAAGACAGGATTTGGCTTACAGACATCAAAATGCATCAGAACATGAGCTGATATGAGGGACACATTCCTCCTTGTTCATACAAATAATAGGTGTGGGTAGAAGGAGACTATGCTGATGATGGAATCAAAAAACTTCACTATCAGGAGAAGAGACACCATTGTATACAGACCTAAATTTTTTACAAGCTTACAAGCTTCTACCTGCCTCGACTAGACTCTATCTTATCCATCTCAGTACAGAAAAATGTGAGATTATGAAATGGATATTCTTCCACAATGCACCTATTTGTTCTTGGGTTTGAACTAGTAGTACATCTCTGTACAGTGCTGTTGCTCTTTGCTCCCATTCTGACATTCAGATCCTAAAGGTCCTTGCACTGCTTTCCTCGGATACTTCGAACCTTTTCCAGACTTCTATTTCAACATTTTATGATTAAAGATCATTTCACTGTCATCTTTTAAATACTTCTACCCAAAGATCTGGATGTGTTTTCTGTTTCAGTTCCCACCCATAGTTTAACATCAAGGCCAAGAGCGACCATGCAGAATTTCCTCAGCTGCCATCAAAAACGACATTTTAGCAATCGGAAACAAAGAAGAGCTTGTTTTTTACCACCAAATTTCACAGCGAACAAGTGAATAAAGCAAGGTGTCCTTGGTATAAAATACATCATTATCACTGCTTGCACAAACCATTAGCAGTACCAAAAAAAAAAAATATATATATATATATAGTCATATTACAGATGACAATATTTGATAGAAAGCAGCCACAGTTGTGATTAGTGCAACTCAGTGCCAAATGAATGATCAGGGATCAATTCCAGTGCCAGCAAGCTCCAGCAGCAATAAGCAGGAAATATGATGAGCCTGTGCTGCAGATGAAACCTTTTGTATGCAGCAACTTTTGCAGCTGGATTACATTGACCTTAGATTCCAAGGAGTTCTTTGTTGATCCTCTGAGGCACGGAAACACAGGGTACAGGGTGAACACGATCTTTTAAGGACACTACTATGTCCTCACTTTACCCCTCTTAAAAAAAAAAAAAAAAAAAAAAAAAAAGAGGCTGACCTGACTTTTTGAATTAACACTAGAAGATTTGTTCAGAACACTGCACCAATCACTGAAATTACTCTTTAATATCAAGTGAAACCTTTACAGCATCAATGGATACAGATATACTAAACACTCTGGAATACAGTATGATTGAGTATAATGCAATCAATAAATCCTGTCACACTGATACATACTCTCTCTTTATGAAGGTTTTGATACAAAAATCAACAGTGAAAAGGTGAAGAACAGCAGCCAAAATACGAGTGCAAAGATAAAGCTACCTAAGACCTTGTATTTAAGAAGAAAGAGAAACAAATGGTCTTTGAAGTTTGGCATGTTCTTCCAGAGATGGTATGGTTTTTCTTGAGTGGTCTTCTTGGATTGACCAGGGATTAGCTCTGGAATTTGTATGCAGCTGAAAAGTAGGTTTGGTAAAAACAGAATAGTCTGAGTCGTTGTCTTCTTTCTAGCAAAGCACAACTTACTTTCACAAATTAGCTGTGAGTAATGCACTTAAGAAAATGTGCCCCTATCCTCTGAAGAAAATTACTTATCATATTTAAACAGTAGTGTCATTGAAAGTCCCATGAACTTTTGTCTGTCCGAGCTTTAGAACAAGATGAAGTGGGCTAGTGAAAACCATTCCTGCTGGACTAGTGCAAAAATAGCTTTGAGCTGTGAGAGGGATATTAACTGCTACTGATCCAAAAGATCAGGTGACAGCCTTGTAGCCCACATTCTTCGACACTTAATCAGCATTGTCATGGGTCAAAAAAGGCATAATACGAGTCCTCACCTTTCTATTTGTACTGTAACATGAGCAAGAGACTATTCCTGCTCCTTATCATTATAGGAAGGGTGACTTCATGCTATGGATTACGCAGGGTGGCCAGAGTGTCTGATGGAATCTGAGCTACATTTACTTGTTGTTGTGCCAGTAATGCTGAATGAACAGCACCGTGAATATCATTAATGCCTTAAAGGAAAGCTAACAGCCAAACAGGCAAATGCAGCAGGATATACATACGCCTACCCTAAGAACTTTTCCGAGACAACTGTCAAGCACTTATTTCTGTTTCCACATACTGATAAGCATCTGGACCTCTCTAATCACCGATGCTCACGTTTCCCTATCAGTTCAGAAATGTCAAAAATCACTTGTCAGTAGTAGCTCAGATGTGGAATACTGGAAATCGATCTGCAAGACACTGATCAGCAGGCACTCTCTGGCAGCTTATTTATGTAATAAACAGTGCAGATACTCATCATTCATCAACAACTTTTTTAATTTACCCCCAGTGGGAAATATAAAAAATCCGTATTTAAAAATAAAACAAAAACCTTGCAGTAAAAATTACGTGCATTTCCCACCAATGTACACCAAAATCTAGAAAACTGCTAGTTATGCCAACTTCCACATTCATTTTTCTCCTTATTCCACATCTTACTTCTCAACTGTCCCATTCTTTGACCCCCTTTCAGCAGTAGTCGTCATGATCGACATTCCCAAGCTGGAATGTGTGTATGTGGGGATCTGTCATCAGGTATTTCTTTGAGCTGATCCAGTTCAAGAGCAGATGCAAAGGAATCTGTTTGTCAGTAAGAAACAATCAGCCAAGTAATTTTTTTTTTTTTTGTAGATGCTTCCAATCCGTTTCCCAGCCACAGCTTAGCTCTTAATGGACTCTCCTGAAGATTTTCCTGTAGCCAGATCTCTAGTAAACCTGTTTTATGCCTAAAGTTTTCCTGATGCTGTCATTCTTTTTCAACTGTTTCTGGACTGCTTTCATACACACTCGAGTAGCAGAACTCTGTGAAAAACAACTAATGATCCCTGATCACACATGCATGACCTGTGTTTTCTGTTGTCTTAGATATTCCCCATAACTTGACTGTTTCTTGGTTTATTGTATTTAAAACAGAACGGTTATGCCTGAAGGTCAGTGACTTCAACCCTACTCCTACTATAACTCTGACCACTCTTAGCTGCTCTTCCACAGAGCTCTCACCTTCAGCAACAGTGGATATAGGCATGGAGCTTTCTTTTCCCTGTGGAAAGGATGGGGCCAGAGTAAAGGCTGTATATCTGAACGTAACACTTTACCACATTGTGTTGTCTGTCATTAGCTGATCAGAACTATGTTTTTATTTATTTATTTATTTATTTATTTATTTATTTATGTTTCTGAACATTATGAACCTAGACAGAAGTCATCATTAGCATGAGCACTGGTTAACTGTGGATTTCTGTATTTTTAAGTAATGTCTACTAGCAGATACATTTGAAAATTAAATTTACTACAAATTAAATTACATGTGAAACTTCTTTTTTTTTTCCTTTTAACAGTGTTGTAATTACACAAGTAATGCTTTCAAGACTAGCTATAGTTTCTAATTCTAAGATGCTGTAACTGCAGTTTTTAGAGAACATACAGTTTGCTTAAATCATGTACCTGGAAAAAAAAATTATTGGGAAAAAAAAAAAAGTGTAGGTTATAAAGGTTTGGGGGAATTAAGGTTACCTTTTTTTTTTTTTTTTTTTTCCCCGGAAGGGAAGACTACGAAGTTCCAGACAAAAAATGAACGAAGAAAATGCTCACAATTTTCAAAGAAGAGGTCTGACGTCAGGAAACACAACAATTAATGCTATTCTGCCCCCTTGTGTTAACGTTTGAGGCAGCTGCCTTCACCCCACGCATCTAAAAGTTCACGTTCCCTCGCCGAGGTTGCATCACAAAACAAATGCATTACTAAAACCTAGTGGCACGGTGTTGTGGCAACAGAATGGTTGGAGGACGGCAGGAAATGACAGAGCAGAAGGCCTGACTTTGAAGAGGACGTATTATATGTAAATATAATCCAAAACAAGCACAAATCTCTTAACGTGTCATAAGTTGCCCTAACCTGGCGGATGGGTAGGCTTAAGACTTCAGTTGCAAAGAGACTGAAGCTGGGTAACTATGGATGAATGTCACAAAAACCGGAGTACTCAGAAAAACCAGCAAACAGAACCCAGAACCTGAGCGTTTGCCAGCTCAAACCCTTAATTGCAGCATTATTTCGATTCTTGGTTTCACTCTTTTATTTATAACCCCAGGGAACATACAAGCATGAATCTGGCCTGACACTTGCACCTGAAATAAAAGTAAGGCTTTCATTGAAAGCGATAGGCAAGAAAAATATTTCCACCTTTAGAAGTCCAATTTAGAAAGAATTGGTTTTAAACCAGTAAACACATATTTGCAGTGCCTTGGACTGCGGACTCCAGGAGCCACATCCCCAAAGTGACAAAGGCAGGCAGCCGTACTTCACGGTTAGCGTGGAGGCTTGGAGTCGCAGACCACAAACACCGGACGCTAGCTGCCATGTTCAAGCGATTTTACTTCCCTCGCGTAACGCCGACGGCGTCACGCCCCATCTCCGTGACGGCACCCCCGCCGGGACGGGACGCGACGGGGTGCTCCCCGGCCCCCCGCCGCTCCCCGCGGAGGGGCGAGGGGTGCGGGTGCTCGAGGGGCGAGCCTCAAGTCTGTCGGCGGCTACCGACGTAGAGGTGATGTCTGCCCAGCGCAGAGCCGCTCGCTGCCAGCCCGAAGTCCGGCTGCACTCCAACTCCCCGCTCGCACCGGTTCTTCGCCGGGAGGGCAGGGCGCGCACGCTTGCGCTTCCCAGCAGGCTCCCGAGCGCCTGTGGAAACCAAACATAACGATTAGAAAAAGCTAGCGCTTTCCCCCTCCTACATTCACCCTTTCGTGCCCCGGTGCCGCGCCAGAGCTCGGGGCAAGGGCGCGGGGAGAGCGAGACCCCGTCCCCTCCGGGCCGAGTCCCCGGGAGAGGCGGGCGCGGCAGCCCCCGCTTCAAGCGGCCGGACCGCGGTAAAGTTACCGAGAGCCCGGGATGAAATTT
>VXAV01000466.1:70947-92032 GCA_013399715.1 Alectura lathami | reverse complement strand
CATGTGTGAGGTTTTTTTTTTTTTTTTTTTTTTTTTTAGCTGACATTTAAGAACCTCTACATGCATTTGGAGAACACTTACAGTGGCCGCTGGCCGCCACTTACAACTTCAGTCTTCCCTAAAATCTCAATGATGTACTTAAATGCTGTCACATACTTAGGAGATAAAGATGGTTGTGGGCATTTGCACGAAGCGCGGTACTCAGTGGCTGAGAACTGCTGTAGCCTTTTCTCCTTTAATGTTCCATTTTCTGCATTCTGCAGAATAGATGATTATTTTACAACGCACCACAGACAACACTTTAATACAAGCACTTTACGTAACACATCACTTCAGCTGTTTTTCTTTTTAACTTCTACAGAGACAGCTATTACTGGTGTAATTTCTCAGTTCTGTGAGGTAAATTGTTGTCCCAGTAATAATTTTAAGGCACTGTGCAGTTGATGCCCTCCTCTACTGTGTCTGAGAGATGTCATCTTGACATCTTGTCTAGCTCAGGAGAAAACCTCTGCAAGAGCTTCTCACAGCACCTTTCTCTGCTGCAAGCACCTTCCAGAGCAGGTCTCTGAGTGTCATGAGAGACTGACAACACCAAAACACAATTTCAGGTTTTTAAATAAATATTAACTTAGAGGTTGCAAATGAGAACTGGAAGCCTGTACATTGCCCAACATCACTAGGTTCTGTTTGTAGTGACAGCAAAGCATGTGGATTGGAGGCCACACATCAAGTTCATGAGGTGTGTTTTATTTTTATGTTGAGAGCTGCTGTTAGAGTTGCCTACAGAACTCTAGGCTTGTAAGGAATTTATGTGTATTAGCCTAGCATTTTCATTTGGGCATTTGGAAACTGCTGGAGTTTCGGTTTTGTTTACTTAAAGTGTTTGAGGAAAGCACACACCCTGTAGGACAAACATGGATGAAATTGCACAGTGCTCAGAAGCCCAGGAGAAGTTGAGATACATTTTTCACAGATTGGAGAAAACAAAAAAAAAAAAAAAAGGGGGAAAAAAAAAAAAACAACTGGCTTCCACATTCTACAGCAGCAGTGCAGCAACAGCAGAAGTGGATTGGAGTTTGTCTTACAGAAACTTCAGAGCTGAATCTTTCCATGTACGAGTACCTAACAGAAAGTTGTTCTGTCCACTGGAATGTTAGTTCTTTGCATCCTGACTATAGGGGAGTTAAATGTTACCCACATCAGAAACCTGACACAGCTGCAAAAAAAGGGTTTTCAAGTTTTTCAAGTTTTAAAAAACTTGAAATGCTCTTCAGGTTGAGCCTCATGTCCAGCAGGAGATTATCCGTGCAGGGAAATGACATCGAAACTATCCCCTACAAATAATATTCCTCAGCTGCTTCTGTTGTATTTTCAGCTGCACACAAGTGTACAACTCTGTGTGGGGGTAGAAGGGATGGATCTGCCAACCTCATTCACCTGCACTGTCTGTCGTGTAGTAGGCTTGAGGTCTTGAATGCGGACAGCAACTTGAGCTGGGAGTAGGATGGAGGCCGTAGTTGTTGCATGTGCAGATGGAGAAGTGGGGAATAAAGGCTGGGCTTGGTCTGCTTGTGTCACCTGGGCTGCTTCCAGGGGAATTAGGCTACGTGAGCTGCATGTGTGAGCTTTCTGCTTTGATATTCCTTCTCTCGATTCTTACAGAGAAACATGCAGTCTTGGGATATCTAAATTCTTTCTTTGGAAGGTACTGTTAGGACTCGGTGAGGAATGGACATTGAAGGCAGCCGTGTGCTTGTTCTGGTGTCAGGCAGGAGCTGCCCTGGACGTTTGGGCACCTGCTTGGCAGCAACAAGGAAGCCTGCATTTTGAAGCTCTTGTTTGCCTGTCAGTTCTGTTGTGTTTGTTGCAAAACTTCAGTCAGTTTCTGATGTGTAGCCCAAACTTGAACACTTTGTAATGAAAACTGTCCATAGTTGCGAAGCTCTGAATTTCAGAAATGAACACAGACTCGCAGCTGCTTGAATTGGTCCACAGTCAGTCTGCCTCAGTGGAGTAGTGTCTGACAGACTCGTTCCCTTCAAATCTGTGCTCACAGTGGGTGGATGGCAGGAGCTTTGGGAACCACTCACTCCCTGTAAGTGAGAAATCTCACATTTCCAGAGTTGGCTCTGGTAGTCTTCACAATCTACAGAGTGCTATGCTGGGTTTACAGCCGTCAAAAGTTAATTCCGGCTCGTGTGTCAGAAGATGTGCATTTCCAGACTTTGTGGAGCGGAACTGCAGAAAAATCAGGTCTGTATTCTAGAAACTGCCATTGAACAAATACATGGCATTCACCAGTGGCCCCATTCACATGATTTCAGTGCTTTGACTCCACACAGTGGTCTAGCAATAAAAGAAAGAATTGGCCAATTACAGTAATCTGCTTGAGCTGCGTACCATGGAATTTTGTGCAGAGAAAGAGGGAGGGCTCTTACCTGCTCTCAGTTCTAAAATTGCACTCTAACACCATCTGTTCCACGGCAAATACCATACACGTTTAACAGAGCTGTTAACCACCAGGCCCCCTGTAAGGTTGTGTTGCTCAGCTGGCACCTTCTGCATCCCGCCGCCTCCTTTCCTGTGTTCTGTCTGCCCCTCAGCGCTGCGTTCCATGCACCAGAAACCACCAGGGCCTTCCTCTGCCCCCTCTTCCTTCCCGGTTTGGAGGTCAGTGCGCACCTTTCAGTAAGGGTGTGTAGCTTGTGGGGGCTCTGACAGAAGCTTAGGGAAAGAATTCCTGACTGCCTGATTATTATTCATACCAGGAATGCTTTTTTTTTTTCCCTCCCCTTCATGGGATCAAAATGGTCCCATGCATGTGTTATGACACATGCCAGCAAAGCGTGTGGTTGTGAGTAAATAGCACAAGTGCTTTGCTTTGCACTGACGCAGTCACGCTGAATGCTTGGTAGCAACTGCAGGCAGTGCAAGTGGAGAATGAAATGCTGAGGCCAGACCTAGATTTCAGACCAGATGGACGTTATTCATAGTAATATTTGTGTGTTAATGATTTTCACTGGAGTGTGAAATAAACTGTTATTTTGGTTGTTCTTCAAGCTAAAAGGAATTGCTTGGCACTATTAATGCTGTCACTACTAATATAAACACAAGCTCAAAAACTAAAAATGAATACAGTCAGTCTTGGGCAGGCTATAAAAATAGTTACCAGAAGCTTTTGATGATGCAATAATTACAGGTAACGAGGTGTTACACAAGTCAGCACGAACACCCCGATATCAGGATGTTGCAGGAAGGTAGCTATGGGGATAACCTTCTGAGAAATCCATCTGGAATTCTTTTTGTTGTGGACGAAGCGCCATGAAGTGCTCTGTGAGCGGTATCGGCCCTTCTCTGAATCCTCTGAGCACTGTTAGGTGGGGAGGAAGATGCAGAATTTGTGTTGCATAGATCTGCTTCCTTTCATAATAGATTCAGAATAAACATTGTATATAAGCCCTTAGAAAAAATGTTGCCTCTTTATTCGACTCTTGCAATTAAATATTGTGTTAGACCAATACCTTGGCTCGATGTGTGTTTTGTGCATGCTGACAGGTTAATTTGGGCTGTTATTTTTAAGGGCACTTCTAATGCATGTAAATGCATGTGGGATGTATACTGTCCTGTCTTGCAAATTATGAGACAATTCTGTAAGTTCATATTTCTGTTGTGCTTCAAGATGAGTCTGAAAGTTCCCACACAGCGTGGGCTGTGCACCGTGTTAACGCGGTTCCCGCTGATGAAGGTTCGGTGCGGGAGCAGGATGCTGGCCGTGCTCACAGCGCTGCATACGGTGCAGCGTGCGTTCTTCCGTGCAGATGCTGAAGCGGTTTGTTACAGCATTCGAGTTGCTTCTCTGTTATGTGAGCGAAAGATTCCTCCTTAATCCTCATATGGCTGATGTCGCTGCTGGAGTGTTAATAGATAGTCTAATTTGTGAGCTAAATTACTAATTGTATTATGAGTCTAAACCTTATTAAGCCTTTTGTGTAGAATTAGATCACAGAGCTTTGGGAAGCTGAATCTTGGTTGGGTTCAGTCTCCTCTCTTCAAAGACAGGAGGAAGCCTTCCTGGCTTCAGAGCTGCGCCTGAGTTCTTTCGCTGCCTGCTCTGTCACTGACAGGACCAGAAGGGGGAAGCAGGGTGGCTCTGAGAATGCACCCCCAAGCCCCAGTTACCTGAAAGCAATAAAATTCTGCGTTTAGCCGTGCTGAGGCCATGGCTGGAACATAAAAGGGTTGTTCTGAGCTTGTGTACATATATTCTGGGGAGGTTCAGCTCTGCCGGGACCGTTGAAAAGCTTTTGCAGGGCTGCAGTTACCTGTCAGGACAATAACTCCGGTTCACGTAAGAAGCTGAGGTAGATGAAAATGAACTCTTCATAGTCTAATTGCAATGAGTTACAGAAGTTATTTCTGAAGATGTTCATAACCCACCTAGAGATGGAGGATACTTCCCCAGTCACTCAGCTGTGCTGCTGGATTCCACAAGCCCTTAGCTGTTCCTCTGCAAGCTCAGCTGAGTAAGCTGAGGCTGTCTGCAGAGGTGGTTCTTGCTCTCCGCTCCGACTGTGCACTGGAGTCAATCTGCTAATGCAGCCCAGCTGGAGATGGAGCCGATTGCCTCCAGCAGTGGATCAGTAATAAATAAGCAAAGTGGGGCTTAATGGATTTTGACATTGCTTGCAATAAATTTTTATGTTGGTCTGTAAGTTTGTGAACTGTTGTGCCTTTGATGCAGGGGCGTTTCATCTGTGGTAGTTCAATGGTATCAAGTTCTTCTTTGTGGTTTGGCATGCAAAACTGTTATGAGGAATTATGAAAATACATTTTAAGTTATCAGAGACTTGTATGTACTAAATGTTTTTCCTTTGTACCTTTGAAAGCTAATGGCATTTGAGATGCATAAACAATAAATGAAAATAATGGGATATATGCTGTCACATCACCTTTTCATTTTAAAGAGTTTTTTATATTTGTGTCACTTTTACTAAAACACTTTGTAGAGTGTAGTAATACGGAGTTCAGTGCTCTGAAAGGGAGAACCTTCAGAGGGTGCTGCACGGCCCTGTCCCACATGTGTTGGTTCTCCACACCCCGCGTGTTCCTTACCCCTGCGTGTGCAGAGCAGCCGAAGGCCGTGGCTAAGAGCTAACGAACTTCAGGCATGTCCCTAACAGCCCCTGTTGGTTAGGGGTGTCTCCCGAGGTGTCCTAGGGTGCAGCTCCCAAACTGATGATTGTGCCTGTTGAAGTATTTTGGGAGACAGCTGTTTTTGGAGAGAGTTTTTGTATGTTTTACAAGAATTTTCTAGCATTTTCTGATTCAAATGCTGTGTACCTCGAGCCCAAAGGAGTTGCTGTTTCTCATTGCCTGAGGTGAGTATGAGCAGGAAAGAACAGCCTGTCCACATCCCTGCCCACTTGCCATCCTTTTCTGTCTTGACTCAATGTTTATTTCGTGAAGTTGGTCCTTCTGCTCTCATCTTAGTGTGGTCTTGGCTGGCTTTATTTATTTGTGGGTTGTCCCCCCCCCTCCTTAGGTTGATAAGTGGTAGCTGCCATTCCTGTGGTGATTTTCTTTGTGCTCATTTTGCAAGAGGCCAGATGTTCAATGAAAGCAGGGAGGGCAAACAGAGGGGTCAGCATTACTTCCCGTCACTAATAAGTACAAGTGTCCCTTACTGGGGGCATTACAAGAGAAGGCAGAGCCTTGAGCCCTGCTTTGCACCTTTTGGTGGCAGCGGCACTGAGTGGAACAGCTTCCTTTTCAGCTGCAGCTACTGATTGAAGGAAGTAAATTAAGTGTCCTCCACTGTAGACCCAAATAAAGTCTGTGCTGCTGTTTTTCAGCTTCCTGGGGCTGGGAGGGGAGCAGGCTGGAGTAAGCAGCAGTGGGCAGTAGGGGCTGTGGGTGGTCAGTGACATGGCAGCGTGGCAGTCATGAGAGTCACTGGCTGCATCAGTGCTCCATGAGGATTGTAGCTACTCAATGGGCTGGGTTAGATGCTTGGTTTCAGAATATGGATGTTGTACTTTGCTGAGCCCTCAAGGTGAGCTCCTGGTGGCGTTGGGAGGGTAGGGCACTCCCAAAGCGGGGTCACAGCTGTAACAAAATCTGTTCTGAGCTCAGTAACCATGCGCTCATCAGGACTGTGGTGGTGTTTGCAACCAGTCCGTGTCATTCACCTTGATCAGGATGTTCCCGTTGTGCTGCAGAGATGTAGGTTTTGTGGGCAAAAGTTGCCCCATGCACAACCTGTTCTGTCTTACAGAGCATCTGCTCTAGCAAAGCTTACTTCTACCGCCCCACTACAGCAGAGCTTCCCTTATGCTCCTTCCTTCCCTCTTCCTCCAGCAGCCTTCCTGCTCTGTGCATCCCTTCCTTGAGACTGGGAGCAGCACAGCGACCTGGGTTGAACAGCAGGACGTGTGAAGAGCAAATCAAAGAGCAGATTGCCTGTCACCCGCTGGGTTGTGCCACCCAGTGGGCCACAACTTAAGCCAGTGATTCAAGTGGGAAGAAATGGTTTGGGTTTTGAATAAGTTGTGGGTTTTTGTTCTTCTTTTTTTTTTTTTTTTTTCATGTAAATAAAGTTTTGTAATTCTGAGGGAGGGGATGGGAGGACAGCTGTGAGATAACTACCTGCTTCACACTGCTAATTATGGGGTATGTTACATATTAATAGGGAACTTTCTGTTGCCGCAGTAGAATCTCCCGGTGGGAGGTACAGAAAAATTCTGTTTCAGAAGCAGAGAGCGATGGGAAAACCTAGCTCTCAGCTTGTGCAGGGCAGCCTGGGAGCTGGAACTGTCAGCTGAAGTTAGGAGAGGTCTGTTACAAACCTTGGGTAGTCCTGTGTGGAGCCAGGAGCAGGACTCTGAGCCTCAGGGGTCCCTTCCTGCTTGGGATATTCTGTGCTTCTGTGGAGCCAGGGCTGGCTCAGGCAGGGAGTTGCTTCTAGAAGTTTTCTGGGGCTAACTACTGCTGTCAGCATGTGAAAAGCAGGGACAGTTTTTGTGGACAAGAGGCGCTGTAGAAGCACTAAGAACGTTTCAAGGTACACGTAGTTGCCGTGCTTTTCTGCTTAGATGTGCTTACGGTCTCTGTGTTGCATTTGTGTTGTAGGAGTTTGAGAGCTGTGGCCTTGGTGTTTATTCCTAAAGGAGGGAACACTTGTATGCCTAGGAAAAAAAAAAAAAGGAAAAAGCATAACTGTGTGGTTGTTATGTTAAATGAATTTTAAAGTTGGTGAGAAGAGGCATTCAGAGATGAGAATGCTTGGGGGGAGAAATGAAAGAGCACTGGAGCTGTTTCCCCTTGAGGGCTTAGGCAGGATTGAGGAGAAGTGGTGCATACTGAAGCCTTGTTTATAGTCTTTCACTTACTGTTAATAAAACAGGGATGTTCTAAAAGGTTTCCATAATTAAAATGCAGTCCTTGAGTATAAGTGCGTTTGCAGAATGGTCTGAAGGCCTGCTGCCTCTCAGACTGCTTAAATCATTATTTACAAAAAATGCTGCAGTGGACTTAGCTTTTTGAAGTTGTTTTCAAGCAGAATGATGTTGGAAATCTTGGGTATTGAATAAATGAAGACAGAACTTATGGGGAAGCTGATAAGTGTACAAATTGACTGATTAGTAACTAATTACCAGTGCAGAGATTGTTTTTTGACTTCTCTTTTTTTTTTTTTTAATTGGCTGAATATTAATAAATCTGGCTTATTTCTGGGAAACAGCAAGTTTTAATGGTCTTCCAGAAATTCATAATAAAAAAGCTAAGGAATTAGCATAATAAATAATTATTGCTTCCAGGGTTTTTATTGTTAAGATAATAAAATGTTAAAAAGCAAACCACTTGAGTAGAAAGTAATTGCACTGACAAGCACCACACAGCTAGCATTCACAATAAAGTAAACCTTCCCTCAATGTCAACCTGATTTGCTATCCACATAAATGCTTCCTCACATTATGGAAATGTGCTTTTTCTATCAACAGAAAAGAATAAAACTGCAGGCATCTAATTAATCTCGTCTGACATTTGATTTCATACTCAGGTTAGAACAGGAGGCAGGTGGGTCTGTGTTTCCTCCCCTCTCCGTGCATGACCACGGGCAAATCTCTCCATTAATGTCAAGCTGCATCTGTGTGGCTGCGTCTCTGCCACATGTCAGTCATTAATGCATTAGTGTTGCCTGCGTTTGATTCATATGCACCGATTTTCCTGTCTGGAGGGCCTGGTAAATAGGGAGCTGCGAGGCTTCAGCTGTGCATCACAAGTGTCTCCTTGACCCTCCCTGTAAGGGGAGAGGGACTCTGATGTATGGGAGAGGGACTGGGCACGGTGATTCGTAGCACAGGGAATTCCTAAGTTGGCGTGACCCAGTGGGGAAGGAAGCAAAACTTGGCTTTGCCGCTGTCATTGATTCAGAATGCTCTTGTTGAAGAACTTCTAATGGTGCCTAACTGTGTTACCTGCACCACTGTAGGCTTGTTGATGGCAGGACTGCTTTCAGAAAACGTGCAGACAGGCAAGGTGTCTGCGCTATGGGTATTTTGTCTTCTGAAATTCTGGCTAATGGTTTCTGCCAGAGGCAGCATGCAGCACTTGAAGATGTGTTGGTTTGACCTTGAATACTAAAAACCTGTGCAGCTTTGTTGTGTTTTTACGTACTTAGGTAGTACAGACATTTAAGAGGACACTGTTAAGAACTTGAGTCCAAATAACAAACTGCTTGCTCTAGAAAATGAATGTGAAGACCTGAAGTGGTTATGTAATTAAAAGAAAGCCAGGTAACTGAATATTTTTTTCATGAACTTAGTTTATGTATTGCAGTATTTTCCTGTAGAGTTTGCATACAAAATCCTGTAGCATTGAGAAATATATATTTGCTTGTGAACTCCAAAAGAAGAGGAAGAATGGGTTGTGTTGGCTGAATTCAAAACAGAAGCATTGTTGGTGAAGGAGGTGTGTGGTTTTGTTTTCTGTTGTTTTTTAAAGTTGTGCTCTGAGCCTAAACTTCTGTTTCCAGTGTTTGTCTCCTACTTCGTAGTAAGCATGTGAGTGTGAATGAAATTGCCTTTCTTTGTATTCTGCATACAGGACTGGATCCTGTCTGGAAGAAGTGTTGCCCCTAGCTATAGCTGCATGCACTGATGTACAGCAGCCCATCCTGCACATCCCTTGGTAAAGGTGCTGAAGAATCCTGAGAAGAGTGTAGTACATCCAACAGAATGCTTACACAGTTCACATAATAGTGAAAGCTGTTGGTCAGACACAAACAGGATGTCACCAGGAGTTGACAGGGAAGATTGTGGATGAGGGATGTTCTCCAGAGGACGAGCACTGTTGTGTGGGTGGCTGCTTCACACATGACCTGCTCCTGAGCAGTGGCAGGCAGGGGCCATGCCTGGTGAGTTTGCACTGAGACACAGAAAGATTTGTTCGTGACCGGCTTCCCAGTGCTGCTTGCTTGGGGCTTGGTTTGTGGCTCTTTGAGCTGTTTTCTGGTAACCCTGAAGACAGGTTGAAGATGGAGCCAGGGAACAAATCAGTGTCCTGCCTGGGAGGTTCTTCTTGTCAGTTTTTCCCTTGGTGTTTCCTGGCAGATTGTGCCTTTGAGAAGCAGAACTCAGCCTCAAGAAGAGGTGCAGTAACACAGCTTCAGTCCACATTTGCAACTTTTTGCACCTGTTGACTGGCTGTTACTGCTGTCACAGCTTCTAAGAGCCTGTGGAATGGAGATGCGGAGTTGGAGAATGCCCTTCTGCTCAGGAGCCCATGTAGGTAAAAGCCACAGGTCTTGTTTGGAGCTCAGTCACAACACTTTGTGTTTCTGTGCGGTGGGTTCCTTCCAGCTGCCTGTGGGAGGGATGAGAAGCACAGAACCATTCAGGCAGGAGTGGCTCCTGCAGATGGCCCAGTCCAGCCCCTGCTCAAAGCAGAGCTGACTTCAAAGCTGGTCGTGCCTTGACCGCTTGAGTTCTGAGCATCTGCAGGGATGGAAATCCACAGCCTCCTTGGGCTACGTGAACTCATAAAATAGGAGCTTTAAAAATATTCAGTGTGGTAGCTTAGGGCTTCTGTAGAAGATTAAGAAAAAAAAAAATCAAGAAAATGTATTCCAGAGTATATTAAAACTTAAATATCTTTTCATAGAATTAACAAATACTTGTAAGAGTGCTGAGAATGTAAAATCTTGTTGCTTTCTGTCTGGTTTTGTTCAGTGTGGTGAATATGGCCTTACCTTCAGATTTGTGTTGCTTTTCAAGTAACAAAATGACCTATAACAAGCCAGAGATCAGTAATTCCAGAAAACATTTTAATTTAGTTTGAAGTCACATGGCCTAAAGGCATACACTTACTACTTTCATAGCAGAAGTTTCCATTGCGTGGTACCAGCATTCTCATCGAACACTGGAGAACACCGGAGCTCTCTCTAGAGAAGATTTTTTTTCTTTTTCTTCAGTTAAAAACTTTAACAAAGAGAAAATACACACTGATATTAAACAGGAAACAAATTGCCGAACCTCTGAATGGAGAAAAATGTATTAAAAAAAATTCCCCACAGAGGGAAATTAGTTTAGGGGTAAGAACAGATTTTTAAGTGCTGTGTCCCAGATAACGCTGGCAGGGGAAGAAACGATCTTACCCTTAACTCTGAGACTCCTTGGGGAGCTCTGAAACACTGAAAGGAAGGAGAAGAGATGCCACTAGAGAGGTCTGTGGAAAGGAGCAACAGGCACAAACATGTTTTCCTGTTGCAGGGGACTGAGAGGTTATTCTGTGTCCAAATAACTTTTGTTTTGTTTTGTTTTCTTCTGGTCCTAATTAATTCAAGTGTTGGAGATTTTCACTTTGGTTGGGTGCTGTTCTTCTTGAGTGCTGTAGAAATCTAAACTTTCCTTACTGTAATTTTGGTGTGTGTGAGAACCAATTACTGTAATGATTAATTGAAATGGGCCTGACCAGACGTGCCTTGGGTCCCAGGCATGCTGGCATTCACGGAGGTGTTGGTTTCTTTGGGACTGAAGTGGCATCAGTCCCCATTGCTGTCCTTTTTCCTTTTTATCATTTTAGCAATAAATTTGTTCTTACCAGCAATGCAGTAGGTAATGAGGTGACACATGCTGGTCATTTCCAGGGAATTAAAGTTCATGTTCAGAGAGAATTCTGGAGTTTACAGTCACAGTAAAAACATCTTTCTGGTAATCACTGAACAGTGGAAAGGTTATGGGTTATTCCATGTTTAAATTAATTACCGTGTCAGGCTTCTAATTAGGAGTTGGTGTGCTATAGCTGGGATTTTGTGAATATCTGTAAGAAATTTGTGTCTTCTTTCAGTGTTTGATGAATCTCAACACGCTCTGTAGAATCAACACCTGACAATCTATTTTCTATATACAATTTTTGTGCTATCCAAAATGCATTTTTTTAAGTTCTTTAAGACATTGCAAGGGTGTTCTTTGTTCTTTTTATTTAGCTACTGCTGTTTTAGCTAATAGTGTACTGGTTCTGTCTTTTGGGATAAAATGCAGAAGTCTGAATAGCGCTCTGCGTTTAGTCACGTAGCTGCTATTGTGTACACGCATATGGCACTTAAGTGCCAATTTTAAGAGCATCAGTTCAGAGCAAGACAGAAGTACATAGCTAAATGCAGCTAAATGCTTTACACCTGCAGACCAAAAGAACTTGAATAATGGACTTGCTGCACGTAAAATGCATCTGTGAACAGTAGGACAGAGCTAGCGTGTTTCGCCTAGGCCAGCGATGAAAAGAAAAGAGAAACCTCCTGAATGTTTGTCCCTTTTTGTTCACAAGCTCATTATTTGACACTATGAGAACTCAACGCACTACGTTTAGCCTTTCCCTTTTTCAGCACTAACAAATACGCTTTTTACCATCCTGCTCTCAGGTGGCAGTTGTGGCTGGTTTGTGGAGTTCTGTTTCCTGGTGGGAGGAGGGAACTTTGAACAGCAGCTAACGCTGCTACAGCTCAAAGCTTCAGATCCTGGCCTGTTTTACAGCGGTTTTATGCCACAGCCTGTTTTTTTCCTGTGAAAATGAAGTTCATCCCTGCATGGGAGAACTAAAGTGCTGGTGGAGGGACATGAATTTCTGAGCAGTGCCAACAGCAGTTCCACAAATCTGGGAGAGGAACTAGCAGCAGGCAGGACTGTGAGAAGAAAATAACGGAGGGACATTGATGGAACCAGTAAGAAGTTCAGCCTTGATGTTGCACTGCATGGTTGAAAACACACTGGATTGTGATGAGTAGAATGCAGTCTCATCCTCATCCAATGTCAGCGTCTTCCCAGTGTAAGCCATCACTGCAAAGAAATGTTCCTTGATGGTGGAATTGGAGAGGAGAGCTCAAAACCATGAGCTGAATGATAACTGCTGTAGCGATGCTCAGCTTCAGTTTGGGTGCCTCTGCTGCTCTGTGTCCTTCATAGATGGGTGCTGAGCTCAGGCTGGTTTTAGTGCAGCAGTGCAGCAGCGCAGCTGTCTGCTACCAGGTCAGTGCTGCTCTCTAACTTGCAGCGCTGGAGCAAGTGCTGCCGTGGTTTGCTAAAATGTGCTGGCAGGCGGTGCTTGCAGTGCACATCTCTCCCCAGTGCTGGAGGGTTGGAGGAACAATGCGATGAAAGCAAGGCCCACTTTGTGCTGCTTCTTAGAATTCCAGTAGAATTCCCCTTCCCTCTCCCTTTGTAGCTTGCTTTCCCAGCATGTCATTATCTAGATCCCATGTTCTGTATTGTGTTTTTTTTTTTTTTTTTTCTTTTCTATTAGGTTCTAAAGCAGGGAGTAGAACTTGCCTTGTCCTGGTTGTGAAAAGACAAATAGAAGGGAGAGATGTGAGGACGTGAACAGAACTGAGTAAAAAAGGGAATAGGAAATCCAGTATGAAAAATAGTGCAAAGCAGAAGAGCAATTGTTAAGAACAAAGCTGGAGATGAGAAGGAAAATGTGTGACAGATGCGAAGCATAGGGAAGTATTTATCTCATTTATTACATCCAGGAAAGGAAAAATGAAATGGAAAAGAGCAAACAGCACACTCAATGTTTTCAGTTTATTTAGTAAAAATATTTTACTTAGTATGTATATGTAATATATATATAGTATTTATTTAGTATGTGTGTATATATATACAACAATACATTACAACTAACCAAGCCACATGCTGTCTGAAGAGTTTTTTTATATTTAGGGCACATTAACATGCACGTAGCAGGTAGATTTGCTTCTGTGATTGATTGTCAGGTTGATTTTCTTAAGTTCTTGTGTGCATGTCAGTCATAAGTAGGTATGGCTTTTTTTTTTTTTTTTTTGCAGTGGGGTTATATAATAATTTACACAGATGGCTTGCCCTTGAATTCTTTAAAATTAGGAAACATCTTTTGTTTTCTACACCCTCCTCACAGCCTAGCCAACCCACTGTGTTTTTAATTGAGCATGAAATGAACATAGATTTGTTTACTCACTTGATGTTATCCAGGCTATCATACTGGCAAAAGCACATTGGAGCAAAGTTTGGGGCTGATCTGTTGCTCTCCTTTCCTTGAGTTACAATAGTGATTATAACTTAAACAAACAAAAACCCTTAACCAACACAAAACAAACAAACAAAGGAAATACACAGTAAACTAAAAAAAGAAGTAAATTGTTGATGCTTAATCCAATGCTCAGAGCAAATAGCTGCTATTTCAGCACAGCCTGGTAGTTCTGCATGTATGATTTTGTGTGTTGGCACTGTCAGCACAGCAGCTGATATACACTATTGAACTTAAGCTAACACATTCCTGTAATCATACCTATCTTAATGAAATATAACAGGTATTTATGTTGTTAAAGAAACTGAATTGCCACACCTATGAAGGATCTGTATGTTTACGGTAGGTGTCTGAGTTCTTTAGGCAAAGTGGGAGAACGCTTCAATCTTGGATAATGTAATTTCATCTGAAGAAAATGTTTCTGTTTGTGTATGGTTAGTGACTGAAAGAATTTTGAACATTTTCTGTGTGCCTGTCCAAATTTATAATATGTATGGTACATTTATGATATATATGGTACACCTTGTTGAATTGGTCTTTCATTTCTTTGCAGCTCTGCAGAGGAATGTGTGATTGAACTGGCACTTTTAATAGGAGTAGGTGCTGCATATAGCCTTTGAGGGTTCATTTCTATGGAATTATTGAAAGTGGAATTCCACTTTTTGCGGAAAATGCCCTATATATGGTGACTAAATTACCTTTTGACTTCAAATATTTATTGAGTGTGTAGCAGAATGGCAGTGGCTCGTTGATTTGGCTACTGACTCGTAACATGGTGTAGTTTAAGGCTCAAAGGAGCCATCGGATCATGATCGCCTGTGGTTTCTGGGGCATAGCCCAAGAAATGCTCTACCAAATGGAGAATAAGGAATGCTATGCTGCTGCGTATCAGGACATGAGAGTGTGAATCCATGTGGCACCAAGTCCCTTTTGGTACACAGTGACAGCATACTTAATGATTTTAGAAGTACAGTGAATTATCTTGCATTTAGGATTTCCTACAAATAAATGTACTGCGTTAAGGTATAGATTTCTGTAGGACTGCAGTTCTGGGCTGGCTGCCAGGAGTTCTAGAAGGGCTGCTGTGACAGTGCTGCAGAGTGAAGCAAGCTGCTGGCTAAAGGCATTCAATCTGCACTAGGAAACTACCTGTGTAGTCTTTGGGGTGCTTTACACTGCCAGCTCCTTTGCTTAGGATTTTTTGGCGTGTCTCATGGTTTTTAAATGGGTTCGAGGTTCTGATTGCATTTGTCTGTACGTTTATTATACTCCATTTCGCTCTTACTGTCTTCCTACAGTAGATCAAGGGAATCTTTTAAGTTGGCTACATGGTGTTACACGTTCTGCCCCCTTCCCCTGCATCTGTTACTGAATGGCTTGCAGTGGCTTTCCTGAGGCTGGCATCTTACTAACCTGAAGAAAGGATAACCAAAACGCAGTAGGCAGTTTGAGACACGTACACAGAAGCAAGTTTGTGGCTGTTGGTGTGAATTACATTGCCACAGCTGTTCAGAGTTAGGTGAGCATGTGTCAATATGTGATTTTTTTTTTTTCATGTTTAACCTTCAGTGGTTCTTTTTTGCCCTTTATGTTATTATGCATCCAGCTCCCCTCTCTTGAATTCAAGTGCTGTAGCTTAGGACTCTAATAGGCCCTCTTATGCTGCATTATTCTTACATTTGAGCCAATGCGTTTCTGAAGAGTGAATTAATGAGTAAAACAGAAGTAGGCAGTGTTCTTCTTTTACTTCTTCAGAAGGTCTCCAAGCAGGAATATTAACTATGCCACAACATCTACCTCCCTTTGAATTTGGGGCCTCAATTGTAAACAGAAGCCAGCCTTTTTGTCCCTTAATAATAGCCAAATACCAATCCAGATGGTTTTGATTTTGTACGTTTTTAATAGGCTCTGTAACAGTTACTTTGAGAATTTGTTACTTTCCCCTCATCATTTTTTCTCGTGTAGTTGCTGCTTTATGGCCACGTGTACCGCCTGTTGTATGATTCATTGCTGGTGAGGGAAGTGTACTTTATGTGTATCATTAAAATATTTCTTTACTCTGTGCCTTTTGAAGTTGCACTGGGTGCAGGGGGAGAACCAGGCTCTCCATTGGGATGATGATGCAGTGGAAGCAGAATCCCTTTAGGGGTCCCTGCAAATACCAGTTTCTAATAACAAGGTTATGAGGGTTAATTTTTAAATATTTTAAATTTTTAATAAATACATTAAAAGAAAATGCATATGTTCTTTAACTATTGTTAGAATTGTACATAAATCTAAGGCAAGAAATACAGAACTGTTGCATGATTTTAGGGTTAAATATATTAAGCAGGCTGTACGTATGCTGAGCTGAAAAGATCTTGGATCGTGAGTCAGCTGGCTTCACTTGCTAATCACTTTCTACACTGAAATATTCCAACTTCACATATTCCACAGTGATACAAGTTGAGGTTGACAGGTAGCTACCATCCTGTAGAAGAAAACTGGATGTCCAGCCTTCCCTGTGTCAAAGGAACTTGAGGTGATATCCCTGCTGTGTAGTTCTGTGGGATGTTTTACTGTAGGAATCATTGATTTCTTTGGGTGGAGACTGGAAGTAGTTACTGCACTTCTCTAGGATGCTCTGTGTGTGGTCTTCTCGTTGCTATCCTGCTATGTTCTGTTGAACTGAGGATGTGTGTCCTATCAGTTCTCTGTGACTTCTTAGAACTGGCTAGGAAACAAGTCAAGAAAGACTGAAAATAAGTAAGTGCTTATGTACATGTGTAGGTGTATGCCTGTCTATCCCTAAAATAACAGGAAGGCATTTGTAATAGAACTGTCTCCTATGTTTTTCCCCATTCCGGAAGCATCTTCTGTTTAGCAGAAGGTCAAATGATATAAACATTCTCAAAGAAAATTTTTTCAAATCCTCTCAACAAATGCTGCACAATATAGATTGCTTCTCTGCTGTGTGTAGAGTGGAATGATCTAGGGGAATGACAGAAAAAAAACCCTTAAATTTTGTTTTAATAAAGATTTATATCAGCTATGAGGCTGTTTCTGCAAATAATCTTTTATTTAAGTCTATTTTTACCAGTGTCAATTAAACCGTCATACTAAATATCAGTGCCTTATAATGCAGCTAACACGAGTTACTAATTTGCCATTAATTCTTTATTAACATAATGACAGGAAGTTCTAATAAAATCAGTCAGGCTGATAGTAACAATTTGTTACGGCTTTGGTGCTCTGTGTCAGAGTCCGTAAAATTTGTTGTGTTTACTTTCTGGTATGCAACTCACTGAGAGGGTATTTTCCACTTTCCAAAAACTGTGTGTAGGAAAAACCAGCCTTTTTTGGAGGTGAGTTCTGGGGAAGTGTAATTAAACTACTGTTGGTCCGTCTTCCTTGTCAAGGGGTTATATGGAGAGAAGCCTACACCAGAGTAGCGATGTTCAGAAAGTTTTTCTTCTTTAACTGCTTCGGAATAAAATCTTTTTGTTGTTTCTGCTCATTGCCTCGATGTGTTAAAGTGAGGGGAAAAAACAGTGGGAAAGCCTTGGCTCTGCTGCATGTTTCTGTTTTTGCAGAAAAGTCTTGAAAATTTTTACTCGTATGCGTACCAGCAGTGACCTGAGAAGGGACAGTAGCAGGAGTTTATTGAAGCTACCCAAGGGTGGGAATGCTGCAGTGCAGTTAATCTGAATTAAGCATGATGGTTAGCAGTCAAACTGGTTATGAAACAGTCCTGACCTAACAGCTGTTGGTGGTTTGTCCCTTTCCTGAAGTAGCTGGTACTAGTGGGCGCATGGCCGATGAGTTACTGCTGCACGTACCAACAACATTTGTCAGAAATGTTCTAAATGCTGAAAAATATTTGCTGTCCTTGCTGTATGAACCTTTACATCTTATTTTATGTGAAGTTTTCTTAACAAATAAAGATTTTTAGTTGTGACAGCCTTAATGGAGAAGCAGCTTAATTATTGATAATTTCCAGGGGTGGCACACTGGCTGTATTTCAGCCGTGTAAATCTGCCGCTGCCTTAGCAACAGCTCCAGTGTATCATTTAGTGCTTAGGCTGTTTGTGGACTATACAATATCATAATTATAGAAAGAAATGTACAGATGTAGGGGCTGGAATATAAATGAGTTGTGCCTCACAGAGTTGTGAATTTTTTAGAAGGGATATACGTGATGTGTATACATCCAACCCTCAAGTTTCTTGTCCCGAGCGGTGTTTGTGGTTTTAACAGAGTACTCCTTAGGATCACTATACATAAACACCAGGAAAAAGGACCTTGGAAGCATGTGTAAAGCAAGGAAGTTGTCCTTCATCCTGAGTAGGAGGACAGTGCTCCCACAGCAAAGACTCTGTGGCTGGCCCTGCCTTCGCACAGCCCTGGGGGCTGCGTCAAGGAAAACACAGCGCAGTTACCGGCTATTCACATGTTCACAAAGATTTTTTTTTTTTTTTTATTACTCGGTGCTTGACTACTCTGTGGGGGAAATATTCTATCATATGGGGCAGTGGTTTTAATATTTGTTGTTAGATACAGATAATAGAGTATGGAACTTTGAATATTTTTCAAAAAATAGTGCCAGACCTTGCCAATGCACATCACAAAGATCATTCCCTCTCCATCACTACCTTCTTCTTCCATCTCCTTTAACGTTAAGGACTTTGCTCTATTCATTTATTCCACTTACTGTCGTGCCAGCTGAAGTTTACAGCTCTTTTTGGTAAACTTTGATAATAAACAAGCTCCTCAGCAGAGCAGCATTTCTCAGGAAAGATAATGAAAAACATGAAATGCAGTAAATATATGGGACAATTCTCAAAGTCCTTACCTAAGCATCAGTTCGTACAAGTCTTTAGGTGGGCTTTTTTTTTAGGCACGTGGATAGGATGACACTATTAGCTGGATTTTTGCTTTCTTCAAAAGGTAGCTGTTGAGTGCACTGCTGAACTAAGTGACACATTAAGCCTCATTGTGGAGGAAGCACAGCTTAAAACAGATGATGTGAAGTAGAAAGCAAAAAAAATGAGGTTCTTAATGCCAAGTTGTTTTTAGAACTTTCCAAAAAGGGGATGTAAAGGAAGAGTAATAACTGCTAGGGTGCTAGCTTTTAATCTGCGGTTGCAGTCATAATGTATTCAGCATTAGCACCAAGCTGTAAGCACAACCAAGACATCTGTAGAGGCTTGGCGTGGCGAAAAAGCTTACAAGTAATATAATGCCTGGACTGTGCTAATTTCTTAAAGCAGCGCAGAACTGGAAAAGGAATTTATTATTTAAGTGTTTATGGAAAGGACAAGAATCTTTAATGTGTGAAGGTGTAAGGAAATAGAAGAAAGCCTAAATGAGTGGTGGGGAAAGCTGCAGCTTTCCGAGTCAGTGGTGGCTTTTACTTGCTTCTTACACTGTTAGGAAGAAGGCTTTCTCCTCCATTAAATAGCATGATGAGCCCACAAGAGCCGACTGTCTTCACCTCTAGTGTTTGTTTTCTTAACCTGCATGCTTACTTGTGCTGTTACTAAAATGACTGATGGTCACTTAGAGAGAGGGGGAACTCCTAAGAAGATGGGTGGGATGAATGACAGTATGATAAATAGTTTGGGAATTTTGTTTCTAAATTCCAAAGCAAGCATTGGTTTTCAAGGTTGTGGAGTTTGGGTTTAGCTTTCCTAGTGATTACCTGTCCCGTGGCAGTTAGGTCAGTCACAGTATGTTTCTTCCTCTTCTTGCTTCTCTGTAAAACAGGAATAATATCCAGATGACACCTCTGACGTAGTAGCGTGAATGTCACAAACGATACGGATTGTTCTAGACATACTTGTTGTGCTGTCTGGAAACGGTGTTTTTGCTGTGCTGTATATTGAGTCCAAATCCATGACACCTAGTGAGCGAGCAGGATTCAGCCTTCTGATTCTGGTGCTTAGTGAGCTGCTCACAGCCTTCACTTTAAATTGGGAATTTCTGTTTTCTGCTTAAATAAATCCCTGAATTTGATGTTAGTCCTGACTTTGTCTCCAGAACTGCATAACACTGCAGTCTGAAGAAAGACTCGTGGGCTTGAACATTTGTCAGCTTTTGGGAGCTTTTCTTTCTTTCTTTTTTTTTCTGTTTTTATGATTTTTATATTTTAAGGCATTAATTAGTCTTATATTGATTTTCTCTCCTTTTTATCCTTATGTTGCATATATTCTTTGAGAACACACTTGTGTTTTCAGTTTGCATCAGGTACCTCCTTCTGAAATGAAAGTGGGAGCTGTCTGATCTGTGCACGTCAGCTCGTGTTGCAAATCTGTCCTAGAGCTTGCACATTTGGTTTTTTTTTTTTTTTTGATTTAGCAAAGGCAAGAGATGCAACACAGGAGCGTGCCCAACATCCCAGTGCTAATGGGGTCCAGTCCTTAGAGCTGTCGTGCAGTTACGCAGGTGGAGACGTGGTACAGCCGATGGTTGATCTCAGCTGCCTTTATATTGGTTTGCATCCTTTCATAAGGAGCAAGGTCTAGGCAGTGAATGCTCAGTCTGCGTAGGCAAGGGCACTGTGCATCACTAAGAGAGTAACACAGTGTGCAGCTACTTGAAAAAGTTTGCAGTTCTTCCACTTCTGAATTAACCTGGTGGAAGGCCTGAAATTTTCCTTTCAATACATTCCAGTGTGTACCTAAGAAGCTTTCCACAATGTTCTTATATTCGATTAACATACATATTGCTAACCCAAAAGAAAGCTTATGTAAATGTATGTATGTCGTAAATGTAGAGGTGTTGTGTTCTGTAATAGATCAATTTTGTTTCCCTTAATTAAAACGAAAAATGCGTATTGGCAGAATGAATGGATTAACAACTGTTTTGGCTTACCTTAAAATCCCAACTTGGAAAAAAAAAATAACCCCCAAATCCTTGCATTATTAAAGTTCCCACTACAAAATCTCTAGTGTGGGTTATAGAAAATAGTTGTTTGCTAACCAACTCTATAGCCCTTATTAAGCTGCTTCCATTCTGTAAAGGCAATAGGTCTGAAATACAGAAGTGATTGCATTAAATCCTTGGCTGGCAATTTTGTGTGGGATTGAGTATTGAAATGCAGCAAAGCAAATAATGAAGGCATATGTTTACCTATAATTCTTTTTACCTTGGGAGAAGGATTAAATAGGAACAGTTTGGTTGTTGTCAAATTCTTAACAGTTGCTTTCAAGCATGAAACAGTCCCCGGGCTCTCGGAGGATTTACTTAGCAGTTTGAATAGAGAGGTCTTTACTGCTAATGGAACTGAGATGGCAGGCTTAAGCAATGGGGTGCTTTATAGCCTCTTTAGCCACTTGAGAAGATGCAACATCAAATAGCTGAAATCGTCTGGGTCTCCACTGGTGTTTGGGAAGTTGCACAAAGATTGGTGAATAAATAATTCAGAGCTGTAAGAATGTCTTTATGCCAGAGTGTTGCAAGTATCTAAAAGCTTGATTCACACAAGGTTTGGTACCAGGAGACGTCGTGTAGTTTTTACATGAGCCTAGCCCCAGGGAACATTTACTGATTA
>VXAV01000466.1:11284-57716 GCA_013399715.1 Alectura lathami | reverse complement strand
TTTTTTTTTTTTTTTTTTTTGGGGGAGGGGGGGCAGTTGTGTGTGGCCTTTACTGCAAGCTTCATCCACATGTACAGAACTTACTGAACTTTCATGTTGTTAGTGGGTAAGTTGGTGAGAGTGTGGAAGTGTTTACTACTCCAGTCATCAGCCACTGAGATGTCTGTGTATTTAGGGACTTTTTCTGGTCATTGGCTCAAAACAAAACACCTCTGCCTCACTTACAGTTCTTGACAAAGAACCAATGCTTTGTATTATGTATTTTTGATGGTATTTATATTTCTGTGATTTGTGAATCCCTCAATATACTGTACTGCCTGAATATTTCTTTCACAAGGATAAGATAAACCAACTCCACAAAGTAGCTTTCCAAAATGGCTGTGTATACCAACAGGCTGAACTTTCAGAGTACTTGCCAGCATTCATGTGTGAAAATCCCAATGGGGCTTAATTCTGAACAGCTTTATATGCATACATGAGCAAGAAGCATCTTAGGTGGTTATATTAAATGCAGCTGTAACAGATCTGATATTAAATTTACACTGAAAGCAGCTCAATTTTATTTTTCACAATTGTGAATGCAACTAGTTTATTATTAATACAAATGCTTTTTAAATGTCTGGTCATTATAAAACAGCAGTGGAGCTAAAACAGAACAACTTTTATGTTCCTTTTAAGGTTTCAGAAGGATCTGTTTCGTTTCTCTGCAGAAGTACTAGCTGGTAAAAATGAGAGCTCTTTAGAATTCTAGCAGTTGATTTAATTTGTAAGTTATACAGTATATTAAACTTACAAATTATTGTGCCCTTACACAGAGGAAAGAGAATTTATAGGTGAGTTCTCCTTTGATTGAGTAATATTTGCGAGAGGACTATTTAAGTGCAATAATGGCAAAGGCAATGAGCCTTGCTGCCCTATTCTGCTGATATGCAGAGACAGGAAAGTAGAGGTAGATCACACAGGGATAAGCAGCAGGTAGCAAATGAGATACAATTTAATTACAGCCAGGCATGAGTGAGGTCTAGTTCATCTGGATTCAGAGTGTTAGGTCCACTCATGTCCCGTGTGAGGGTTGTGTTGCACATACAATCATAGAATCATCCGAGTTGGAAGGGACCTTTAAAGGCCATCTAGTCCATCTCCCCTGCAGTGAACAGGGACACCTACAGCTGGATCAGGTTGCTCAGAGCCCTGTCCAGCCTGACCTTCAAGGTCTCCAGGGACGGGGCATCCACCACCTCTCTGGGCAACCTGTGCCAGTGCTTCACTACCCTTATTGCAAAAAACTTTTTCCTTATATCCAGTCTAAATTTTCCCTCTCTCAATTTGAAATAATTTCCCCTACTCCTATCTCAACAGACCCTGTCTGTCCCCTTCTTTCTTGCAGCCCCCCTTTAGATATTGAAAGGCTGCTCTCAGGGCTCCCTGGAGCCTTCTCTTCTCCAGGCTGAACAGCCCCAACTCTCTCAGCCTGTCCTCACAGGGGAGGTGTTCCATCCCTTGGATCGTTTTTGTGGCCCTCCTCTGGATGCGCTCCAACAGCTCCATGCTCCTCCTGGACTGAGGGCTCCACATCTGGATGCAGCACTCCAGATGGGGTCTCACCAGTGCAGAGCAGAGGGGCAGGATCACCTCCCTTGCCCTGCTGGCCACGCTTCTTTGGATGCAGCCCAGGATGCAGTTGGCTTTCTGGGCTGCAAGGGGACACTGCTGGCTCATGTCCAGCTTGTCATCCACCAGGACTTCCAGGTCCCTTTCAGCAGGGCTCTGCTCAATTCCTTCATCCTCCAGCTTGTATTGATAGTGGGGGTTGCCATGACCCAGGTACAAGACCTTGCATTTCATTTTTTTGAAGCTTATGAGGTTAGCCTGGGCCCACCGCTCCAGCCTTTCTAGGTCTCTGTGGATGGCATCCCATCCCTCAGGCATGTTGACTACACCACACAGCTTGGTGTTGTCCGCAAACTTGCTCAGGGTGCACTCAATCCCACTGTCGATGTCATTGATGAAGATACTGAAGAGTATTGGTCCCAGAACACAGAATCTTAAAGGTTGGAAAAGACCTCTAAGATCATCTGGTCCAACCGTCAACCTAACACCACCATGCCCACGAAACCATGTCCCTAAGTGCCACATCTACACGTTTCTTGACCACATCCAGGGAAGGAGACTCCACCACTTCCCTGGGCAGTGTGTTCCAATGCCTGACCGCTATTTCTGAGAAAAATTTTTTCCTAACATCCAACGTGAACTTCCCCTGGTGCAGCTGCAGGCTGTTACCACTCATCCTATCACTGGTTACCTGGGAGAAGAGTCACAGGGTTAGGAGAGGTCATCCCATATGGCCAGAGAGTTTCTGCCCCCCTTGCCCACAGCCCAGACTCTGCCAGCCATCGACTCGGCCTGCAGGCCTGCCAACCTTTTCCTGTCTTCATCCGCTGAGGTGAGTTGGTTGGCTGGCCAGCTCCCCTTGGCCTCACCTGGAAGACACCTGATGGCCCCACCTAAGTGGCAGTTTGCAATCCATCCTCCTCTCCTGTTAGGCCAGGAGGAGCGCTGTGAGGGTTCTGCCCTGTCCTGGGAAGGTCTGTCCTGAGCCCCGCTCCCCCAGTGCAGGCCCTGCTGACGGCTGCGCCTCACAGAAACGAGGAGTTGAGGGCTTCCTTCTTCTTGTCCAGACAAAATGACATAGCCTCCAGGTCATGACCTATCAGTCAGCATGCCAAAATGTACTCTGGCCTGCTCTTCCCTCACTGGGAGAGCTATTGAAGTAGCTGAGGACAGTTCTGTTCTGTCATCAAAGGAACAAAAATGCAAATCTCAGAATTTTGTAATATAGCTCATCTCCTTCTCTCATCTCATAGAAAAACAGATCTCCAAATTAATTAATGTTTAAGTAAAGCTCTTGCTTTGTTTNTTTTTTTTTTTTTTTTTTTTTTTTTTTTTTTTTTGCCTTAAAATTTTTAATTCCCTGAATTATATGCCATTTCTTCTAGTTCATATCCAGTCTGTTTTTTACAGAGTAGAAATTGGAACTCTCTTTGCTGTTGCAGGTTTCCCTCACCTTCTGATTTGAATAGCCATAAAATGGGAAATAAGGAAATTAAATAAAAAGCTTAGGTTTGAAGATAATTATTTTGGCGGACTCATTAATTCATGAGGAAGAAATATGGATGTAAACTTGTATAAGCAAATACTGGGCTTGAGTATTGTATACCCAGGTTGTAGTTTAAATAACATTTGTACTTTTTAAGTAACATTTCTCAAGGTTTTGTTGAGTCAGCAGGACCTAGGTATGGTGAGAAGTCTTACTGATGCGCAGTGTTTTCATGCTGCATTATGGTTGTTTTTAATCAGTGAGGGTTTTCTGTCTGGAAATGATTAATGTGCTCTGCTCATCTGCTTGTCTTCTGAGTGATTCTCTTTGAATGGTTCTGTCAGAATCATCTGTATGTTTCCAGGTATTTGAGGAAGATTTTTGGATCTCGTTGTGTAGATTGCTTTTGCTTGCACAGTGGTATTATTAATATGGCTATCGTTACTTTAAAGCACTAGAAACATTCACCAAACATAATTATTTATGTATTAGAATATGTTTTGATTATGGTTTACAGTTGTAAAACGTGATATTTGGTTTGCTTTAGTGATATTTCTGTATGACAAGAAACATTTTAAGCAATGAACTCCGTGGTGTTGCAATACAAGCAGGTGGAAGTCTGTGGGAAGGTGCAGGTCATTCCGCAGCTCTTCAGTGTGTTCACTGGTAGCCAGCCATCATAGGTGGCAGTGGCTCTCACAGTGGGCTTGTCTTTGTTGTCACCTTGGGTTCTCACAAGTGGTCTCTAAGTTGGGCTGCTCTTACCCCCAGCACGAACGCTGTGTTCTTCCCTTTCCTGTTATGGCATTTGCAGAGCTCTGTGCAATGGCCCTGGGGGTTTCTCTGACATGAAAAAAATAAGGAAGAAGTTGCTACTGAGTGACCTTTTTATTAACTAGAACCTTAAGCAACTTACCAGAGCTGCTGGGCTAAAAGGAGCAACAAATTTTAAGTCAAAGTTAATATTGGTACAGTTACAGTTCTGGTTCTGTAACTGTTACTGCATCAGTTTGTGCACTAGCTGGCTCTGGTTTTCCTAATGAATTCTTGGCTAAAGTTTTGAAGACGCTATCCCATCTTGGAAAATAGTCGACTAATAAGAATGTTTAAAATAAATAATTTTGTGTTAACCACTTAATAAAAAAGCTGTAGAATGTTTTTATGATCACAGTTTGCATGTAGTGGAAAAGCTATCCGTTGTTTTCCACTGGGCCAAATAAAAGAGCCACATTTCCTGTTTTTCAGTTATTTGTGAACCTTTCTTGGCTTCCCTTGTTGAAGCTGGGGAGGGGGCTGTGAGATCCAGCTCTCATTTCACGCTCTTGCTGTCTCGGAAATGAGCTCCACTTTCTGCGGTTGTTGCATTTAGAAGGAACAACTGGGCAATTTGCTGCTTACTGGTATCTTCTGGGGCTTTCTTTTTCCTTCAAATGAAATTATCTTTGTATCATAAGATCATAGCAAATTCATCTTACCTGAGGCAGCTTGGAGCTGGTCAGTGACGATTGTACTATTAAGGATAGCTATATGGTTACGATGGGGTGAGGGTGAAGCTGAATTACTTTTAAATTCAGGATGCTATTTTTTGCACCTGGGAATAAGCCACTAAATAAGAAACAATTTTATTACGTGTATTCAGTAGAACTCTATCTATAAAGCTATCAGGCTTAGAAAAAAATAAACCAACCAACTTCTCTCTGATGGATGGTGAATCAATAATCTCCTGCCGTATATGAAGTGTCCCATAAAGAAGCTCCATCTTAGAGGAGTAAATGGAGATTAGTCCTGCTATGAGAGAAATTCTGTTTCGTAAGTCATCAAGGCTGCTTATTCCCTTTATTTTTCCCGTCCCTGCCCCCCACCAACCCTGTTTTTCTCTCTTCTTCCCTATGGAGAAGATTTTGCTGGAAGAAGAAGAGTGACAATTCTAGCCATGTTACTGCATTCAATCTTCCTTTGTGAAAGTGATTATTGAGAGAATGGTGGGAAATACCTAACAAAAATCATCCTGTTACTTGATACCACAGCAAATTACGGGTTGGTAGGATGGAGGTATGTGTGTGTGCATGTGCTTTTGTAAGTGCAATTAGCCAGAAAAGACTGAAAATTGCAGTATTCGGATGGTTTTGCATTTAAAAATAAAAAAACGGTAAAATTTGCCCCATTCTTCAGCTTCTGTTTCTGATGAGATCAAATAATAGGTGTAACACAGCAAAAACAGTATGTAAATAGCCCCCCCCCCCCCTTTTTTTTTTTGAATTAGACTCAATTTAAGCATTTTTCATGTATCTAATACCAGCAATACATGTAAAGACAATACAGCTTATTTAGTCAATATATCTTTGTACCAAACAGCAGCATCGGAGGAGTTCTGAACAGATATTTATGCTGTGTGGTGGTCTGCCACCAGCAGTTTTATTTCATGTTTATATACAGGTCCTAGGTCAGAAGCAGTACTCACCAGGTAGGGGAGAAGGTGAAAACGTGGCCTGCCCTGGGACAGAACCTTGTCAGAAAGAAATGCAGTCAGTTTCCAATGACCGTATCAGATTCAAAGCGTGTGTCTTTGCCAAGGTGTAACCTCTGCCAGCGACCATTTAAGATCCTGGAGGTCATTTGAAAAAAAATGTTTGATTCTGATGCAGTTGCCTTAATGATAGTAGCTGCACCGGGTGTGACTTGCCTGGATTCCTGCTTAAAGCATCTGGTTAATTGGGCTTGGATCCCCAGAGCTAGGGTGTTCATGCCTGTGTCTCCAGCACCCTTTTCACCTATCCTCTCTGCTCCTGAACTGCCGCTGCATGTTTGCCTGGGCTTTGGCAACTTGTTACAAGATGAGGAAACTTCTAGTTTTGCACAGGAGTAGCAGTAAGTGCTATTGTAGCATCATCTCCAGTCTTAAATGTGTTGCATGTACCCCAAAAGATTCCTGTAAAGGCCAGAGTTCTTCCTGGTCATTGTGGATGAGGAGTTTAGGTCCCAGATGCTTTCAGCTGTGAAACTGTGCTGCCCCTGTGCTCAGTGGTGATGTTGCTGCAGAGTTCAGTAAAAACAAAGGTAGATCTGGGGTGCTTCTCAAAGTAAGAGCTGTGAAATATTGCATTGTTGGCTTTTATGCAGGCAGACTGTAGAAGTTGTATGGAACTATTTTTTTAAGTTCTAAACTGACTCTAAATGAAAGTCCTTATGGGAGGTTTCAAACTGAAATGCTACTTCTCTTCCCCTTATCTGTTTCCCTGCTTCCCCCAAGTTGCTCATCTCCCTGTTTTTCTGAGATGGATTTTCTAGTGTGTTTTTAAACCAAGCTATAAAGGGTGACGTCTGATCAAGTACGCATTTTAAATGGGTTTGGAATCAAAAAGAAAAAAAGTAAACAAATGACAAAATTCAATTGTTTCATCTGGCTGCATGCTAAATTGATGTGAACTCTCTATACATTCAGTGCAAGACCTCAGCGTGGTCCAGATTTCTTTAAAGGCTTGTGAATTTGAGGGTTTCTTGGTAAAATACTGTCAGAGCTATACTTTGACTTTGTGTCTGAGGATTACTGAGGGACAACTTTCTTCCATGATTTGTGATATTATTGTAAACATTCCAGGATATTTAGTATGAGTAATGTGCCTTCATTTGTAAAATATTCGTAGCAAATGTAAACATAACTCTTTAAAATCCCCAGGTATAAGAAAGATTTAATGAAATAAAATCACTCTGTTCTGATGATATAGGACATAATCCTCTCAGTGAGCTTTTCAGGATGTAGAAGTGGAATGGCTGTTCTGAACTGCACGCTCATGCAGACATCTTCTGTTTGACAGGTATTCAAACACACAATGTCACGTGAAAAAGTGAAAATACATTTAAAAAGAAAACAAGAAAAGCAGAACTAGCAGAACTACCTAACATGTTCACGTTGGCATAATTTGTAGAAGTAAGTGCGTTGTGGGCTTTTAATCGACGTTATTCTGTCGCTTGTCTCAGAGAGCAACGGTGAGTACACAGCCTGTTGGTTTACCTCCTGCTTATCATCTCAATACCACTTACGAAATGAGAGATGAACCAGCATGCAGGAACTTCAGCATGTTTCTGTGTCTCTCTGTTCTCATTTTTTAAAGTTTTTTGATTGACTGACTTCTGCTATTCCAATCCTTCCTTAGTGACAGTAATGACAGTGCTGCTTCTCTCCATTTTACTTTTCCATTAGGACTTTCTTTCATGTTCTAGCCCGTATTTCTATTTCATGGTCAGATGGTCATTTGGGCCAACCACTTCCAGTCATTTCTCTTATCTCTCAGCATCAGTTGGAGTGAAAAATGGGGCAAACCGGTACACTGAAGTGCATGTCCCCTCCCATGCTGTGATCCCCCTGAAAATGCCTGTGATCATTGTTCTATCATTTGAAAAGATGTGTAGTCTTTATTTTTGAAGGCTACAAGTCACATTGGATTTCAGTTCCCGAATTTCACATTGACAGGAGGCAGATTGCAGTGAAGACCATAAACTGACAGTTTAGGGCAAGCATGCTATTGCCTGAGGCAGTCAAGGATGTAGACCACTCCATCCTTCTGACTCAGGACATTCATCCCTCCTGAGGTTCCTTGTCCTTTGTGGTGATAGATTGAGAAAGACAAGCAGCACATGGGTAGACAAACACCTCACCCAGGCGCTTGGTGCCATTTAACAGTTTCTTCCTGCATTTGACATTTTCATTTCCCTTCTTCACCTCGCTCATCACTAACTGTTTGGATCTTGTTTTCTGTACACAACGCTAATGCAGAATGATGGAATACAAATACCGGCTCCATTACTCACTTTACATGCTGTATGTTCTAGCAAAATTATATAGGAAGCCTCACTAGCTGAACCATGAGAGGGACATTTAAAATTTAATTGACGTTGACCTTATGCAAGCATCACTCAGCATTAAGTGTGTATTTGTTTGTTTTTGTCATGGAACACTGATATCCAGGAATGTGCAGGTATTCAATTTATTCCTCTGCAATTCTTTTCTGTTTTTATTACAGTCACAGTACCTCTATCAAAATATGCTTTGCATATGAAGTGGTTTCTGGGTTCCCATGTTAATTAGATGTTGCTGCTGTGGTTTACTCAGGTGGGATCTTAATTAAAAGGTTGGAAAGTGCAGTGCAAGCCAAGTTCCTTTATAGACCAAATGTGTGATTGTTCTTGTGTGTCCCAGGAAAGTTACACATGCTTCCAGGGTGTTCTGAGAAGATAAAAGCTCACATTAATATCTAAAGACTCTTCCCTGTACAGCTTTATAAATTTCTGGGGTTCTCCCCCCACCCCATTTCTGTACCTGAGACATGAAGAGCAGCATCTCTCGCGTAGACTACATGCCATTTGTCCCATTGCTGCTCTGCTGTCAGCCAGCCTCTCCATCTTTCCACAGCCTTCCTAAGACGGAGAAGGAGGCTGTTCTTTGCATGTATCTTCAGCACCTCCTTGCTGCTACTTCTGCTCTGAAATAAGGCCAGATTTAAATAGTTACAGTTGTAGTTGATGTTAATGGTATTCATTAGCATAGGGTTTCGATTAAGTAGGGAAGATTAACTAAGACCGTTAACTGGGAAAGAGGTATCTAGAGGTCTTGGGTAATTCACATGGCTGTCCATTTGTACATATTCAGCTCATACTCAGATTGAGGTTTACTTTTTCGTTTGTATCTCTGAGGACAACTTCCTTTCAAAAGGAAACACTGAGCTCATCAGAAATCTGCAGCCGACTGTTCCATCCCATGCTGTGAGAGTGGGTGTAGTGCTCCAGTCTGGAAAGGGAAGGTAGTTTTTTGGAATAGGAAGTAATCTTTGTCTACTCAAACCCACTGGAAATAAAATACAAATGGCACTGATAAGGGTGAATTAAAAGAAAATGAGTCTTTCAAGTGGTAATGCACTTTCTTTATGCAGTTCAGAGAAATTTAAATCAAGTTCTTCTGGATTCTTTAGGCAGAGGGAGCCCACCTGCAGGCTGCAGTCGAGATGAAGCCTGCTCAGTTGTGAAGCGTGTGTGGTTTTCCTGTATTGTTTCATGTTGTTGGAAATAATGGAAGTGAAAGCTCATCAGCTGTGGATTTTAATTGTTGAAAGGCTGAGCTCTACGCATTTGTTTGCTCAAGGACTGAGAAGAGCTACGATGGCATCATTTTTAGCGGCAGGACAGGAAGGGGAGCATGTTCCCTTCTGTTGTTGTGGCCTCCTGACTGTAACGTGGGCACGTCTTGAGACACAATGTGTTGCTGTGTTGCTGAATTAAGCTCCTTAAAGTTGGTGAAGGTGTTTTATTTACTGGGAGAGGTGATTCTTCTTGCTTTGTATGCAACACAAGGTCAGTGTTTAGTGGGGAGGAGCAGGGGGAGTTGGTGTGTGATGAATGAAACCAGCCTCGCTAGGTCTTGTTCGTCAGGTGCGTATTTGCCATTGTGCATTGAGCTGCTGTGGGAGAGATCACGAAGGCAGAGAGAAGTTCAGGCACTGTAGAGATATTACAAGTGTGTGCATCCTTCATTTATCTCTAATCCAAAAATATGATTTTTCTCATATTGTGTATGATTACGTTGAGAAATTCATTATTCTGGGTTATGAAGCTCTGCAGATCAGTGGGACTGCTTTGGTTCTCCAGCTCGTTTTATGGATGTAAGCCATGTGGAACATTGTGTGTTCCCAGACAGGATACTGCTATTGCGTGTTTAGTATTAATACAGAAAAGCTGTTCCCTGAAAATATAAAAAGAGGGCTGTCATGAGGATTTGCAGATACTTTACTGTAAGTTTAAAAAGAACAGGTTGTCAGATTCTTCCAAGAAAAAAAAAGAGGTTAATATTTGATAATTGTCTATAATGTTTCTCATAGATTTTCCAATTTCTCTGCTACTTAACTTCAATACATGCTTTAGAACATAAAATATATTAGTCTGAGAGCCTGATCTCTAGAGATAAGCCAGCTTTCCTTTTTAATAAACCATTTAAAATACAGGGTGCCTAGCAAGAGTTTTGCAGATAATATTTCTGATTGCCTTAAAAATAATTACTTATTTCAGGTTAAATTCTTCCAGACGTATGTACATGACAGGGTATAGATTTCATATCTGATGATATAGCACCAGATTCCCATATGAAAAATCCAGATTTCTTCTGGTAAATTGTTAGGGTTAGTTTCCAGTAGTTATGTAGGAAAATGCTGCATACCACGAATGTATCAGACTTAATTTCTGTTGACTGCTTTTAAAGTGTTCCCTCCCTGAGCTTTTCTTCTTCACTTCTTTACAAACATCAATTAAAAATAGAGATTTTTTTTTTTTTTGTCTTGTCAATGTTTTTGCTCTCCTTTGCAGCATTTTATCTTTAAATGTATGTGAAAATGGGAGCAATATATGGTATTTGCTTACTCTTAGATGCTCCAATCAGACGTGTACTTCTCTGTGTATGATGCACAAATGCTTTATCTTTCAGAATACAGAAACCTACAAAGGTTACCCTGTTAGATGATTGATATCCAGATAAGAAAACAAAACTAATCTGTACCCAAAAAAAGAGAATTTTGGGTTGTTATGGAGGTAGGAAGAATCGATGCTACTTTGTATTCCATGGAAGTTTCAACTCTCATAGTATTCTGTAGGCCTGTGCATCCCAGCACCCCACCCAAATAAACATTCTGTGTCATCTAGAAGTTTGCTGGGTAGGTTTCCTGTGATGGCCTTCATAAACAGATCCTAACTTGGCAGACAAGGTTTACATGCAGTTATGAAAGCAACATCCAGCTACAGGCGTGGTGTTACCAGGCTTAGAGCATTTCAGATCCCACACTGTGTTAGTTTGCTTGCCCCTCTGCGTCTCGCTGTGGGAGCAGATCATCGTCTCCCCTGAGTTTGCTTGACTGGTGGCTGGCACTGAGATGATGTACTTGGTGACCTCTGGGCCTTGTGAAGTGTCTTGGTTCTCTTAGGCAAGTAACGGGACCTAGGTTCGCCCGAGTTCTTACAGAAATGGCACAGAAGCTCTGGGGGGTCAGCGTGTGGTGGCCAGGCCCCCTCCGAGGTCACCTGTTTTGTTGCTGTGGTAGTTTTGAAGTTTTTCATCTTCTGCCAGATCTTGAGACTGCCCTGTTAGAGCCTTTAGGCTTGCCAACTGATTTTTAACCTAAATTGTTTTCAGCTTAATTATTTCTGTGAGAAGTTGCACAAAAGTTGGTGCCATCTGTGTCTTACAAAACGTTTGGCGTCATGTGCTGCATTTCCCATTTCAGTTAAAACTGCAGAATTATGCCAGAAAAACAGGGAGAGCTTTTTTTGCCTATATCAGAGAATTGTCATTCACACAAAGTTGAGCCAAACTCCTCTGGATTATCTTAGCATTTAATGCGCTTTTTATTGTGCTGGCATTTGCTAGGATATGGCAGAATGTCGTGGTGTTTGCTCCTGCCATCTCTCCTCTTGATGTGCCTGTTCTGTCAGGAGGAGATTTTTCTAAGCGCAGTCACTCTTGCAGCAAAATGGCAAACAGTAAGGGCAAGAAAGGACATGGGGAGTAGTGTTCTCTGGCCTGTGAGCTTTACTTTTTTTTGTGGAGGAAGTTGATGGACTTCCCAAATGCATCGGCAGCTTCCAAGTAGGGTAGGTGTTGCTCACTGCCTTTTCCTGGCAGGATTAATGCTTACTAAGTTTTGTCATGACTCCAGTACTGTCTTTGTTTATAAACATCAATATTTTTAGTACATGCTCAGTAATTCAAAGCCCTAGCAGGATGGGAGCAGCTCTGGATGAAGGTAGACAAGAAGTACAGCAGCTCTCTCCAGTGCATCAGCCCAGCCTCTAAAGGTTGTGTTTTAGTTGAACATGTTTAAAAATAAATGGTAGCAGGGGATGGAGGATGTTAGGACAAAGGTAGCTATTTTAAAGGGAGAACTGGGAGTGATTTCTTTGTTATTGTGGCTACGGACATCATTTTCTACAACTTCTACTCTGATGTCAAATTTTGCCTGCAAACCGCCCTGTTCCTGTGCAGAAGGAACACATGTGGTTGTTCTTAGCATGTGGTGCCTTCAGTGGGCAGGTTTGAAGCACGTGTAATCTTTGCACCTGATTGAGCTGGGATTTGGTAGCTGCAGACTCACAATTTTCCTCCCTCCTGTGGTTCCCTTGCTTACTTGTCTTACTCTTTCCTCTGGCATACTGACAGTGTCATCTGCTTCCTTCTCTGCCTTAAGAGAGCTGAGCTATTGAGATATAATTAGCAAAATGTGGTGGGTGGTAGATAGAGCTATGTCAGTGCTTTAGGTGGTTGTCAGAAACCTCTTCCTTTTTAATATCTTTTTTTAATTTTATTCTGTAATTTCTGAAGAACAATGTAGCATACTCTGAAGACCTGAAGTGAAATATGAACAAAAAGATAAACTTCAGCCTGTGGACTCAAAGTGCACAGGAACAGAGTGGATATATTTTTGAGATGTATAGTTTAAGCAGGAAAGAATTCATGCATGAATTTACAGGCTATGAAAATATGATTTCTGGTGGTAGCTATTATTTCTGTTGCATCTTGAAGAAAAAAAAAAAAAATACTATGAAGACATTAAATGTGTTAGAAGCAAACCAAACCAAAAAGTTTTGAAAGACCCAAGTTTATTAAAAGATGGCAGTATTGTGAGTGGATAATCTATGCATAAAGACCAAACTGTGTTTTGCAGAAAATACTTTGTTCTTGTGTCTCTTTACACAGTTCATCTCTAGTCATGAAGTACGGTTTTCTTTGCTGTCAAAGTACTGCGTGTTTACAAATCTGCACAATGATCTTGAGAGAAAAAGAATGTGCAGTCCTATTGTATCCTTGCAAGTGGCTTTTTCATCTTAGATGACTGAATTTTGCTGTAGACCAAAAAAGGCAAAAAAAAAAAAAATAATTATTTTTGCATGTGTGCCATAAACTGTTCCTTGGCAAACAGGAGTTTCAATGGAGAAATGGCATGTGGTTGTTTCCAGTGATACTGATGTATCCTGCTTGGTCAGAAAACAAAACATTGGCGATGTGAGTCAAGTTTTTGTTTTTGACGTGTTGTATTTTTAACACTAGCGTGGGGCTCTCCGAGTGGTTTGGGTTTGGGCTGCATGCTGTAATTTGTGTGCTGCTGGGAAAACGAGGATATTGCCTTTACCAGAATGTAGTCTTGAGTGCCTTAAAAATTTAATTGCTGTTAAGATCAATATATAAAGTAGTTAGTCAATATTTCGCAAAGCTTAAAGGAAGTTGGGAGTTACAAGATTTTAATGAATTATTGAATGCTACTTGAGGGAGAGAGATTTAAATGAACCAAAAATACTTTTCTTTTTTTTTTCTTTTTTTCTCCTAACAGAGTGCCTTACTCTGTTAACAGAAGCTTGAAGTATCCTAAGGCTGAAAGGCTGTTTGTGCACAAGTCACTTACCAGGCATGGTTTGCCCCAGAATTATTTGGAATGATCATATTATAAATGCATAGACTTTCAGGGCTACACGTAAACTGCATGCCATCTCGTGAATTATTCATAATAGCCCACAGGTATAATTATTCAGAGAAGTGAAAATGAAGAAAGTTATTTCCTATTAATGTTTGCTTATTCAGATAATTATTTTACTTCATTTTTTTAATCCTAAATTATCTGAGTCTAGCTTTCACAATGCACCCATACTTTGCATGCATTTTCTTTACAACCCAAAAGCCATGAGAAGCGTGAATCTTTTGTGTTAGAAATTCTTCACCAAGATTTATGTTTTATTTCATTCTGCAGTGTTCTGTTTTCAAACCACAGCTTTGTCTGAGGTGGGGAATACAGACCTGCCATATCCAGACATACACAGTAATGCACTGGAGGATTTCAAAAAAGTGTCAGGGTTGGTGCAGGTGGGGCTCTCCAAGCTGCTAGGTATAAAGTACGAGTGTGGTGTAAGGAAAACAAAAGGCCTCTGGGTGAAACAGAATGCCAAGTAGAACAAAATTGCATTAGGCCGCACTCTGCAAACAGCCTTATGTATGAATGTTTTTACAAATATGAGTCATCCCATTGAATAAAATCAATTGCGTGGTGTTTGAGGCAAGGCCTCAGTCCTCCAGCCTCTCCAGAGCAAGTGCGAAATAAACGAGAGCTCTGTGTGTGCTCCACAGCAGTGGCACAGAACCACAGAGTGGCTGAGGCTGGCAGGGCCCTCTGGGTCTGTCTGGCCCAGCCCCTGCTCCAGCAGGGCCACCCAGAGCAGGGTGCCCAGCCCATGTCTGTGTCGCTTCTCTGCTCTTGTAGAAAGTGCTTCAGAGAAACAAGATGGCAGACGTAGATTTTAATATATTTTGGCCACCCTATTGCATGAGCTTTACATCATTTCTGTGAATGACAAAAACCTTGAGTTATTAATGTATATATTTTTAAGTATGAGAGCCTGGAACTAATTTTTCTAATCACTTTTTTTTTTTTTTTTTTTAAATCACTGCTTTTTGCTTCTTTTGAAGCAGTTTCTTCTTTTTGTAGGTAGAGGTGATCATGGGAAGAAAGTTCTCCAGTGCTGCAGTTAACAGAAAACCAAGCTACTGTTCAGCTTTGTGAGCAGGGGCTGATTCATTTCTTCTGACTTCGTGGCTTAAAGTCAGATGTCTGCTGTAACCCAGTTACTGAGGCTTCTCCAGTTCTTGGTGGCAAGAGATGTCTGGCAAGCTCCCACGTTCCTCTCACTTGCCTTGGATTTCTATCTTAGCATGGAGTGAATTGCCAGGTAGAGTGGCTGTCCCCTCATTATAGATAGAGTGCAAAAATCTAACTTACAAAAAGCTTACAACAAATAGAATTTCAGAGGAAGCTTGTGAGAGGTTGTGTTGGTGTTTGGGCAGCTGGGGCCATGTGGAGTTCCTTGTCAGATGGAGCACTGCAGTTTGCTGCTGTCCCGTTGGTGCTGTCAGTGTTCCTGTGCTCCAGTTTTTGTACTGAAGTCTTGTCATAAATTGTTTTTGAGGATCAGTTTGCAGTTGATTTGTGTTGGTCCATAAACATGCTTCCTTGGGAATTTTAAAGTTCTGAAACTATTCATTGAAGTAATTTTAAAGTTGATCAAAAATTTCAGAAGGTTCGAGGATGGCAAGCGGTACCTGCACAGCTGCTCCTGGGTGCTTGGATGGAGGATGACTGACCTGAGGATCAGGAAAGCTGGTGTGGTAGAAATCCATCTGGCCCCCTTTACCTCATCAATGATAAAGTGCCTGTGCTGGCTTTGGGGGCCTCAGTCTCCCTCGTGGTACATCTCCAGCCTGTCCTGTCAGCTCTCATTCATGTGGGCAGGCCGGTGCCAGCTCCCATTTGCTGACGAATAAAGCTGCGCTGTCAGTTTGTGTGACAGTTCATCCATCTCCCTTTGCCCCTTAAACCTGGTTGTCAGAAGATGGCTATCATCAGACTTGGACATAAAAATCTAAGTGTAAAGTCGTAGAAGACTCGCAGAATTTCCTGTTGGCGGTGAGGTTCACAGGCTTTCTGTAGAAGGATCTCCATACAGTTGGCTCCTTAGATCAGTAGACTGGGATCCCCTAAGTCCTGAGCCCATGGAGCTTTGCGCAGACCCAGCCCGCAGTACCCTGGGGGACTTCCCATGACTTCTTTAAATCCCACATGTGAAACCAACACTGTACACAATGCGTTGAGTTGTGTTTGCACCAAGGGCTGTGACCAGAGATGCTTACAGAGGGATGGGGAGTGCTGGGCCAGCAGCAGGCAGAGCCCAGTGCCCTGCTGAGCTCCACCACTCCTGGAGGTATTTGTGAGTACCTTGGGATGCTGCCTTCTCCTTGGATTTCATGACCTTTAGCTGAATTTTCTCTCTTCTGTGGCTCCACTCCCTGCCCCATCTCTACCTTCCACTCACTGCTTTGTCGTTTTATGTATTTCTCAATTTTGGACAAGCCATGATCTTAGCAGTGTCTGTGTTTGAACTGCATGAAGTTAGAACATGTGGGAGGCAGATCCTCAGCTCACACTCCTCATGTCTGTGGAAGTGGGCAACCTGGCATATAGGCATATAGTCAGGTGCTTGATATAATATTTTTATGTTTATATTAAATTCATATTATAGTCATATTACATATTTGTTGATTTTTTTCTGACAACAGGGTTTGTTGTCAGATTCTCTTTGCTACATATTTTGAAGAATTCCCAATATTAAGCAGGCTTGGACTGCTATTGAGGACAGCGTTTTGTGAACAGTGACTTCATGACTTGTCTTGTTCTTTCACTTAAACTGATACACTGAAGGATACTAGTAAGTTGATTTTTCGTAAGTTAACGATACCTTATTTTTCTTGTACTCTTTTCTACAGTCCAATTTAGTCAAACGTTTTATTTCTATTTGTTGAGTTGGTCAGGTTTCCCAGCAGAATTTTATGAAGATAAGACTACTCTGTAAAACTTCAGAAGTTAAAAATGTTCAACTGTGATAGAAAATAAACAAGAACTTAAATGTGCATCTTTAATAGAAATAAAATCATTCAACATCTTTGAAGTATAGTCACAAATTTTAGAAAGGAAAGAAAATAGTTTCTCAACTCTTTTCTCCCAGAGGTTTTTTATTTCAGGAAAAAAAAAAAAAAAAAAAAAAAGCAAGGTACAAGAACTGATTTTGAAATGTTTCTAAACTTTAATGAAATGTGAAAGTTCATCCCTAGGCATTAAAATCTTCTTGTGCCTTAGTCTGGTATCTCTCATTTGTCCACTTCTTTTGCTTTCCTTTTCACTTTAACAAGTGATCACATGTGCACCAGCTAAATGTCTGATAGATCTCCGGGCAAAGCTGGGTTGACTTGTGTGGAACTGACTTTAAAAATATTTGATGGAACATTGCTTCAGTCTCTGAATACTTGTCAGCTTAGATTTATTACAGCTGCTCCCATTACAGAGATGTGCACTTTGGTCCTTGGGGATCTTTCCCTCTCTCTTGCTGTATAGCCCAGGCTCTTGCGGTGTCACAGCCGATCCGTTATTCACTTCGACACTTCCAGTCCAGCCCAGTGTTGTTAGAGTGACTTAGCACCCAACTTCCTGCTTTGTTTTGTGTATAGGAATACACAATATAGCAATCTTGGCTAAAAACACCTCTTTGTTTTTAGGTGGATGAGCACACATTACATTTTATTTATTTGGAGTAAATTGTCTCTTGATGAACCATGTACTGTGTGAAATGAATGCATCAGTCTCAATATGTATCATTTACATTTGATTGTATTTTATGTAGCCATGCCCCTAGTTTCTGTATGCATAGGTGGGTAACTGTATGCAGATCACGTGGGAATAGGAATGATGAGAGATGATTTTGGAAGATCTGTAGTAAATATGTCAACTTGGTGAAATTATTTTCTTAGAGGTGGCTGGTCTTTATTTTCAAAACTTCAGCAGGAAGTTCAGGGCTTGTGTGAAATTACAGCTGGTACTCCATACTGCTGTAGAACTATGTTTTGTAAAAATATTCTTCAAGATGCTTTCTAACTTTCTGAAGCTCATGTGAACTCTGTCAGTAGGAAGCAGTCACTTTTTGCAAACAGGAGGTGTGGGTCCTTCCAAGACACTAAGTGGTGACTTAGTTATACATCTTCTGTTGATAATGCTGCAGATAAATTGTTAAAATAAATTAAAAACGCTAATGACTTCTGGAGTGGAGTCAATAGGAACTGACAATAAATTAACAATACTAATAATTAAATTGAAGAACTTTGAACAGTAATATACCAGGGGAGAAGCATTATCTGTTTCCATATTTGCTTCTCAAGTGGTTTGTGAGAAGCTTCTGGAAAGTATATTTACTGCTTTCAGTAACATGGAAGAGTGATTTTCCTAATGTCTTGACTGAAAGGATCATTTCAAATTTCAATCTGCATCTCGACCCTGCCCTCAGGACAAAATTCTCCTCACCCCCTACCTTTTCCTGCATCTTTATAGTAAAGCTGTAGGTCAAAACAGCCAACCTTTTGGTGTTACTGGTCATCTGTGCTATTTAAAGTTGTTCAGAGTGGAGCTCCGTAGAGCTGGCCATTTATCCCTGTAGAGGGGTCTGAGTTAGCACGATGAGGTCAGTTAAATGCTCTTTCAATAATTTTCTTCTGTTCTCAGCCCTTGGGTAAAAGAATAAAAGTTGACTTCTTACCAGCCCTTGTCAGAGAAACTTTGGTTGACAAACTTGAAACCAGTGATGATGCTGACACACGGCGCTGAGCCATCCTCCGCACTGTGAGCCACAGAGGTTCAGATTGACCCACTTTGCCTTTCTGACAAATTCTTAATTTTCTTCTGTTCAAAGTGCGCTAATTGACAATTCAGTTTCGGGAAGAAATGAGGTGATTTTTTTTTTTTTTTTCCTGGATTGCGAATGTTTTCTCAGATCATTTTTCTAAACGTGTTTATTCATTGCTCTAGACTTCTACCCCATGAATAAAAGGAGGAACACAGGAGAGATATGAAGGTTAAATGTGTATATCTATATATTTCTGAAAGAATGTTCTCAGCCAATCTGATAAATTCAAGGATTTCAGCCTACAGACTGAAGCTGAGGCGAGATGGAGCAGAAACTGGGAGAAGGAATCAGACCTTATGTAAGATCTGTAAGGCTGTATATGAAAAAAGCTCTAATGCAAGGAATGGAGAGGGAGGAAAACGTACCAATATGAGGAGCCTTTTACAGCAAATTTTCCTCAAATGAATTCTCTCCTCTCTAAGGAGAGGATAATTCCCACTAGAATGGATCTCTTATCTCAGAGGGTCCTGGGCTGAGGGGGGCATGTGGTCTGTAAGGTAACTAGACCATCTGAGCTTTTCTAATAAAATAATACTAGTAATCTGAATTGCAGCTGAAAGTGTAATGACTCCCTGACACTCTGAATTTCACGGTGTGCAGCTCCTCTTGTTAAGCAGCTGCAGCATGCTGTTCAGGCTTCAGTGTCCGTGCTGTCTCAGAGCACTGGGCGTAACCGGACTGGCGTGGGTGGCCAGCAAGGCCTGGGGGTACGGCCGTACCCTGTGTACATGTGACAGCGGGCTGTGTGTGCTTCTTGTGTTCTCCACGATGGCCCTTCATGGAACTGCCACAAGATCGTCTGCCTTCACCCCGCAGTTACTATCGTAGATGGGAACTGAACTGAACATTTTGTGCTAAGTATGAGACTGCTTGGATTTAGTCAGTTCCCAGTCTCCGTTGCTAACGTTTCCTGTGCAGTGTAAGTTGGCTCATCGTATTTACAGGTACCTTAGGTTTTCTGCTGTATGAAATACACTTCTGTTGCATATTTCGTAGCAGGGTTAAGAGCAGGCTTATCTGACCTGCCATCTCATGGTTGTTTTTTACCTCTGCCACATGTTTCCACTAAGATTTCAGTTGAAACTTCTATACTTGCAAGATTATCTTAATCTGTTTAATTTTAGTAGACATTTAATATCGGAAACACACAGCTGTGTTATAAAGTTGTTTCATTTCATTCTCTCAGATGACATTGGATTGCTATTTGGTGTGAGTCTGTCAGCCACCAGATAGGGTCTGCAGAGTGTGGAGTATTTCCTTCTGGGAAAATGTGCTTTCTGTATTCACAGTATTGGAGTGGAAGTTATGAACGGGATTTAATTCTTTTCTCTGTTTTTAAGAAAACCTCCAACTTTCTCCACTGTTTTCCTTCATTGAGTGGTTTTTTTTTTTTTTTTTTTGATTATGCCTAAACTTGAGAGATGAATGTCAGTTTTAGGTCCAACCACAATTTTTTAAATTAGGGAAATGAAATAGAATATCCATATCTAACTAGGTGATTCCTGATGAAAAACATTTTCTAAGATTTGAAGACCACCGCCTGGATTTGGTGGTTTCCTAAAATTTACTGGGCAAGGTGCTTCATGTTTGAAGTTATTTAGAATGCATTTAGTTTCTTTAGGATCTGGAACGACGACATTATTTTTTAAACCACTATTTCAAGACATTAAGGGGCTTTTTTACGTGTCTCTGTAGTGCTGTTAACTGCCCTGGCTTATTTTGTTTTTGCAGATGTAGTTAGGAAGCCAGCAGGAATGGTGACAGAAAATATTTAGACATTCAAAAGATGCAGGAGTGCATGTCAGTAGCTAGACAATATCATGAAGACAGAATCTGGTATACAGCCTCCTTAATTTTTCTGTGTTTTTTGGCTCTTAATTGAGAGAAGCAGATGCTCAGGGCTGCTTTTGATATGCTTGCAAGGTAAACTTAATTAGATAGTCATTCACCTGCTGCTTGTGTGCAACTCCATCGATTGTCCTGCCGGCTCCTGTGCTGGCAGTGCTTTCAGTAAAGGGTTTGCTTAGTGTCCAGTTCTGTACCTGTGCCATAGGTGTCAATTGCTTCACACCAACTTAAAATCGTTATTGCAGAAATCCATTTCTGATTGTGTTTACAGGCTGGGCCAATGTTTGGGCATGGTTCATAGTGCTGAACTGCTGGAGCTGTCTTTCCTGGCTGGTGGAGGGGCTGTTCCTATGTTCAGGGGTCCTGCTAGGTCCACCTTTGGAGGTGGAGGAGAGGGCTTCTCCCTAACTTCCAGTGGCCAGTAATTGCGTTACAGGGATGTGTTACTTTGTTCACCTGTGCAGGTTGCATGGCAATCTGTTGCTTATTTATTTCATTGCAGTGTAGTGCCAGCCTTACTTTATCCTGATGTCCTACGATCTGCTAGGATGTTCAAATCTTTTAGCTTAGCTAAATTCTTAAACTTGGTATACGGGCATACAGGTGAAAGTGTGAATGCTGTGAGACTGGAGCAGTCCCCTTCAGGAAACAGCAAGATTCACTGCAAGGAGCACTGAAATCCCAAAGGTTACAGAGGGCATGGTGGAGTTGCTGGGAGGTGGATACCTGCCTTTATTCACCTCACAGTGTTGTGGATTGATCCTGGTGGCAGATAACACCACACAGCCACTTCCTTGCTCCCCTCCTACAGTGGGGCATGGGAAGCGGAAAGGAAGAGTAAAAGCAAGAAAACTTGTGGGTTGAGATAAAAATTCTTTAGTAAATGAAAGAGACATGGGGAAAGAGAGAAACGAAATGATGAAAAGGCAATCACTCACCACCTCCCACGAGTAGACCGATGCCCAGCCAGCTCCTGAGCGAGGGATGGCTAACTTCTCTAAGCTCCTCTTTTCATTGCTGAGCACGTTGTTGTATGGCATGGAATATCTCTTCGGTCACCTGGGGTCATCTGCTCAGTTATGCCCCCTGCCAGCTTCTTGGGCACACCCAAGCTGTCACTGAGGGGCAAAGTGAGAAGAAGAGAAAGCCTTCAGTCTGTGCTAATGCTGTACAGCAGGAGCTAAGGCATTGGTTTTGCTCACAAATCTGAAACATTTCTGCATAGAAAAAAATTGACCCCATTCCAGCCAGTTCCCAGTGCACAGAAAGACAGATGTAGATGGTAGAGCTGGAATGTAGAACTCATTGTAATCTTTCTGACACCTGTTATCTCAAAAGATTTGAGACTTTTCAGTATCTTAAGGGGGGCTACAAGAAAGAAGGGGACAGACTCTTTAGCAGGGTCTGTTGAGATAGGACTAGGGGAAATGGTTTCAAATTGAGAGAGGGGAGATTTTGCCTGGATATAAGGAAGAAGTTTTTCACAATAAGGGTAGTGAAGCACTGGCACAGGTTGCCCAGAGAGGTGGTGGATGCCCCGTCCCTGGAGACCTTCAAGGTCAGGCTGGACAGGGCTGTGAGCAACCTGATCCAGCTGTAGGTGTCCCTGTTCACTGCAGGAGAGCTGGACTGGATGGCCTTTAAAGGTCCCTTCCAACTTGGGCGATTCAATGATTCTATGATTCTTTTCTCAGCTTGGAAGAACCATGCTTATGATGGGTATTCCTTGCTTCTAGGAGATGCTTAGGAAAAACACAGGGAAGGAAAATGTCCATTAGGATGCACAGAATATTTCAGTTTTGAGGGTTTCTGTGGGAGAGGTGAGGGAGGGTTGCAAGACAGAGAGGTTATAGATTAATGTCAACATTTAGAGGTTACTTTTTGTTAGTGATTAAAATAGGACTTAGGGAGCTAGAGTGAGTTTTAAGAGCTTTGAGTGCTTGCTTCTAGGTCTGACTGTGCAGACAAGTTATCTCTTCTCAAAGTCCAAAAAATGCTTTGCCTTGCCTTGTGTTTTAGACATGTGAAAAGGTTCTGTTTAGTTTTAGAGCTTGAATTATAGAAATACGGGCACAGAGTTAAGAAGGCATTCCATGTTGACCAATTATGATATGTTAATCAAAGGAAGTATATGTGAAATTGGTGCCAAAGTGACAGAAACAGATAATTCCATAAAACATCCTGCTTTCCTCCTTTTCTTCTATATCTGCCTTGTCTAGACTTACCAAAGACCCAAACTTTTAACTTTGTGTTTTAACTTTGCCTTCAGCTTCACACCAAGTCACAGTTATCTTTTCTTCAGCTATCCATTCAAAGTTAGAGTTAATAAAGTGAAGGTTATCCATTTCCCCAAACACTCCTACAGGCAAACCAACAGATCTCATAGCCAGTCACTTGTTGGTTAGTTATGTTACATGGATGTGAAGGCTGTTCAGCATGACCTGGAAGGCCAAAGATCTCTGTCCCCGTGAACTTTCCTGAGTAGCAGCTAGGTTCATGGTGAGCCCCACTGTGACTGTATGTTGGCAATAATCTCTTGAATATGTGGTGTAGGGACTGCTCTAATGTTGAACCAGTCTGCAGGAAGTTTTATGTAACTTATGCAGTAAAGAAGTGTTCAGAAGTAATTGCCTGAAGTATTTAGGGAGAAGAAGGAATGTAAAAGTAATGGACCTCTTACCATTTTCCTCTTGGCCCTGTGCATGCTAAGAAGGTGGAAAGTACTTTTAGCCGAATAAATTCTCTTGTGGGTGAAAGTAACAGTAATTTTGTGGTTGCGTATTCAGCATATTTAAAGATGGAAGGTGAGCTCAAGAACCATTTGGAAAGTTCTTGTCATTGTTGATGATTAGGGAAAGGGAGGTCTTGTTTTTAACAGGGAAGGACTGATACTTCAGATGTCTGTCCCGAAGGCCATCTACTGTTCTTTCTGTCTCATTATGTGGGATCTTTCGTAACCCTTTATGTATTGGTCCTCTGGAGCACTTTCAGCACTTATACTATTGTTCTTTCTGATCCCAAGCCATGGTCGGAAGGACTGAACTCAAAAAGGTAAGTGTAGCAGGGTCATCTAGGAAGGTGAGGTACCAGTATTTGTGTATGTAAAAGTAGGACTAGCAGATACTGTGTATACATTATATAGCCTGTGTGTTCTGCAACATTCAAGTGCTAAAATCCAGTATATGTGTGGTTACAGTGGAACTAAAATGTTTTTCTGCTAACAGTTTATTTCCCTTGATGAATGGGTGTGAGTGATCGGGGCTTTTGCTGGCAGAGCTATACCAGCAAAACTCTCATATCGTGTTTTCCCAGTGGATCTGGAGGGGTCCTCCCACATTGCAGGGGACCATGTGGAGCAGCAGGTTCCCGTGTCCTCAGTCAGCATGCATTCTTGTGTGTGTTCTCAGTACTGTTTGGAAAATCAGGAACAAGTGAGGAATTACATTGGGTATGCAGAAATAAAAATGTGCTTTATCCCTGCAAATGAGTTGCTTATATATTTAGTCAGCTACAGATTCTCTGCATACTTAAGATCTTGTGTATCTTCCGCCTCTCTCGGAGACCCGAATTTAAATCCAGCACTCAAGGATATCATGCGGATTTGTACACTTGCTGGTGGATTGCAGTTCCATAAAACAATGAAAAGATTATGCTTATCCATGCTTATTCCATCTGTTACAGATGTAATATTAATAATATTTTTTAACTTAAGTCACCCAGCTATAATCCAGTGCAAATTAACTGAAGTTGGAAATATTCTCCATTGTAGCATTTCAGGCAACAGAACACGTTAGGATGAGTATTGAAAGATACTTATCCTAACTTGTGAAAGATACTGAGATAGCTACATTCTTTTTTGCATACAACATGATTTTCAGTGGAAAGAAATCACATTGCAGCATGTTCATTCCACTGAGACAGGCTTGCTGGCACATTGGCCAAAGTGGCCCTTTTGTGATTTGCATAATTTTTTGTGATGCAGTTGCTTTAAACATGTTAAATTATGTAGTGATAGGATGATGTTTAGGCTCTCACTTAATATTACGGAAAATGCCCTCAACTGTGCAGAATTGATCTGTAGCTAAATTGTTACCTGATATTTCCAGCAGGCTGATGACAGGGTCAGGGTAAAGTCCAGCTAGCATCCCATGTGCCCTTTAAATTTCTTGTGTTCCCAGTTGTTTGTAATTAAAGAGCCTGAGATGCTCTACTTCTTGCTCAGATAGATCAGCAGGGTCAGCTGTCTTGAAGTCAAAATATGTATGTAGTTTTATTACTAAAGAACTAGCTGTGAGTTTCTGTTTAGAGGTGCATGTAGGAGGAAATGAGGTCCGCAAATGCACAACATTTCTCCTGTTACTGCATCTGTTGGTTAGACGGGTCTTAGACATTTGCACAGACACACCATATTATGGTTAGTGTAAGCTATTTAATTAATGTCCTGAATTTCCAAATTGGTCTATACATGAATGCCTTCATCAGCAGCTCAAGTGAGATAAAATGAAAGGCTGGTGCAATAGGAGCAGAGATTTCTAACAGTAATACGAGAATGCTTTTCTCAATTTATCATTTTCTTAAGAGGTTTTATATAGGAAGTAAAAGTTCAGGTATTGAACTATATTTTAGAAGAATAATTGTACAATGTACTGAACAACAATCAACATTTCCAATGTACATCTGTGTGCTGTGCAGAGACCGTGGGTAAGTTGCTGTCCACTTCTTGTAATAGGATTGTATATTTATTTATTGAATGCTTTAAAATAATCCTTTTTTATTATTTTGCAATATGATAATATTTCTTTTTAAATGAACAACATGTGTGTCTAACATGCATTTCTCAAGAGTCAACAATTTCCATGAAAGCTATCATGGTGTAATAGCATTGTATGAAAAGCTGCTTTTCTTCATAAACCCTTATATTAAATCCCTCAAAGCAGCAAGCAACATGCTGGCCAGGGAATTAACTTCAGATTGAAGATAAAGAAGAGGCCAAAGTTAATGACAGCTACAGAAAGCTGAAAGATATAATTCAAGTAGGAGCATAACAGCTTGCAAAACAGGTTGCAATATTTGCTTTATGAAGAATAGCTAGTACAAAAGTAAGTGTATTTTCGGCATCTGCAGAAAACCAGATTTCCTGGTAAATACATTCTTAAGTTAATACTCCTGTGAACATACAGGAAATAAGTTTGGGCTGGTTACGTTTGGCATGACATGGGCTAGCTATTAGGCACCAGAATATAAATGATAATACTGTGTATATATATATATATATATAAATGTAATACAGATTTAGTTACAGTGGTCAGACTTAATTTCTATTCCACATTATGAGATATTCAAATAGAAAGTAAAGCTGTTTCCTGGGAAAATAAGTAAGTACATCTTATTTGCAGTTGAAACCCATAATGACAGGTACCAAAAAATTCTGAGTCCAAGAAGTATTATGGTTCTCATTACTTTTCCCATTTGCCACAGAAACATACAGTAAATAATCTGCAAGATACAGATACTCATCAGCTGTTTTCAGTCATATTTCATCAGGAGCTTTCTTTATGTATGAACCTCAGTTAGGTCCTAGAAATTGATGTGATGCTTCAAAACATGCCAGAAGCTAAAGATGGTAGATCACACAGGAATTCACAGCTGTCTTGATTGCTTTAGAAGATGTTTGAAAAGTTAAATTTCTTCTTACAATAGCTTAATTTCATCTGATTGGGGTAATATAAAATACTGCATGCATTTCTTAGTAGTCAAGGTAAAAGAACTGGTCAGGTGTGCAGTGGACAATTCAAATAAGCATTGTCAAAATTTGGGTGTTTTAGGCAAAGCCTGAATTACAGATCATTGTTGGACTCTATTCTGCCTTTGCATAACCCCCAGAATCTTAGAGCAGTTGAGGCCCTCTGGGTCCCTCTGGCCCAGCCCCAGCCCCAGCAGGGCCACCCAGAGCAGGGTGCCCAGGCCCACGTCCAGGCGGCTTCTGGAGACCCCCAGGGAGGAGACCCCACAGCCTCTGGGCAGCCTGTGCCAGCGCTCCGTCACCCGCACAGCACAGCAGTGCTCCTGGTGCTCAGGGGGAGCCTCCTGTGCTCCAGGCTGTGCCCACTGCCTCCTGTCCTGGCACTGGGCATCACTGGAAAGAGCCTGGCTCTGTCCTCTTTGCACCTCCCTTCAGGTATTTACAGACATTGATGAGATCCCCCTGAGCCTCCCCTTCTCCAGGCTGAGCAGTCCCAGCTCTCAGTTGTTCCTCACAGCAGAGGTGCTCCAGGCTCTTCATCATCTTGGTGGCCCTTTGCTGGACTCTTTCCAGTATGTCCATGCCTCTCATGCTTTTTTACTGGGGGGCCTGGAACTGGACCTAGTACTCTTGGTACTCCAGGTATGGACTCACCAGTGCTGATAGGAAGGAACACCTCCCTTGACCTGCTGGCACCACCCCTCCCAGTGCAGGGAGCCTTTTCTGTGGCAAGTGTGTGTTACTGGCTCATGTTCAATTTGGCATCCATCCCCCAGGTTCTCTTGTGCAAAGCTGCTTTCCAGTTGGGCGCCCTGGCACACAGTGCTGCTTTTAAGAGAAATTGTGCCTCTAACAAATCAACCTTCCCACCAGTTTTTCTATTTTTTTTTTTAATGTAGATGTTATTCATCCAAGGTAGAAGAGTGGCATGAGTTAGTTCGTTTCTTGTCTATATTGCATGAATTGAGAGCTGTGTATCTGAGGCCTACTTCACTGACAAAACCCTGTGCTAGTAGAATACTAACAGTAAAGTGCTGTCTCAAGTTCTTCTTTCTCAGTCCCTTCCTCTTCCACTGTCTGTGCTTCAGTTGGGTAGCATTAATCTTTGCATAACCAGAATCGTCAGATTTTCTCCTTCGTTTTTGTAGATTAGTCTAGTATCAATAGTTGGAGATGAAGAGAAAGACAGCAATTTCAGAGTAACACTGAAAGCTGTGTGAGATCTCTCCTCTGCCCCAGCTCAGTGCTTTGCATCAAGAGGTAATGGCCTCAAGCTATGCCAGGGGAGGTTCAGGTTGGATGTTGCATTCTCAGAAAGAGCGGTCAGGCACTGGAACAGGCTGCCCAGGGAGGTGGTGGAGTCTCCGTCCCTGGAGGCGTTCAAGAAACGTGTAGATGTGGCAGTCAGGGACATGGTTTAGTGGGCATGGTGTGTTGAGTTAACAGTTGGACCAGATGATCCTAGAGGTGTTTTGGTTCTGTGATCTGTAATGGTTAATGGTCTTAATGGTTCTGTGATTCTGTGGTTCTGTGATCTGACTCTCGCTTGTACTGCAGGAGATGGCTTGGTCAAGAATATGTGCGCCTCGGTCCTTAGATGTAGCTGTGGTCTCAGTGACGTGGTGCTGCCACGTGCCCGTTCCTCCTTGGGCCGGCGAGGTTGGCTGTGGTCGTGTTCTGTGCGCTTACTGATGAGAAATAACGCGAGGATCCCTGCAGTGAACCAGAGTTGTTCTGTAAAACACAGTGTAAGTACGTAGTAGCAATGCTCAGCTTGCATGAGTATAGCATTGCCAATGTAAAAATAAAATCAAAATTTTATTTGGAAAAGGTGCACGAAACTATATGATAATGTAAACATGGAGCCATATTCAAGCAATGCTGCTGTCAAGATATTTTTACAGCCAGAGAGAAAGACACTTTCATCAGTTCTCCTGGTAATTCTTTACATCACACCTCACCAAGAGTACAGGAACTTTGGATAATGAAGTCTTTATTCTACCTAAAATATAAACAAAGCTTTTTACATTTCTGTTGTTTATAGAAGGTGTCTGTGTACCATGGGTTGCTAGAAAATGCATCACAAATTAATGCTGCATTTTAAAACGTGTTAAAAATTATCTAGCAATTACGCAGTTTAATCAGCATCATCTGAATCTCTTGAGCAATGATGCCAATACAGTCTTGGAAGTTAAGTAGGGGTGTTTATTAAAACCGTTGGAAGTTATCTGTTCCAAGCTTTCCCAGTCTCAGCCAGATACTAGAGCAGGAATAAGCACCACATAAGGGAACACTTTAATGACAGAATCCTCTTATCTCAGAAACCAAGTAATAAAAATAGTTATTGTTGTCTGGATGCGGCTAGCTTAGCCTTGGCATTAAGTACCACAAATAGGAATCTGCATTCTTAAAGAATGGCTTACTCGTGCTCTCCAGGCTGGGAGGAAGAAAGCTGCAGCTTTGTTTTGTGCAGAACTTCCTACATGGTTTAAAAGGTAAAAGGCCAGTAATGAGATTTTTGAAGAATTCATGAATATTTATTTTATATATTTTTAATACAGCTTCCTCAAGGCACTTACCAAACTAGTTCCTATTGTTATACCTGGTAACAGAAGATTGGTATGGTTTTTATTTTAGAAAATTCATAATATTTTTACTGAAGAACAGGTGGAAGCATCGTCTTGTTGAATATTGTACGAGAACAAACAAAACTAGGCTGTCTCTGAGTTCATAATGTGCTGCCTTGCTCCTGTGAAAAATCTTGTTTGTGAGATGTTTCCTTGTGTGGCTTAAGCCACCTGTTTCTTCCTGATGGATTTCAGGATGATGAATGTTGGCTTCTCTCTAGAGAGCCCTCTTAAAGCAAGATGCTTAAGCTCTAGTGTAAAGCAGTTTGAAAGGAATTGGAGATGAAAAGTGTTTTAATAGAAACTTTTGGCTGTGGAAATTGGTGACTCACCCCATTCAATTTACCTGCAGGGAGTGCAGTGGGGTTCGTGCTTTTTTATCTCATTACTTCAGCCTTTAGATCCCAATTAAGCAAAGCACTCTAGCACAAGCACATTGTTATGGGGGCAACCCTATTAAAGCAAAGAGGCTCTCCAGATCCCAAGTAAGCATATGTTTGTATGCTGTTTTGGATCTGGACCTGTGTTAGCAATGTGGAAGGCTCTGCTCAAAGAACAGAGAGACGAAGAGGCAGTTCTTCAGCTGGAGGGAGTTCTCTCATGGAAGGCGCAAAGTGGTTATATCCACTCTACCTAGTAAAATATACATAACGTACTTACTGTAAGGGTGGTCGAACGACGGAATGGACTTCCTAGAAAGGAAGTCTGTCAGTGTTCAAGAGGCATTTGGCCAATGCCCTCAATAACATGCTCTAACGTTTGTTCAGCCCTGAAGTGCTCGGCCAGTTGGACTAGATGATCTCTGAATGTCCCTTCCAACTGAACAATTCTGTTCTCCTCTTTTCATATAGTTAACATACAAGTTTTAACACTTTTGTTTTCTGTGATGTGAATATTTCAAAATTCTGGTCAATGGCCTAACCAATAGGAAACTAAAGCTCTGTCAATTCTTCCAGTGTGTCATGTACCACAGCTTCTGAGAGATGCAATTTTTCCCTGTCTGTGGTATACCTTGAAGATGGGCCGTGAGGATTAGCATAAACAAAGGAAAAGTTTACCTTTGAATTTCATTTATGAACATGTCAGCTTTGATCTAGGTCTTGCAATAATTCATCTGAGACTGGGAGAAGGACTTAGCAATGCTGGACTTTACTTTCTGCCTTGTGTGGGGAGGGCTGACTCCGTTTGTGAGTTTGGGCTGACTCAGGCAGACTGTTCCCTTGTGTCAGCTCTCCTCTACAGGCTGGCTCTAGGCTTCAGCCAGACTTCCTTAGGAGAAAACACAGGGAACTTAATGAACCTGTGCAGTTAAAACTCTGGCTTAAATATGCAGCATTATGTTGTATTTCTGAGCTTGAGAATTCTCTGTGTAGAGTCAGATGCAGCAATGGTGTCTTATGCTGTAGATTTTAACACCCACCTACTTGAACTTGCTGAATCATCAGAAGCATTTGACATGTCTTGTAACATCTCCTCTTCCAAAATACACTTCATATTTTGCTGAAATGATTCTCTTCCAAGTCTCATGAGCTTTTTTTGATCTTTCTCTTTTGTATCCTTTCATCCTACAAGGAAGAAGATAACCTGCCAAGTTATTAGCGGTGTAGATTAAGTAAAATCTCCTTATCTTGAGGACATTTCACATACCTTGTTATGAGTCTGATTAACTTCTTTAACTTAAATGCTGTGGTTCTTGTTAACAGAGGCCATGTGATTAGCAGACGGAGATGTTTGGTATTGCAGATGAACATCCTCTGACTTCTCTTCATCTTTCTCTCATTTGATGCCATAGTGCATTCTTTTGAGATAATATTTTTGTAGTATGTGAATCCCTTTGAAACTTACACATTCTTATTTCTTAGAAAGCATAATTACAGCTTCATTAGCGAACTATAGTCATGAGATTTTGCCATGCTGATACTAGTTTTCTTATTTGACCATTAACTGATTTTTGTAGTTAGCCAAACTTGGCTACAAGTTTGCAGCTAGTCAGAAGTTCAAGGCCATTAGCTGTTTGGGATGACCTTGGGTTCACAAAAGCACGTCCAGTGCTTTGCAAGGTTCTCTGGTTTATTTTTTGCCATAGGGATGTGCAGCCAAGTGTGTGCCTACGTACTTCTGTTCAAAGCATTTGCTCATATTTATATAAATACTCAGTGGTGGGACACCCTTCTTTCAATCATTATTGCAAGTGATCTTCAGTTACGGTATTAAGGTGCAGAATAAGTCTCTGTGACCAGCCATAACGCTATTTAGGAAGCAGCCTGTTTCACATACTTCATGTGGCCTGTGAGGAGGTTCCTTCACTTTCGCATGTGCTGGATTACTTGTGATAAAAATGATCTAAGAGACTTTGGCTCCATTTTGNTAATGATGGGAGTTAATGTTGCTAGGTTGTCAGAATTAATCTAATTAATGTTTTTGTTTATGGGAAAGCTATTATCACTAAGAAATCAACATTATTTGGGTAATTTACCTGAAGTAAATTAATGTTGACAGGAATTACGACATGATACCTATCATAGCTTAAGACCACAGGAGATGTTGTTTACTTGTAATACAAAACCAGCGCCTGCTAAAATTCCTTTCTTTGTGCCCCATACAACATTGACAGCACTACTAACTTCTGAAATTTCAGGTGACAGGGGGGTCTGTGTACCGATCTGATCAATTATATGGTTACTGCTGACATTTCATGTGATAATTTACAAACCCCAAGAGAGCAGTATGATCCAATTGCTTATTCTTGAGCAAGCTTATTTATTAGTGTAGGCACTGCTACAGTCTTACAGTACAGCTTCCAGAATCTGCATCCTCCAAGACCACATCTGCAAAATTCAAGCTTTCTGGATGCAAATTCTTTAACAAAATTTTTGGCCTAAGCACTTTGAATATGCAATTTAAATGATATGACAATATCATAGATAGAAATAAATATTGAATCCTGAATGTTCAGTTTAGGAGTTCGAGGGTGCATCTTTCTTCTCATAGCTTGTTGTTAACAAGCCTGTTGTGTGACCTTCAGTTTTGATTGTTTGAGGCAAAAAATAGGTTCTATCCTGTGCAGTGTTCCATGATATTGATAACACTGGTAATTTGTCTTTCATGTAGTTGTACCTGTAGATATAGTATTTGAAACTGGAGAAGCAAAAGATCCTGTGTAACTGATAGTTCTCTCATAGGATATTGTATTTCCATATTTATCCTCTTTATGCTAATCATACAGTCGCTGTATATTCATTTTAGCCGATTTTCATTCTGTGCCTGTTGACGTGGCTGTTTTAACTCAGTAGATTTTATGTCTGAAGACGATCCATAGAAATACAAACAAGGAATTGTCGCAGCAGTATTTCATTACCAAAGCTGAGGGATGTCAGACATAATTACTGAGACTAACATCTGGAGTGGTATATTGAAGGGAAACCTGCCAGGATTGTAGCATATACAAAGCAGCATTATCCATATGTATGAAGCTTTAGAACTAGAGCAAGTTGGGTGAACAGTGCGAGTAAAAGGTATAAACCACAACAAAGATAATTTATGAACGTGCCCACTGCCATGATGTGTCAGAGTAAGCTCCTCCAAGAGTCTGCATCTCAGAGCTTTCCAAAGGAATGAGTGCCGTTCATCCACAGCAGATACTGGCAAAACCTTTGGGATGCAGACTGAGTTGGTAGTGAAGAGTAACTTTGCAAGGTTCTAAGCTATAGGTGTCAAACTCTTCCACTGGACTCTTTCTGTATATTCACAAGGTGAAGCGAATCCTCATTCTTATGCAGTCTAGGGGTAAATAAAATCTGGAACTCTTCAGCACAGAAGAAAGGTCCAAGGCAGTGTGCACTTGCAGGATGGGCAGTTGGATTTTGTGGGCTGCTCCTAGGCTCCATTAATGGTTGCTGTAGGAGACAGTTTTGGAGTGCTGAGGGTCTTGCTACTTGCACTCTTCCTGCACGAAGCATGGTAGAACAGCTTGGAAAAACTGCTCCTTGTTTGGGAAGCCAGTGTCTTCTCACAAGTGTCTTTTCAGTCTCTTCCTTCCAGCTGAATGGGAGCTAATGACCTATGAGTGTTTGATAGTTGTAACTGGCATAGAGCCTGTCGTTTATTTTTGGCACATGGTGAGGTAGAAGTACAGAAGTCATGTCTATGGACTTGGAAATCTCCTATCACCTTTTTAAGTTTTCTTTATGAGGCCTCCAGTAATGGATGGGATTCTGTGCAGCTTCTGTGCAGCACAAGGCTTTTGCAGCAGATGCATGTATTACAAATGCAAGCAAAGGTATGCAGGTATTGCACCCGTGTGTGGCGTTTTGTCATATTGTCTTCTGCTGGTCATTTATACTTGTAGCACCTGTTAAAGGGAATATGATAAGCATGGATACTCTCTATCTCATACTGAGAGATGGGGGAGAAATAAGTTTGTACACTAAAATATTTGCTCACGGGAACTTGCAAAATAACCTGCTTTTGTGAAATGAGAAGAACTGTCGCAAATTGTTTTCCAGCGGACTGCATAGCATGATAATTTGGTATGTGTAAAACAAAATACATTTACTGAGCACACAGAATACTTGGACTTGAAGGCTTGTGTTGCTGTAAAAGTTGCTAGTGGTTGCTGTTTGCAGAACAGGCAGTATCCTGTTTTCTTAGCTACGATAAACACATGCTTACAGATCTGCCTATAGCAAGAGTTTCAACTCATGCTTAATAATTAAGAACAAATAAGTCCCCAAGGAGATGTCCTGTCTTTTGTTACACATGAAGAGAACTAGAATGCTACCCTAATCATTTCACTTACTGCTTCCTGTTCCCAGGATACTGGCCACAGCTGATACATCAGTATTTTGTTTAAAAAAATGTTCATTGAAAAATCTAAAATGTTTGAATATTATTTCTCCCCCTCACTTTTGGCAGTTTCAAGAAATTAGATAATTCTCAAGGAAGCTTTAATTGTAAAATACTCAGCTGCATTGGAAAAAAGTAATAGCCCATTAAGGCAGGGTTAGTATTTTAAATTTAATAAAGCTAGTTTTAACTACAGTGCAAGTCAGTAAAACCATCGTGGGTTTGGTTCAGCCAGTCTTTGTAAATAATCACTGAATAATACTAAGGACATCACCCTTGGGATGGCAGTTCTATATTCTTTGGCTTTGAATATTCTTTTGGGGATGTGCTGAAACCTGATGATTTGCATGAGAAAATCCTGGTTCTTTAAAAGAAATTTGCTCAAATGAAGAGGTGCGTTCACTTTCAACAGTAAGTGAAAACAGAGGCCACAGTGGATTTAATCTTGGTCAACAGTAAACTTCGAAACTTATGTATATGGATGACTTGTGCACGTTAATAATAGTCACTTATTTATTTTAGAAGTAATAAATAGCGTAATTCATTACACCGATATGTCTATTTTTCATTTAGATCTGTTTTTTTATGGGTAGAAATACTGAAAATGTGCTGCTTGACAGTCTTATGGATAAAAATGCAATATATAATGTTCCAGTTCGGAGCTGAAATGTCTGTTTAATGAAGCTCTGCCAATGCATCAGATTTATGTTGCAAACAAATCTTCCTTTTGCATTTGAAGATGAAGTTGAGCACTTGTTTTATTTCCTTATATATTACTGGTTTGTTTTTGCTCAGAAGAAAGTAAGTAGAGAATTTATTAGAAAAGCTGAAACACAATCTAAGCACAAACTTATCGTTACATTTCCAAACAGAATGATGATGATCATCATTATTTAAGTGTTCCCCCCCTGTCCCCAACCCCTTTAATAACCTCTGTGTAATCCTTTAATCCTGTAAGCTTTTATCTGGGGCTTAGTATATATTACCAGAGCAACTTTCTTTCATTACAGCATCATCAAAGAATGGATTTCTGATGTTCTGTAGTGTACAGGGAGCATTAAGAACTTTTTTTTTTTTTTAAATCAATTCCTTTCTGTCACTGCTTTACCTTTTGTATGTAGCAAGTTATTTTCCTTCTGCTTCTCATAATGTTTTTGAAAGGCTAAGCATTAATGGTTTGGAGGTGTACTAATAAAAATCCTGTAATTTAGTATTTTTACTAAAACTTTCATAGTGGGAGATAACTTCAAAGTTGATCAGGAATGTCATGTAACTCACTTCGTTAATTTATGGCCTAAGAATTCTTTTCTTACTGTATAACAAGCTGACCTTTTGCAGATTGTCAAGACAGAATGAATAAATGATGCTGTTACAATAAAAAGGTTGTATAAAGTGAGAGTGGTGTTCTTTGTTTTGAAGGCTGAAAGTCTGGTTCTGACCCTTGTTAGTCATTGATAGACAATTAGTTTTCTAATGATCGATAAATTTCCTAAACAGCTGGATTGTTAGTTTAATAAAAAAGCTCCGTTGTAAATATGAACCGGTTACGTCAGTGCTCTGATCTTTATTCAAGACAAATCTTTAAGCCGTCCAAGCAGTTATTTGAAATATAATGTGTAGACCTTATTTTTATTAATGTGGTTGAAGTTAGTGGTAATGCCCTGTGGTCGTCATTGAATAAGCTGCAAATTCTTGTATTTGGTTTATGCCGTATGAACAGAAAGAGTGTGGGTCTTGCATGAGTTGTCTCAAAAGAGAATACTTAATGCTTAATTCCAAGACTTAAAAGGAGCTTACAGGCAGGAGGGGGACCGACTTTTTGAACTGGTGGATAATGGTAGGACAAGGGGGAATGGGCTAAAAGTGAAAGAGGGGAGGTTTAGGTTGGACATCAGGAAGAAATTCTTCCCTGAGAGAGTGGTGAGGTGCTGGCACAGGCTGCCCAGAGAAGCTGTGACTGCCCCATCCCTGGCTGTGTCCAAGGCCAGGCTGGATGGGTTCCTGGGCAGTTGGATCTAGTGAGCTAGTGGCTGGCAGCCCTGTCCACAGCAGGGGGGTTGGAACTGGATGATCTCTGAGGTCCCTTCCAACCCAAGCCATTCTATGATTCTAAGAGTCTTGGGGTAGGTAAAGTTCTGCATTTTCTTAAATATCAGATGGTAGATTATTCTTATATGGAAACGAATATAGTGCTAACAAATAATTGTAGTCATCTCCAGTGAAATTAGTGGGGAAAGGTCTGAATGTAGTAGGCCCTAGATGTAAATGCCTCTTCCCTGATTGTTCTTGGTGTCTGTTGGCACTGGGCGTAAGCCTGGAGGAGCACCTCCTGTTCTTGCCTTGTGGATGTTCCTCTTTGGAAAGATTGCTTCTTATTCTTTGGAAAGATTCCACTTATTCCATAAACACGTGGAGAAGTTCCACACCTATCTACAGTTTAGGAATTTCTGCATGACTTTGTAGGGAGGAAAGAAGTACCTAGTAGCTGAACTAACAGGAAGTAGAGTTTTCTAGGCTAAATTTGGTACGTATTTGATGATGATGACTTACGTGCAACGTAACTTGGGAACTGGAACTAGATGATCTTTAAGGCCCTTCCAACCCAGGGCAATTCTGTGATTCTATAATTGACAGTAAGTAAAGTGTTCGTGAAGCAAATTGGGTGCGACTTCTTTATGTTAAATTAACCTGTTCAGAAGGACTGCCAATTATAATCAGGCTTCTTTTGAGCATTTTGAACAGAATTTACTGAAGATTACATTTTTAGGAGGACAGCTTATTTGATGATAATGTTTTTATGCTATTCATTTACAGAGCTCTTTCCATCGTTTCATTGAAAGTTAAACACTGCGAGTATTCAATCTATAAATCATTGCAGTGCAGTGTAATAAGAGCTAAAACAGGGCCTAGATTATTCGCAGTGAGATTAAACTGTTACTGCTCTGTTTTGCTTTTGGGAAGAAGGAAAAATGTTGAAAGCACGTACAAAGGAGAAAAAAAAATAGTCTTAGTAAAATTCACACAATACACTTTATTGTTGGTGGTATGTTAATTTTAGGTTTAGTTCAGATGTAAAAGTAAGTGAATGTTCAGCTGCTGTTGGTGCATTTCAGTGGTGAGTCACTGCAGATGGAAGTGGTACTTACTGTTTTTCTTCCACTGTATCCTGTTCTTTCAAAATCTCTATTTCAAGGCTAATTCAGATAAACTTACCTAAAGCTGTATGATTAGAAGTTGGAAAGAAACAAATTTATTTGATATAATTTTTTTCTACATTTTGACATTAATTATGCTTCAGCACATCTATGTGGAAGGTTTTACAAATCACCGTTTCTCTGACAGGTTCAGAGAAACTGCTTTAACTGCTGTTTTAACAATTGCTGAATAATTGGTTTGCATACTTGGCTCGTTTGATCTGCCTTTGCATTCTAAAGTTTCTCCCTAAGAAAGGGAAGATCTGAGGACTTGTTTTTAAAGGCTGTGTTGGTTTTTGAGGATCGATGTCTGAGCTCTGGCAAGAGTGCTGTTCTCTAGCAGCCTTGGAGTGAACTTTCTTACTGAGATCAGTGCATCTCGCTTCCTGCATTTCCAGTTACTGAAGGATTTCAGTTTTATTTACTTTTATAAGAGGCCTTTCTGTTTATCCCACTCCTGTTCTTCAGAACAGATAGACTATTTCCTTGAAATTTGAAATCTAGTAACAGTAATTAGAAGATGTTAGGCGTCACGCAGCTGAGCTTTCTGAGTATCACAGTTGGTGTGCCGCTCCTCCTAACGCGCGTGTGGAATTCTCTGAGGGACTTGGAGAAAATTGGACGTGTTGGAGTAGTTGGCAGAGCAGACAGCTTCCCTGGCTCACCTTGCTCAGCCTGCTGAGATCTAACCAGCAGGGAAATTCCGAAGACAAATGAATCCCCCAAAACTTTCAGTGGTTGTTTTGGCGCCTGAATCTACCTGAGAGTCCAGAACTTGCTCTTTAATGTAATTATCTGCTTACTCTTTCTCCGGTTATGTTTTTTTTTTTNTTTGAAAATGTTTTTTTTTTTTTTTTTTTTCTTTTTTCCTTTGTCTTACTGTATGCAAGCTTGAAGGAACTGATCCTAAAGGAGGAAACCTTTATCATGACACTGTAGAGTCATCAGCAGTCCTTACACTCCTCTGCCCTGGTAAGTCCTGCCTCCTTTTCTGCACAGCAGGACATTTTAACAATGTGAAGAGCATCTTCTCTCTCGAGGACTTGGGGCTTGTGTTGGCCAGTAAACTGCCATCTGATCTGCCAGCTTAAACGTGGGGAAGGGGCAAGCTCCTGCTGCTGCTTTTTGAAAGCTGCACACTGCCACATGCCGTGTGGCGTTCCTCCCCTGTGGGTTCTGTTAGGCATGGTTCGTGTTACATGTAATGAGGCTGTGTTAATGCCTTGATTCCTGATCTCAATAGGGCAGATAGCATCTGGCACGGGTGGGGCTGGTAGGGAACGAGTGGCAGGGCTGAGCTCGCACCTGACAGTTCGTTTGGGCTTTCAGAAATAGACTGGGGCAAGGAGTCAAATGCCAGCATTGCACAGAGCCTGTGCCTCCAGCCCTGCATGCCCTGGCGCTCATCATGGTTCAGGCGATCTGGGAGTGGAGGCAGCTAAACAGGGACAGCCAACAATAGTTTGTTTGTTTTTTTTTCCCCACGCATTTCTCCAAATTGTACTAAACCTAATTCAGTTTTATCCATGAGTTGACAGTGTCCCCACTGCTATCAGAACCTTCTTTCACCTGCACGCATAGCTGTTGTCACTGAAGTGAATCGAAGTGGGACAAGGAGGTATCATTTCTTTTAATTATCTTTTCTTTAAGGTTTCTTTATAGAAAATTCTTATGCTCGCTCTTTGAATATTAACTTCTGTAAGGAACAGGAGTTTGTTTAGTCAGGAAAAATCAGAATTATGAAGGAGGCCCATGTCAAAAAAAAAAAAAAAAAAAAAAAAAAGGTGTTCTGCTTCAGATAGGAATAGCTCTTCCAACTTTAAGTATAGCAGCGCTGTGGCTGCACTCTATAATTACAATGTCACCTGAGAATTGCTTAACACTTTTGATGCTTTAAACTATGACAGGCGCAATGCTGCGCCGTGTTATTTTAGTTCTGTGGCACCCACAGTGGTGCTCAGCGGCTCGCAATTCCTGAACATACACGGCTTTCTTAGCAACTGGAGACGAAAAGGAATCTCTGAAATGATCTGTCAAGCTTCTGTGAAGGAAAATGATTCAGATCTAACCTTCCACAGGAGGTGGTATCACTAGGGATGAATGAAGAATTCTGCAAGATGTATTGCCAATTTCACAAGCGGGAAAACACATTATATTTAAGATAAAAATGCTTTTTGAAAGTTCCTGGCAGACTCAAAGTGACAATATAGATTCTAGGCTTTAGGGTTCATATCAAGATAGGAGACATCAGAATAAGAATCCAGGACAATATATTTAAGGAAAAACAAGATAAAATGAAAGGTAATAGAGACTGAATTTGTCCCTGAGGTTTTTTGCTCAAAAATCTTGTAAATGTCACATTTCAGGTTTTGCAAACTTAAGATTCCTTGTGCTGCAGCGCGTGTAACTGTCAGGATGCATTTGTGAAGCAGTACACCTGTCAGTCAGGCTGCTTCTCCGAGAGCTGACAGAGCTGCTCCTTACATCTGCACTTGCATTAACTTTTCATAAATGTCTTCCTCAAAGATGGAGAAACTTGCTAGTGAAGTTAATAGTCTTGTTTCATTTGTTTGTTTGTTTGTTTTTTCTACTGCTTTAAAGTAGCCATTCTAGGCTAAGTCCTTTTCCAACTATGAGGAAAACCTGCTGTGGAAGATACCTCAGGTTGATTGAGTCATACACAGAATGCTGTTCTTCAGTGGTGTTAAATTATACCTCGCCAACAGTTACAGTAAATACCCTGTGATTTTTGAAATGCCTGGCACTTTGTCAAATCAAATCACTTTATTTTTTTGTGTTTGTTTTCTTTTACATAAGCCTGAGGGGTTCATTTAAAGCCTGACTAGGTTTGTTTTTATTTTTATTTTTTAGACTTGTTCTTCATTGCTGTACCACCATAGATTTCACAGACTTTCTGCTGGCATACACCAGCGTATCTGAAGTCAGAAGCTGTTTCTGTTAACCTTCCTTGACAGTAGGAAGTACATCTGTCAGACATGTTCTGGTGCAGTAATAAAAGCGGAGATATACACTGTGTTTTTTTTTTTTTTTTCAAAACAAACAAAAAACAAAACCCAAAACTCCTCTGTACTGGCCATTTTCATTTCTTATATTCCCCCAAATTAAGGAGTTTAAGGCACATCAGTGATTAAACAAAGTACAGTCCGGTTGAAGGACATCACTCAAAGTACACAGGTGTCCTCCCAAAATGCCACACTGGTTGAGCAAGAATGCTAAAGGGGGTGGAAGTCAAATGTACTCATACGCAACAGTTACTGCAAGTAAAAAATCATTTCTAAAAGGAGATAGTATGGATTTTCTTTTTTTGAAGTTTAGTGCTCTGGGATTCGGTGGTATTCATTAAAATGACAAACTGTACATCCTGGGAGGCTCAGTGCAGCTGTTGTCAAAGAGAAGGTAATTACCAAATGGCTGCTCAAGTCAAGTTTTCTTAGAAACTATTACAGTATACTTAGAAATATGTTCCTTGTTTTTCTTCTGTTTAAAAAAAAAGTCCTTTCATAAAACCATTTAGAAAAATGCGACTTTGATACCAAGTTAGGTAATTGCTCAAAAAAAACCAAGCCCCAATCAAACAAACAAAAAACAAACGAACTCCACCCTCTCTCCCCCATAATCGATGGCTTTTTCAGTTTTGATTAATTACAGTTTTCCCTCCCCAAAAGTTCTCATATAGTGCTAATAAGAAATAAATGCTTCTGACAGATACAAGTTCAGCTACTTTATTGGAAACACAGACAGTAGCAAATGCATTGGTAGTTGCATTACAGGCAGACATTTGTTGTTGCTGTTAATGTCAAGGGACTCTGAAACATTTTTGGCCTTCATCTTCTTTGTCATAATTGTAGACTGTCTTATTGTTGTGATGGAGATGGATTTAAACTATTTGTTCATTGGATGTTTTTCATAAAATGAGTGAACAGAAAGGATGCATTGAAATTCAGTAATGTGCATAATTCATCTATCATCATTTAACAGATGGAAAAGACTAAGCCACGCTGCCATCCATCACAATTATTTAACTACACTCTGGGGTGTGTTAAATTGTATTAAACAACTTCTGGCTTAACAGATTTGGAGAATTGTATGGAGCAAGTCACATCTTCTCCATCAACTCGTGGCTGCTGTACAGTGATTTACAGTTTTGACACTTGTTACAAAACATTTAACTTGAACTAGAGATTTTTCAAAGCTGTTTTAAAAACAAACTCGCATAGATAAAGCATTACACGCTTAGCGCATAAATAGCAGCAACCAAACCTAAACAGGAAGCAATAGTACTGTAAGCCTATATTGTCTGTCAGAGGTACCTGCTTGTTCCCTGGATTAGATGGAGCGGGGCAGGGGAAGGGGCTTGAGACCTTACGGGATGGTTTTGGTCAGTCAGTGGGAGATCAGTCCTGTTGCAGCCATGAGAATCTTCAACTCTTAGGTTCTGGAGGCACCTCTGTTCCTTTCTTGCCTTGCTGAGATGAGTAAACTATTGTGTGTTGCTGGTATGATAGTTTAGCCAAACTGGACTTCTCCCCTTTTATTGAGAAACTAGTTAAATAACAATTAAAGTTGAGTTAACCAAGTAGTAGCTTTCTAAATACTTGACAATTAGCAATCTAGTGAGATTCATACATCATATTTTCAGTGAGAAAAAGGTCATGTGGTTTTTTGAGTGCTGATAACTCCACAAGAAACTGTCACAGGAAAGAAATACCAGCTTGCTAGCACTGAAGTCCAGGCCTTGGCATGCACTGATTTAGAAGTATTTGCTTCTGGACCATGTCCCTAATTATGAAGGAGACTAGCAAAATTCTGTTGAAATTATTGAGAGGCTGCTGTAACAGCAGTCCTGATGGTGACTCTGCAGGCCGAGCTGCACTGGCTGTTGGACACGGCCCCAAACAGCAACTTATCGACTGGCGTGCTGCAGCAGTGTTGCCAAAGTCAGAGGTAAATCTTCCTTCTCTGCCCACATTAACAGGATGGAAACTATGGCACACCTCAGCCTGTCAGGCTTTCTGCTTTTACCTGCTGGAATGTGCCTGCTGCTGTACCCTTGAGTTCCTGCAGAGCTGCTGCCCAGTGCAGCTGCGCTTGGGTCATTCTGCAGCGTTGCGCTGCGCTGTGTGGTTTGGCTTGAACAAGCCTAGGACCTGCCCCTAGACATCCTGGAGGGATCAGACTGCTGGGCAGAATGCCCTGTGGGGGTTCTGCTGGAAAGCGGTGCTCAGCACAAACCTTGTTTCTGAAACCTTGTTGCTGTTAGGGTTTCAGAAGAGCTTATGATTTTGAGTGTAGGGCTGTGGTTCCTCTTGCACTATCTACAGGACATTTTAGTTGTAGAAAAAAAAGTGCAGAACTAGAACGTATGATTATTGAACTCGGAGTTCTCTTTGATATATTAAATCCATAAACTCAAATAAACATAGTTTTATTGCATTTTAATAATAATATGTGATCCCCACAGATTTGCCATGGTGTCAGTTTAGGGTCTTTCCTGTACTTACTCTATTGATAAGTAACTACTGAATTAGCAGTGCTGTAAATCCATGTCTGTGAAATGCTCTTGTACATTTTAAGGTGTTTTAAAAGTATTGTACTGCTTTCAAAAATCCGTAGAAATCCTTAAGATATTTCCACATGTTGGAATTTTTGTTAAGTCACCAGAAATCTTTTTAAAAGCTGTACTATATTTCTCTTCTGATGTATAATAAGACATAAAGCTAATAATTTAAAAGCACTATTTTGAAATTAAAAAAAAAAAAAAAAATCATAAACCACAGCATTTTTGGATGTAATTGTTCCTTCTCTTATTTTCTGTCATGAAGTCTGATCTTTGTGTGAGAGTCTAAAAAGACATCCATTCCAGTCCAGTTCTTCTTTCCTATATCATCATCTTTATTCCTTAACACACCGTAACAGATCCTGTCTGAGATGGGAGAGAGTTAACTCCTCCTCTTACATGTCGTGTTGTTCTCTCCACTATCTTTTTATTTATTTAACATCTCTAGTGCTTTCGTCTCATTCGTTTGGATACTCTTTTTTAACGCTTGGAAGATCTTCTTCAGTGCTCTTTTCTGGCCTTTGCAGAAAACCCTTTTGTGTTCCGTCCTCACCTTCTGTATCAGTTTCAGCAACACCTGCTGATGTTCCTTTGTATAGTCCATATGAAAACCGAAGTCATGAATGCATGTTCTTCATGCTACAGCCTCGACTTGCCTTCTTCACTAAAGGCTTCCTGATGTCAGTATTTGTGGATTATCACATTTATAAGTTTTCCATTGGCTGCAGCTTTCTTCCCCCATTCCTTCCCTTATGTAATGCTAGCTAGCTTTACCTACCTGCTGCTCGAGGTCTCCTTGTAGCTCTGCAGGCTATCTTCCATGCCCTCTAGGCAAGAGACTTCTTCCTCACGCTTACCTTCAATCACAGACCATTTTCTAACCTGATTCTGAGATTATGTGCAAGTAATTAGTCAGCTGATTAGGATGAGGGGCAGTGAAAGGCAGGCTAAGATGATACTAATTAAGGGCTTTTGGCAATGCAGTGAAAGATGAACAAAGATGATTAAGGAGAGATGGGCCTTAAAGGCGAGGATTTACGGTTTTTAGTAAAGGATTTGTGGTACAGAAGCTGTTGTTGATGTGCCATCTGTGAGAACTGCTGTGGCAGTGTTAATTTGAGATGTTATCTTGAGACTCTCTTCCTGGCTGACTAGGTATGATAGTGGTGTCTCCGTTTTAAAAACAGTGAAGCCTTCTCCTTTGTTTCATTTTTTCATTGTTGCCCAGAGTAGACCTTCATTTGCTCTGTTATTTGCTCTAGGAAGAAGACGTGAAAATTTCTTTCGTGTCTATTTTGGTGAATGTCAAATGGCTCCATGTAGTGCTGAAAATACTGTAACATGAGGATTAGTTCACTGCAAATAAAATGCTAGAGCTGGGGTGTTGCCATATATAAACTGTAAAGTTAACAGCAGGAAAGCACACGAGGATGCTCCAGTGTCCGTCCTTAGCAAGGAAGAATGTGATCAAGAGGGCAGCTGTGTGGACGTGTAGTATCTCTACTTCTGTCATGCCCTGTATCTACCTGGCTTTGAAGTATGTATTGTTAAAAGGACTGCCTATAAGCATGTCAAGTTCTTTCTTCTATCTTAATGTGCTTACCTGTGGGAGGAAAAAAAAAAAGGAGGGGGTGGACGTGAACCCATGCTGGCTCTCAAAGGACTTGTGGCATTCCCTCACAAGGGGAAAGTCCTGTTTAACAAACGTAATCTTTATGCCAAGGTCACCCACCTAGCTGGCCAAGGGAAGCCACTTGATGTAATTTTTTCTGGGTTTCAGAAAACCTTTCAATACTATTTCTTTTGTTATCCTTCTGAATAAAATGTCCACCATACAGTTAGATGAAAACATAATGCAATGGGTGAGCAGTTGGCTCGTAGGTCAGGCTCAAAGGGTCATAGTAATGGGGTTGTAATCAGGTAATATAGTAACTGGGGTAATAGTAATATAGTAATTACCCCATGGTAATGGGGTAGTAAGGAGTTTGATGGGGTTCCTCAGGGCTCCATTTTAGGGCCAGTTCTCTTTAATGTTTTCATCAATGATCTGGATAAAGGACTCTAATGGATACTAAGTTTGCAGACAACACTGAGAGGTTTGAGAGGAGTTGTTTGTCCTCTCAAAGTTTGAGAGGAGCTGTTGACTCCCTCAAGGGCAGAGAGATCTTGACAAATTGAAGGGCTGGGCAACTACCAACTGCATAAAGCTTAACAAGAGCAAGTGCCAGATTCTGTGCCAAGGATGGGGCAATCCTGTCTCTGTGTACAGACTGGGGGATGAGAGAGAGCAGCCCCACAGAAAGGGATCTAGGGGTACTGGCTGAGGGCAAGTTGAACATGAGCGATCAGCGTGCCCTGGCAGCCCAAAGGGCCAACCGTACCCTGGGGTGCACCAGGCCCAGCACTGCCAGCTGGAAGAGGGAAGGGATTGTCCTGCTCTGCTCTGTGCTGTGCAGCCTCACCTCAAGCACTGGGTGCAGGTTTGGGTGCCACGGTATAAGGAGGATGTAAAAATATGAGAGTCCTGTCTCTGGAGACAGTGACAGGATCCGAGGGAACGGCATTGAGCTGCGTCAGGGGAGGGCCATGCTGGGGGTTAGGGAAAGGTTCTGCACCAGGGGGTGGTGGGCATGGAACAGCTCCCCAGGGCAGTGGGCACGGCCCCGAGCTGCCAGAGCTCCAGGAGCGTTTGGACACCGCTCTCAGACACAGGGTTTGGGTTTGGGGTGGTGCTGTGCAAAGGCAAGAGTTAGGATTTGATGGTCCTTGTGGAACCCTTCCAACTCAGGATGTTCAGTGGTTATCTGACTTAAATACAGACCTACCACTTAAAATCAGTGAAGGAGGAAAAATACTTTAGTATTAGTGTTGCACTTGCACTTAAATAAGTCCCTAATATGCATGAATTTGAAATTAGGCTAAAATAAATTCCTAAAAAATTCTTAGTTAATGCACAAACCAACAATAGCAGAAATGAGAAATACAATCTTTGTGACGTTGTGTATGCTTTTGTTTATTTCTTGGTTGTTCTCAGGTTTACTTGAAGGTTTGAGGGAAAAGAAAAAAAAAAAAAAGAGAAAATAAGAAGTATCTAAGAACAATGTTGAAAATACATCTGAATGTAACTTGTGTGCAAAATGTGGGTTGCCTGTCTTGTAAATGAGACAGTTTTCTGTAGAAAGGAAGTTGCAGACTGGATAAAAGCGGGCCTGGTCCTGTCAAGCCACACCAGTCCCACAAAGATCTGTAATACTCTCTTGCCTTCATCTCCTGGAAAGTATTTTCAGAATGTCCTGGTAAGAGTAGAGAAGTCTGAGCTCACTGAAGAGGTCAGGAGATCAAAGGGAAAGAAAAGACTTTTTCCACTGTGCAGGTGACAGAGCACTGGCACTGGTTGCCCAAACAGGTTGTGGAGTCCCCATTCTCAGAGGTGTTCAAAAATGGCTGGAATGTGGTCCTGGGCAGCCTGCTCTGGGTGGCCCTGCCTGAGCAGGGGAAAGGACTGGACCAGGTGACTTCCTCAGGTTCCTGCAAACCTGAACCAGTCTGTGTTTCTGTGATTTTGTATTATTCTCACAACTGCAGAAACACAGAGGTGTTTTGCCAACTATGGTTTAAATTTTGCATCTATAAAATAACCTTCTAATAATGGAAAAAAGATTTAAACACGGTATAACTGGCCATTCATCTCCTAATTATAAGTCTCAATTCTGAACAACAAAAGCTTATTATAAAGTTTTCTCCAAAATGTTCCCATGCACAGCATTTCCTGTCTCTGAGAATGTTTAATCCGTTATTTACTCCTTATGAGTAAATAGTTTTGCAGCGCCATTGTTTGTAAATCAATGCCTTTCTAAATAAATACCATATTTCCCAGAAAACTGCTGATCATTGCTTGCCACAGGTAAGGTGTATTACAAATTTTTATCCCTGAGAATAAAATGAAATGTATGAAAAAGGAAGGGAGTAGTGGGTGTAGAAGGAAGTTCCTGAAAGTGTCAGTTGAGATTAGTAGAGTCATTTGAAAGGGCAGTGACTTGAAGGGCACAAAACGAGGACATTTTCTGTTAAAGGTAATTGTTTTGCATCATTATTCTAAGTGTATGGCTGACAAAGTTATTTTCATTAAACATTTTAGACTGACAGATTCTTTATAAAAAATAATGATATATTGTTTTATGTTTAAGTTCCTCTTTT
>VXAV01000466.1:0-11253 GCA_013399715.1 Alectura lathami | reverse complement strand
TTTTTTTTTTTTTTTTTTAGAAAGAATAGATCTTGTAAAGAATATCCCTCCTTCAGGATTCAGAACTCTTTAGGTTAGGAATTATCCAATATTATTCTCCTAGTGCTGTTGGTAATTACTTAATAGAATCATTAAGCTGCATGAGTATTTTTGTGTACATACTTGTTTATCAGGCCAGTAAGACATTTATTTCTAACAATTCATAGGTGCTTATTTCCACTTCTGGAAGAAATACAGAACTGGAAGAGGAAGTTATAGTCAAATCTAAAAGCAGAATTTATTAATTGCAGTAACAGAATTGTTTGTTTTATCCTTGTGAAGAAGGGAGGAAAAATGAAGTAAGTTTTAAAAATGGAGAGAAGGTGAGTGGGAGAGGGGAAAAGTGAATGGATAGCTGTGAGCATTAAAAAATAAAAATAATAAAGAATTGTATAGAACTGGCAAGGCAAAGCATTAAAAGGGTGAATGGGATGACTAGGTAACCATAAGCCTGTGAAGCAGACATTGATTCAGTGCGAAATAATGGAATGGCTTCCTGGGAGTCAGTTATACCTTTAATTCTTCTTGAAGTAATGTTGATCAACACAGCATTATGGGAAATAGTTGTTTTCCCAAGGTATCCTGATGTCTTAAGAGAACAACTTTGACTTTCCAAAGATAAGACTTTACAAATATTAAATATTTGGGTTTATGTCATTTGCTTGTTGATTTTGAAACTTGAATGTTACACAGTTAACAACATGCATCGAGTGTGTTATAAACAACTGGCTAATAGGTCTCAATAACACAATTGTAGTCTATAATCAGTGTGGATTATGTGGTGGTCCTCCGAGGATTAATTTTAGATCTGACAGTGTTTAACCTTTTTATTAGTGGTGAGGGAGAAATATAAAATCATTAGAGATTAAAGTATGTGGATGATAACAGGGCTAGTGTCATGGTAAGTAGTGATCAGAGGAGAGCTAAGAGATCTTGAAAGCTGGCATGCAAGAAAGCACTGTGTGCTGTGACAGAGAAAAAGAGACATGCATCCAGTCTGAAAGAACACTATCAAGCAAACAGTGATTGTAAAAGACTTGGAAGTCATGCTTTTTGATGTTAGATCAGAAGTATCTAAAACAGGAGGAATAGCTGGCATTACAATAGTGCTGTTGGAGTACCTTATTCAGCTCATGTAGCACCACAACTCATGAAGGACGAAGACTTGGTGCATGGGGCTAGTTAAGCAGACGGTGAGGTGAGCAGAAAACTGGCTGACCGGCGTGGCCAAGAGAATGGTGATCAGTGACATGAAGTCTAACTCTGCAGGCTAGTAACTAACAGAGTATCCCAGTTCTTGATACTAGGTCCATTCCTGTTCAGCATCTTCATTAATGACCTGGATGATGGGGTAGAGAGCACTCTCAGCAAGCTTGCAGATGGTACAAAACTGGGAGGAGTGACTGGTGCACCAGGGGAGTTGGCTGCCATCCAGTGGGACTTTGAAAGGCTGGAGAGATGGGCTGACAGGAACCTCATGAAGTTCAGCAAGGAAAAGTGCTAAGACCTGCTCTTGGGGAGGGGTGGGGAAAAGGCCCAGGCACCAGTATGTGCTCGAGCTGACCTGTTGGAGAGCAGCTCTGCGAAAGAAAACTTGGGTGTCCTGGTGGACAGCAAGTTGAATATCAGCTAACAATGTGCCCTTGCCACAATGAAGGCTAGTGGTACCTCAGGCTGTTGCCAGGATTTGGAGGGAGATGATCTTTCCCTTCTCATCTGCACTGATGAGGCCATATCTGAAGTACTGAATCCAGTTTGGGCTTCGTAGTAAAAGAGAGGTATGTCCATGCTGGAGAGAGGGCTACAGAGATGATGAAGTTCCTGGAACCCCTCTCCTGTGAGAAGAGGCTGAGAGAGCTTGGTCTGTTCATCCTGGGGAGGAAGAAACTCAGGGGGATCTTATCAACATCTGTAAATACCTGAAGGGGAAGTGCAAAGAGGACAGAGCCAGGCTCTTTCCAGTGGTGCCCAGTGCCAGGACAGGAGGCAGTGGGCACAGCCTGGAGCACAGGAGGCTCCCCCTGAGCACCAGGAGCACTGCTGTGCTGTGCGGGTGACGGAGCGCTGGCACAGGCTGCCCAGAGGCTGTGGGGTCTCCTCCCTGGGGATCTTCAGGAGCTGCCTGGACGTGGGCCTGGGCACCCTGCTCTGGATCAGCAGACTCCAAGTTCCTTTGATCACTCACTTGTATCAGTAAAAAGTTTTTAAGCATATGCTTCTAATATATGTATACTTATTTATACCTTACATACGTATACTACTGTACTGATGTACTACGTACACTGTAAAACATGCACAACCAAAAAAAGGATAATGATGAAATAATCATCTTAGCTTTTATTGTATTGACAGTACAAACATTTTTCTCTCTATTAAAATCTAGCTATTAAGTGCATATTTGTAGTGACAGCTATGTGATTAAATTTGCGTCATTATTTTTGAAAATCTTGCTTTAACACTTTATGCAGCAGTTGGAAGGTCCAGTTTGAAGTTGAGATTGTTTCAATACTAATAATTTCAAATTTTTTTGGCCATGTTCTTGTCAAATATGATTAGGTTATCATTGTTTTTGCTTCACAATGTGGCTGACAAATAGTTTGTAATAATGAAAAATGTCCGCCGTGCCACTTTGCAGACCACTGCTGTGGGTGATCCTGTCTAGTGTGAGGGACACGAGATGACCTCCAGCAGTCCCTTCCAACTTCAACCCATCCGTGTTTCTGTTATTCCAGAAGCTAAAAAATTCTGAGAAATATTTACAGATATACTTCAGTGCCAGTTTTGAGATTGGACTACTCTAAAAGTTTGTTTTTATTTTAAAGTCATGGAAATGATAAACAAGGTTGGGAAGAAAACACACATGTGAACACACTGGCTTTTTATGTTGAATTCGTCTTTTGGTTAGTCTGAACAAATAAGACCTTGCTTTTCCAAGCTGTTTTAGTTGTGGGCTATCAGTCCTGGCTCCAAACAGAGCAGAGGAGCTGCACGATGTGTGTAGGCCAGGCTGAGGTCATGCACTCCACTTCTGCACCCACATCCCTGATCAGATGTAAAGATTGTTGCAGATGTAAAATGGTTTCCATGAGATTAAAAAGCATGAAGCTTTGTGTGGCCTCCATTTGTCTTTTTGTTGCTGTGCAGCATTTAAGCAGTTTAGTACCAACATATTCCTTTTAGGAGCAATAGTTTGGAGTAATTATTTCATCCAGATAGTGTAGTGGGTAGTGCTCTGTTCTGTGTGGGAGAGTCAGGAGTTTGCTCCTTGGGTCACCTAAGCTCAGGCATGTCAGTGTTGCAGCAGTAATGTTTTTAATACTCTCAAATGTGGATCTCTTTTATAGTTTGTAGGGCCTTGTGAAAATGTCAGAGGTTTCTAAAATTAATTATTTCTCCTTCTCACAGGAGGTTATAGATGTGATGAATGAAATAAAGTATAATTTATTGCAAGAGATAATGACTAAAAATGAGGGGGAAAAAAAAAAAAAAGCAGCTAACTACATTTAAAAATAGAATGTTATTTATACCTGTAGCACAGGGAAAGCCTGTTGTGCTGCCTGAATTTAACAAGCAGACCTGGGACTCAGCCCTGGCGCTGCTAACGACTGGAGGCGTTATTGATGCAGTGAACTAATTACCCGTGTGATGAAGTTGCCTGCTGGAGGTTTTTGACTGCTTCATCACGGTGGCACCTCCTACAGGTTAATTCATTGAGCAGCGCAGGTAAAGCCTCCAGACAGAGGTCCTGCTCTCTTTTCATCCAGACACGAAGAGTGGTACTGACAGCAGTAACTAAACAGAGATGAATATTTTCCTGAATTATTGATCAAGTAGCTAGAGCTATATCACAGAAGTAAATGGTTGGGGATGCAGCTGTAGCCGTCACTGCAAGGCAAATAGCGTACGCAGTAGCTTTGAAAAGCAAAGCAAAATGAGCAGTAGCTTTCCTCACCTGAAGGGAAGCCCCCAGATTAAACGAGGAAAAGTACAGCAGAAAACCTATTGACGAAAAAAATAAAGGGGAAAGGAGAGGGTGATTCTTTGATTAGCAGGCAGGGTTGCATGGGCTTCGGTGTTTTACTTCTTTCTCTGTATACAATTATTTTATGGCATTTGTTCTCAAATGTCTTGGTACAAACATTACAATTCAGAACATAAAGAGCTCATTTAATCAGACAATAATCTAGTTCACTTAAAACTTTTGAGGAAAAATGTCATTTGTAAGATAATGTAATAACAAAATGTCCTGTCTACTTTTCATTTGTCCTATTCATTTATGAAGTAAAAACTTCAGTGTTCAGTGTAAGTCTGGACTTTTTATATCTCAGGCAGAAGAAATATAAAATATATGTTAACATTATTAGTTTTATGACAATCTTTTGAGGTTGTAGAATTGCTTCTACAGAAATGTGCAGTGTTTCGGGGTTCTTTTTGCCTGCAGTAAAATCAGGAACCTCTGAGACCAGCAGAGCTAAAGCTGCCTTTGTTCTTTACTTAAAACTGAAAGTGTGTTGTAAATAGTCTGGTTTTCTCATCCGAGCTTAATATGCTGTTATCTAACAGGATGCACTAAGTGTTCTGGTACAACTGCAGAACTCATCAAGCAAATGGAAAGATTACCCGTGAAATCAGGCTTCAAACTTTTATTTTCTCACAATCAATGGGAAGATAATGTGCGTTGGATTTATAATGATATTGAGATTGACTGGTTAAATCCTTTTTAAAGTTCAAAGCTTGAAACAGATTGTGTGTACGAGCAATCCACAGTAGAGTTTTTAAGCAGGGGCTTGTGATAAAGAAGTGAAATTGGGTTTGACTGAAATGGCCCATCAGTCCCATATGGGTTTCGCAGGAAGATTTCAGGCTCAAAAAAACAGTGCTTTGGAGAAGCATCAAGCGTTGGTTTCACATCACCTGAGATTGCTCTGTGGAGTCTGTCTTCTGGGAGACATAAAGACAAGAGGCTCATTAAAAATGAGCAGCACCAGGGAGGGTGATTGAGTTTCAAGCACACTTGTGTTTTTTTTAGCTTGAAGAGTTTAGAGGTGAAGATGCATTTTAAAAGCTCTGATGGCAGATGGGGAGGAATGCTGTCAGCTTTCTCCATGAAATGCCTTTAGATATAGATAAATAGACTAGTACAGTGTTTTTTTGACATTGGAAAGAAAAAAAAAAAAAAAAAAAACCTTGCTCAGCTCAGACTGTCCTGATGGTTGGACGAAATGCTCAATGATCTCTCAGCTGTGCTATCTTGGAGTTTGCGTTGGGCCCATCAACTTAGAGCTCGACTTTTACCTGTTCCACGACTCTGGGCTGTTTTGCATTGTTGTATTTACTGAGCTTAGAAAAACATAATGGTACTGGTCTTTGCAGTGAGAGCTTAGCTTACTTGCTGCTTGTTCTGGTGTAACCTGGGAGGCGTTTACTGTGCCAAATTATGGGTACCATGGTGGGTACGGTTACAGTGGTTGTACAGCAGCTAGTGTAACATGCTGTATGTTTTGATCATTCTCTGATAGCATAAGAATTGTTTGTTTGTGTTCGCCTGTTTATATTTGATGCCATAAATCCAGGAATGAAAGTGATTTTGGCCTGTGAAGTAAAACTTCACTTTTTTTCTCAGTCACGCGGGGGTTGGTCTGGATGGTTCCAAAAGGCCCCTCCTCAGCCCAACCTGTTCCATGGTTCTAAGTGTACTTTAAATCAATTGTTAATTCATGTGAAAAATCGGCTGAAGCAGCATTTTTTTTTTTTTTTTTTTGTAGTCTTATGGCATTAAAACTAGATAAAAGTTGATTGCTTTGTGGAAACTTCTATGTCTTTTGACAGAACCACACACAAAAGGACAGTGGCTGCTTACACTGTTGTTTATTCTTGCCTCCGTCAGGAGCATGTCGTTTACAACGTATCACGTGATGGTTGGGGGAAAACATTTTTTGAGGAATAATCAAATCTTCCATTAATTTCTAATAAAGAATGAAGCTGTTGGATTTTAGTAATTCCATAAGAAAAAAGTGCTATTTCTCAAAATTATTGAAAAGAACCTTGGTGGGAATTGGAGTGCGCCAGGGCCAGGAGCTTGCTGGCTGTGTGTGCGGAATGGCCAGCAGGGCTGGCTGGGAGGGACTGGCTTGGGTCAGCCTGCAGCTCCCACAGCTCTAGGATGGGTGAAGCATCTCCTGTCAGACTGAACAGCTAATGCAGTGCTTCCTGGATGTTAGGGAACGGCCTGCTGTGGCCCCGTGATTACAGTCTTGATGATGGTATGTTTCTTAGGCTATGCTGTTTTTCAGATAAGGTGAGGTGTAGGGGTGAGCAGACGCTTTGAGATGGTGGATTTCACATATGAGCCGTGCATTTCAATCCTTTCCTCCCAACTCCTAGCTGGGAAAAAAAAAAACAACAAAACAAACCTATGCAGGACTGAATATCCCCACCCTGTTCCTTCCTTCTGAGTTGGGTTTTATTTCGTCTTAGATTTTCCAGTATATACTTTCCTTCCTTGAACATAACCTGTGCAGTTTTGTATTGATTCCCAAATGCCTTTCCCCTCCCTTTCTTTTCCCCTCCCAAAAGCATTCATAGGCAACTCTAGTGTGCTGAATTTTAGTGATATACAAAAATGTGTTCAGGTGAGGTAAGCGGTTCTTTGGATAATCAGATACTAAAGTGCAATTACTACGGAGCTACTGAAAGCAGAAAGCTTTACTTCATGTTCTTGAAGTTTGCCCGTCTTCAGCAGGTTGACATGACCGCTTAGGTTGTGTTTTACTGTGGCTTTTCAAAACAGAGATATAAATAAATTCTAAATAAATGGGAAAAAAATGGCACACTTAGACCTCTTTCCTGTAGGATCTCCTTCCTTTGCTAACCAAGATGATTGAATGCTTGCACACGTTAAATACATATGGGGCTTTTTATATTCCTAGGAGGTAGCTATAAAATAAATTAAGTGACTCCTATGATATAAGCTGTATGAACGAGGTGTCCAGTTGTTTTTGTTTTTCTCGGGAGGCTTATTCCACAACCACAATGTCCTTTTAATTTTAATTTTAATTTTTATTATAGGTATGGGGAAGGAAAATTTCTTTTTCTAAGTTATTTGTAGGTCAAAGGTTTATGTTGAAATATTTCAGGCAGATTATACAAAAGAGAATTCTGTGTTTTGAAGCATAATTTAATCTTGTATTTATAATAAACAGGATGCAATAAAAAAGGGGAAGTCTGCCTTGTAGTTACTCGTTTTGGTAGTGGTTTTGACCACTTTGGGTCAGCTCCAAAGCACATGTACATCACTCACCTACCTTTTGGAAACAGTATGCCCAGTAGGATCTTTTTAATAAGCTATATGCATGTGTGGCTTAAATATGTATGTTACAAATCACACTTCTTACAAAGCTATTCCGAAGTACTTATTTAATATCCTGTGGAGACTTTTTCTTGTAGCTAAGGTTTTCTAAATATTTTTCTAAACAGTCCTTTTCTTTATTTATCAGATTGAATGTTTGAAGATTTCTTTTTGTCAACATCTTCTAATTGTTGACAACTGCAGCAGGGATATAGTTTGTGTATGTTAGCATGCATGTGCACTCACCAACATAAGCCATAACTTAAATTAATAAAACTACTGGTAATACTGCACAATTAAGCAACCTGACATTAAAAAATGCCAGAAATAAGTTTACTCACAAAAGGTTAATTTGCACACATTTTCCCATGGGCCTCATAAATATTCATTAATATTAAAATGGCAATATGAAATGTGGGTATTTTTTGCTTGCACAAAGTGGGAGTTAATTATTTTAGGAGCCTCTCTTTCAATATTTTGTCCTTTTTTCATAGTGAATTGTTCTTCTGTCTTGGTATCTGAGTTTAAATGCACAATTTCAGGGGAAGTTGTTCCCTCTTTGAGGGCTTTTCCGTAGAGAGTCCAGGAGTCCACGATTTGAATTGTTCTCATTATCAATTAGGCAAGTGGCATTTTGTAGAAAATGTTCAATTTAGCTAAACTTGGGCAGTTTTCCAGGGGAAATTTCAAGGGATATTTCTTCTTTAGAATGCAGCTTTGCTGCAGTATCCCGTGTCACCAAAACTGAAATGTTTCTGGAGACATCTGTGTTGATTCAGTTGCTGCCAGGTAAGTGGAGGCAGAAAAGAGAGAACGATTGTAAATGTTTCATGAACATACGGTAAGCTTTTGAAGTCTCATAAATAGCAACCTTAAATGTTTATTTGAAACATTTTTTTTTTTTCTGTACCATGTTGACATCACCTGTGGTACAGTGGAAGTTGGGTCTGTGAATTCAGGAGTCTCAAAGATTCTTACACCGTCTTTTGCGCGTATCCTAGCACAATTATGTATAATTTTCCATCTGTTATTCTCCCTTATGCCCAGAATTAATATCTGGCCTTCCTTAGTTGCAAAATACCTCATCATCTTCGCTCTGGCTCATGAGAATTTTTCTAGATAATTCTTCCATCCTCTGCCTTTTCTGAAACCCTTTCTGAGCACAACCACAATTAGAAACGCTCTTTGGTTGTAAAATCTGCCTCCTGTGGCTCTCCTGCTTACCACCCATATGCAGGCTTGACAAAGTGAACATCAGTGCTGTTTTAAATCAGACTGACTTTATGCAGCAAGTGGCTTTTCAAGCTCCCTGACCAGTAATCAGAGGACAGCACTGTTTTGCAGGCCTGAACAGTTGCCTGTTGTAGCAAGCTAGAGCTCAACGTGTTATGAGAGAGCACCAAGGTTCCATTTTGAAATGGTGATGCCCACGGTTGCAGGCTCCCTCGTACAGCCTGGCCGGGATGTTTTGGGGTGTGTGTGGCGCAGCAGGTACATGGTGGCTCTGTGTGGAAGCACACAGAGAAGTGTTGACTTTGCTGCTATTTCTGAGCTAGCATGTCTGGAATGTCATTTAATGTGGGGTGCTATAACACTGCTGAAAGGGCAGGCAGAGCCCCATTTGTTTTTGCTATGCACAGAGCAGGTTGCATGCAGGTCATTGTCTTCGGTTTTTAGTAAGCTGTTAAACTCTCTGTTTAGGTAGCTGTGGTTAGTTCACTTGGTGCTTCATGGCTCTGCTATTTATTGATTTCACAGAGGTGAATGCTTTTCTATTGGACAATTTTTGTCTTCACCCTCTCTGCTAGCAGCAGTACAGCAGATCAGGCCTGTTGCACCAGTTTAGAGACCGAACTTTGAGTTTCTTATGTTAAAAATTGTCTGCTGATTCGTACCTTTGCTTTCTGTATTAGCCAGTCTGTAATTTAGACTGGCACTTTATTTTCAGCTTTAGGATCTTGTCTGCCCCCAAAGGAGCTGTTGTTTTTCCTCTGGTGTGATGGTTTGAAGCCTGCAGGCCCAGGCCCCACTGCTCCCCATCCTCTGCTTCTCAGAACACTTTTAACCGAGTGTCACCCCAAAATACAACAGAAAATGTAAAAGGAAGCACGAAGAGTGCCACTATCATCTTCCTAAGCAGGGAGTCCTGAGCCATATCTCCTGGGGCTGAAAGCTGACTCACGCACAGCTTTACTGAAGTGTAACACTTGTGTTTTGTGGCATTTTTCACTTCTTTCACCATTCTCTTGCCGTGGTGTATTATTCATACATTTCTGGAGTGGGTGGGTGGGCATTCACCAGGACATGGGGAGCGCTGTGGGCCGAGGGGCGACCTAGTCTGTCTTCCCTGGGGACTGAGGGGAACTGTGAACTGAGCTGACTGTGAACATGGAAAAAGAACATCCAGTGCCTTGCAGGGGATTCATCACCCAATAGGTGAATAGTCTGCTTCATAATCAGAGCCCCCTCATGGCAGTTATGTTTGCGACACCCAGCTTTCTAATCAGAATTACAAATGCTGAATTCAGCTTCAGAGGATAGCTGTGCTGTATGTACAGGTAATCAGTGTAAGCACATTTCCATTGTAAAAATACAGTGGCGACAGAACTTGGAATACTTCTGGAAGATAAAGAAGGATACTAATTCAGCACATTCAACTTCAATGTTCACCTATTGTGCAACGGAATTCATGGTACTGTGGCAGGCCAGCAAAATCAAATCCCTTGGATCTGGCACAGTAGCCATATGCTAGCGTTGATACTCATAAACACAGTTTTCAGCAAATTTGGCAGCAAATTTTTGACAGAAACTCCGTATTGATCTGAGATCTTTGAAGTATGTAAGACCAGTAGAAATAAAGCAGTGGGCAGCATAACTTGCACTTTTTTGTTTGTTAGTTTTTGCCACTTAACCTGAAGTCTTTAAGAGTGCTCCATAACAGATATCTTAGTTATACTCTATAACACACAGAATAAATAAAACTTGATCCACATTTTGAAAAATATTGTGTATACTTTATCCTGTTTACTTTAATTGGTTGTTTGCATCTTAAATTATTTTCATCATTGAAATTCATCAAGTTTTCAAGATATCAAATAATTTAATGAAATAATCAAATTTAAACAGATAAGAAACATGCAAAAAGTACTGCATTTGGGCTATGGTGTAGTTATATGGACTGGGTCCGCTGGTAGTTAAAGGATGATTGCATTTGAAAGGAGAGTAGGTTTTAATAGGCTGTATTGCCTGTACATGTTTGTCAGTTCAGTCCCTCCAAAAATATCTATAATATGCAGAATAAGTCAAAGGATCTTAACAGGCTGTGTATCTCCTGGGTTAGCTGTAAATATTTCAGTCAGGCTAAAAATCATCATTTGAAATACAGTTTGGCTACCCAAAGTGTCATGCCATCGTAACATGCAGGGAAGTTGGTCTACATGATGATAGTATATAACAGACAGCATGTATTTTAATTGTTAAAGAAATTCTAATATGTAGCGAAAAATTGGCAGGATTTCTTAAGTATTCTAGTTGATCATAAACAACCACCTATTTTGGCAGTACCTTGTGTTTCAAAGCATTGCAAACAATGAGACACATGAAAAAACTCAGGGGACAACACCCTTATCACCCCTTGTTGATATCCTTTATGGATAAATTTGTATGAAGTGGCAACCTTGTGCAGTAAGAGCATCATGACTGGAAAATTAGGCAAAGCACTACGGACAAAGGCAGGAGGGCATGTGTAGATGCAAATACAGGGTTTGTCAAATGTTGAGACCCATTTCTTCTTCAAAGAAGAACTTTGTCGTTTGTAATTGAGTGAAATCATAGAATGGTTTGGGTTGGAAGGGACCTCAAAGATC
>VXAV01000465.1:69117-81699 GCA_013399715.1 Alectura lathami | reverse complement strand
AAAAAAAGAGGCTTGTTCTTCAGCAATATTATCACTGCATGTGAAATGTACAGTTCGCATCGGGGTTTGCCGGAAAACTGAGTATCCCTTGCAGCGGTGATGCTAGTGCTCAGCACTGATGACATTCAGGCCACTTGGATTTATTTGCCCGTAACATGCTGTATAAAGCACTCAGGAAGTTGAGAGGGACAGGCTTAGTAGGGCCCCATTGATTTTTGTTGGACTCCTCTGGACCTCTGTGTAAATTGGTGTTTTGCTGTTTTGAAGTCAGATGTGTTCAAGATCCTGTGGAATGTATGGAATCTCTGAACAACATTTTGGACTCAACTTTTTTTTTTTTTTTTTTCTTTAAAAATATTAATGTCTTAAAAACAATTTGCAAAAATGCATCAGATTCTGAGTATGGGTTTCTGATGAGTGCAAAGGAGATCCATACAAATAACCTGGAAAACCTGGAACTGCTTGATCGACGATTTAGGGTATGCTCCCAAAATATCAGTGAACCAGGTGTAAGACCTTCTTGCAATTCAGGCACATTAATTTTTAATCTTTCACATGTTGAACAAGCCAGGTCCACATTTCTGTTATTTCTTTCTCAATGAAGGAGCTTGACATCTCAGAAAATTGCCCTGGTCAGGATGCCAGTAGCTAACTGTGAATACTTTGATTTTTTTCATAATATAGTTTTTATTTTATGTCTCAGCTTTGCTTTGCCACGTTACACTGAGAAAAAACAAACAAACAAAAAACTCTGCGTTTAAAGATTTTCATCTCTACCCTGTAAATTTTTCCAAAATTACAAATAAAAATCTGTCATTTTTAAAGTATCACCTTTTCGACAAAACCAGTTAGGGTCTAGATGTGAGCTACGCACCATGAAATGAAAGAGAAGAGCAGTGAAATGCTGATGGTGGTGACATTTTGCCTATCTTGTTTGGATGTGGGGCAGATCCTCTGCAAACTCATTGTCTGGGGAAAAGAAGAGGGCAGTGTTGATCCCAGTGATCTGGGAGTGTTGCCACACTTCAAGGATGGAACTTGATCTCCTCCTCACCTTTGTCTCTGAGCAGTCTAATACTTAACTTTTGTATTATCATGCTACTTTTATTATTAATAAATATGTTTTTCTGACTACATTGTGGTGCACGGAGCTCTTGTGTCTCCCTTGTACCCAGACGTAGCAGACAATCCCCTTGTTATAACCTCTTATAGTTTTAAAATTATACTGGGACATTGCGGTACTCCAGTTTTATACCATTAAAACTCTTCCCACAACATAGAGCGATACAAAGCTAAGTAGGGTTCAGATTTTGGGAAGTTATCTGAAATAGTGTGAAATTTGGCACAAAATCTTTCTGTAAAATTCTGCTTTATCTGAGAATTGATGAGTGCAGCTGGGTGGAGGTCAGCATGATCCTTCCCTTGCCTGCTCTCCTTCACTCACTGTACTGATGCAGTCTCTCTTGCAGGTGTTGTGGAGAGGTAATAAGAGGTAATACCAAATTTGCACCTATCTTCTTTGCCACCATTGCCTATCCTTATGAAGAACATGGGAGGCCCAGATGTGCAGACAACCAGATAGCTATATAACCATATGTACTTTCATGATCATGGTAACAAAGAAGAATGGAGAAATCACTTGATCCTAAATCAGTCCCTAAGTTATGATGTGTTTTTTTTTACCACCCGTCATTCCCCAAAAGTAGCTTCTTCCTAAAAAGATAGGTTAAAAATTCAGCAGGAACAGATTTACTAGTTGTTCTACAAGCCTACAGCATTAGTATTACCATAATCTTAAGCCTATAGCATTAGTATTACCATAATCTTTTCCAAATGTTAAGTAATTATGAGATACCATAGCTCTACATATCCAATTTTCTGCCCTACATTAGGATTTTTGGATTTGTTTTTCTCCTTTTGAAAATATTTAGAACATGAACACAGCCAAAACAGAAAACAAACAAACAAAAAATAAGAAGTAATCTATCTGTTTTAATTTTTAAATTTAAATTTAATCTTTCAGCAGCAAGAAGATCAGATGGAGAAGATGGAAGTTTGGATCAGGACAGTAAGAAGGTAATGACCAGGAAGAAGAAAAGGTAGTTTGTTGATTTTTTTGTAAGGCAATTGTTTTATAAAACATAGTTATGGTATGTTTACCATAACTATGGTATTCTTAGGTTATAGAATACCTATAACATAGGTATTCTTTTATATAACTGAAAGTAACAATACTAACTTTAGATCTTTCCAAAAGGCAGTTCTAGAAAGATCTATTAAGCATAATGTCTCACTCAGAGTGTTTAAAATCTACATTTCATTGTAAAGAAAGGAATAGGAATATTAAGATTAACAGCAGTAAGTACATGGATTTCCATTCAGTCTCAATGCAAACACTGGTGAGCGTGTTAACGTGCAGGGATATGTGTTAACATGCAAAAGAAATATTATAGCAGATAATTATATATAATTAAATATATATAAATATTATAGCAGATGAGAACATGACATAACAAATCTTTTAAAGTGGGGCAGAATGGGCAGCTTAATTAACAGATAAACTATCCTCAGTCCAGATGAGAGTTAAGAGTTTTCAATAGCCATTATATCTAATGGGGCCATGACCATTATATAGTCAACTTCTGTAATTTGGTAATTTGGTTGGTACAAGCTGTGCTGAGCATAAACATACAAGTTAGCAAATGAAGTAGGGCATGCGTTGAGATGTTAAATCCTGACTCCTATAACAGGCTTTTATTCTCTTCAGCTAAAGACCAGTTGGCTCATTCTGAAAGGGGATACAGACACCAGAACTAATTCCCCGGATTCGGACACCCGGTCCCTGTCTCTTACTCCTGGATCCGACAGAGAAAACTTCCAGAGAGCGCAGGAGGGCAGCACCGCCGGGTACTCCCGTGAGTACTGTGTCCCACGCAGACGTGTCCCACAGGCAAGGGTGTGGCAAAGGGAGGTGGCTCTGCTGTAGGCCTGTCCAAATAGCTCCCCCCAGCTCAAGAAAGGTGTAGAGCTTTTGGAGGAGGTCCAGAGGAGGACATGAACATGATCAGAGTGCTGGAGCACCTCTCCTGTGAAGAAAGGCTGGGGGAGCTGGGGTCGTTCAGCCTGGAGAAGAGAAGGCTCCAGGGAGACCTCACTGCAGCCTCCCTGTACTGAAAGGGAGCTTATAGACAGGAGGGAGGCCAACTTTTTACACACTCTGATAGTGGTAGGACAAGGGGAAATGGCTTTAAACTGAAAGAGGGGAGATTTAGATTAGATACTAGGAGGAAATTCTTTTCTCAGAGTGTGGTGAGGCACTGGCACAGGCTGTGGGTGCTCCATCCCCGGAGGTGCTCAAGGCCAGGCTGGACGGGCCCTGGGCAGCCTGGTCTGGTGGGTGGCAGCCAGCCCGCCACAGGGACTGGAGATGGATGGGCTTTAAGGTCCCTTCCAACCCAAGCTGCTCTATGATTCTATGGTTCTCTAACGTAATTACGTATATTTGTTAGTTTGTTTGACTATGGTTGCAAGTGGTCAGTGCCATCAGATTTCAATGTTGAAACTATCTGTAGTGTCCTATTAATGAAAGAAGAAGCATTGCTTATATATAGAAATCGTGATTTGTCTCTGGAGAGGAAAATTTCCGTACAATAAAAAAACACTCCTCATTAATACATAAAAGCACCTATTTAAATGCTACTTATTTTTAATAAACAGGGTAGTAGTATCAGGCAAATTGTATCAAGGAGTAAATAGCATTTAAAATGTTAGTAGAGACTTTTTTTTCAGTATCATGATAAAGCATTAGGCCCACTTTGCACCAAAGATTAACTTAGAATAGGAGTTTTTATATCTTTCCTATTTATATATATAAGTTCACAGAAGCCTTCTAGATATGTAAGCCATTGAGTAATCAGGTGGAATAATGGGAAGATTTTGGTTTTGAATACTAGTCTGAAGACCACATATCTGTGCTAGCTTTCAGTGAAAAAATCACATTCTACATGCTCCTTTATTCTGCATTTCAGCAAGTCAGGAGGTGTAGGAAATGGTCATTGGAATCAGGTCTGAAATTTATTTTTAGATTGTGTAAATGGTGAAAGATAGCTTAAATGAATTTTAATAGATAACTGGGACACTCCTTTCCATGCATCCTCCACTTTACACCATACAGCAGTAGGTCATCTGGGGTGAACAAGCTGGGGAAGCAGTTTTCCAAAAGAATGTATCCAATGTGAGGCATGTCTGGCAGCAAGGCTAGGATGTCAGTCTTGTGGGCATTTTGGTAAAGTGATAGCTGGCTCCATCAACTTCTATTAAGGAAATTATGGCTTAGCTATGTAAGGAAGAGGAAAAACAGATCATGCAAAGTCTGTCACAGGGGTGTAACAAGATATAAAAGAAAAGTTATTTTGGGTCAGCAGTCACACTGGTCTAACCTGAGAGGATTTGATTCCTTAGTTACCACCAAACATCACATGCATGTGCATGAGATGTTTTATGGGATATCCTGGGCAAGGTCTGATCACCTTCCACACCTGACACCTATCATTTACATAGTCATTAACACTTAAACATTAGTTTCTCTCCTTCTTGCACTTACTGTTGAGACTGGCCAGATCTTTAACTCTGACATTTAACCCCACAGTAGCATAGTCAGTATCAGAGAAAATAAACTTTTCAAATATAGATTTGTTGCAGAATGATTACATGTAGAATGGAGGAGTTGGCAGGGAACTGTCAATCTCTAGCCATGTGTCCAAACATATTGTGCAAACAGCTCTACATTCATTTGTCCAGCCTCTGAGCAAACCAAAGAAGGATCATTCTGCTCTAGAAGATATGTAGTCACATTACTCTAGCAATGTGTGCAGAATTATATGTCTAACATCAAAGTATTTTAGTATGAGGCTTGTGTAATTGGCAGATATCTAAAAAGGAACTTGCTTGTGTCCAGCCATGTTGAAGACTAAGTGACAAGGACAGCATCTCCTGACATCCACCTGCACAAATGTGTCTCGTTTCTATATGTGTACATTTTTAATAGATTATACTTTACCATTAATTATTAAATTTCACATATTTAGGAAGGCAGACATCCAACAAGGTTTGTAACTCTTGCTGTGAACGTATACCTGATGTGCTGAAAAACAACCTGAGAATATCCAAGTTAGAGTGAATGTCTTACTGGAAAAAGCAGGAGCCATAACCATGCAGAGAGTAGCTGATGTTCAGATAGCACCTAATTAGAGAGAAAGATTGTTTTATTTTGGCCAGTTACTACAGAAAATTTTCTATGGTGGTACAATTGCTGTTGGTTGTGCTAATGAGCAGTATGTAGTTGGTGGCTTTCGGTTTTATATTTTACCTTTATATTTAAAATAAAGAAACAGCAAAATAAAAATGTGTTTAACTTCACAGATAAGTTCATGGGAAACAGAAGCTAACTGAAATGCTTTTTCCACCAGAGTCAGTCGTTCTTTTCTTACTTGCATGATCTGAGCTCTTTCAGCTTTGTTCACCTCTCGTTTTTTTCCAGCCAGCCACACGATGTCGCTTGTGCCTGTGGATGTGGCTCAATCCTGGCAGCCTGGGAGGCAACTCCTGAGCTGCTACTTGCTAAAGCGAACTGTGGCTCTTCTCAAACCATGGTCTTTGCTGTAGTGCATTTTTCCCTGGTAACTGAGAAATGCTGTTTTGCAATGGAACAAATCCCACTCATCTTCTGTGTAGCCAATAAGCCCAGAAATTGAACCCCACACTGATGTTCAACACTAGCATCTTTTTCCAAACAGGAGTACAGATTATTATTATACTCTTTGCCCTCTAGTGTTAGTGCCATTCAGATAACAAACACTGATAGATTTCCAGTTTCCAAACTGGAATAAGTAAGAGATTTATCTAATTCAATATTCACCACTATGTCCCTGTGTAAGACATGGGAGCTCCCAGTGGGTCCAACAAAGGAAGTTCTGCTCATAATTTATACCACTTCTCAGATGGCAGTTAAATTAAAACGTCTTTTACATTTATCTTCATTTTGCTGGATTAAATGTCAAGCCCATCAGGCCATTTTTCTTATGATGAGCTTTCATTGCCCCAGTTATCCTGTAGGCCACCGGTCTGGTGGAGTTAATTTAATCCACCTGAATAGAATCATAGAATGGCTTGGGTTGGAAGGGACCTCAGAGATCATCTAGTTCCAACCCCCCTGCCGTGGACAGGGCTGCCAGCCACTAGCTCACTAGATCAAACTGCCCAGGAACCCATCCAGCCTGGCCTTGAACACAGCCAGGGATGGGGCAGCCACAGCTTCTCTGGGCAGCCTGTGCCAGCGCCTCACCACTCTCTCAGGGAAGAATTTCTTCCTGATGTCCAACCTAAACCTCTCCTCTTTCAGTTTTAGCCCATCCCCCCTTGTCCTACCATTATCCACCCATGTAAAAAGTCGGTCCCCCTCCTGCCTGTAAGCTCCTTTCAAGTATTGGAAGGCCGCAATGAGGTCTCCCCGGAGCCTTCTCTTTTCCAAGCTGAACAATCTCAACTCCCTCAACCTTTCCTCACAGGAGAGGTGCTCCAGCCCTCTGATCATTTTGGTGGCCCTCTTCTGGACCCGCTCCAAGAACTCATCCTTTCATGATGTCTTGTCACTGCCTGGAAATACTTCAGTTGCTTCTATATCTTGAATGTATCATGACTGACGTTTCCAACTGTTGTCATTCTTACACTTACTTTAATAACCCATGGTCACCTTGTCACTGAGCTGTGTAACTAAGCCTGTCTCCTCCCCCTTTGTTTCCAAATGGTGATATCTCGGCTTCAGTAGTAGAAGTGATATTTATTAGTGCCTAAGTGAATGACTGCTCCCATGAACTATTAAACTGCATCCCATTTCAATTACTCTAATGTTTAAGATTGTCCCAGTTCTTAATATACCTCCTCTTTATTGGCAATACTTTATAACTTTGTGTAGACAGCCAACATTAAGCAATTTCAACTCAGCACCAGTCTGTGCTGACATTTCTTTCAGCACTCTTCAGTTCTCAATACTACTCAAAAATACCACAGGAGTCTGGCACTGTCTCTTTAAATATTAAACCAATCCAAATCTTCATGGATATAATTGATTTTCTGTTTGCTTCTATGTTTTTATTGTATCTTTATTTATGTTTTCTTTTGGAAACAAACTGGTAGATCCTGAGTATCGTTTTCCCTTTTGTGATAAAAATAAAAACTGCACTTGCTGTTCTCCAATGATAAGAAGTTGGTCTTCCAGTTTTATGTGAGCCTATCAGATCTCTACATATAGAGTGCTTTGATTTATGTCTCTGTCACAACTGTGATTCATTTGCCTACCCTAATTGCATTAACTTTTTCTCTCCTTGCTCAGTACTCTTCATTTGTTCCTAAAAGCTGAAGTGAAATACTCCTTTACTGTTAGAGCCCTACCTAGGTTCCCTTTCCCCTCTCCTGTGTTAGTGACACAGTGTAACTCCCAGCGATCTCATTTCTTCTTTCCTTGTTCTCTTTGTATTTGTATAGCTGGAGAACTCTTTGCTATTTGTTTTAATATCATTTTCTAGGTTTAACTCAGTGTGACTCCTGGCAGTTCTCACTTTATCTCAGCACACCATGAGCTCTTTGCTGATCTGTCTTTTGTTTTTTGTTTCTGTACACTTATTCCTAATAATCTCTTTAGGGTACCTATTAATCCAGTAGGGTCTGAATTCCCTTCCTGCATTCCACTATGGACACCAATTGCTAACATTTTTGACAGGGAGAAGCATTGTACATTCAGTTCTTTGAGCTAACTGACTTCTCCTAACTCTTTGCCTCAATTTATCAAATTTTCTGTACTGGAGTCAAGAGTGTTTGTTATAGACATGTTTATTCATCTTCTGTTTAATTTAAATGGATTCAACTTGTCATTTCCATTCAGCGTGATTTTTTATCAACCAAAAACTAGTCTGGCACACTTTTTGTACCTTTACTGACAAAGGAAACACCCAAACTTTCTTACTAGGCTCTTGGTAGTAAAAGTAAGGCTTTTCAGTTGCTTCTTACTCACTGTATGCGGTTTCATCACCATGTTAGATCCACTTTGGTCATAATAACATCACTTTGCAAATTTTATCTTAAAACTTTATCTTCAGTGTATATCCTCTCACTTATTTCCACTGTCATATTTTCATTTATGCTTTTTATGAAGTAATAGAAATTTTAAAGAACGCACACAGGCATCCCGGCACACTGTGAGTTACAGGCATTGTTATGTGTATCGACATGCATTATTTAGAGAGAAAAGATGAGTAGTACTCTGTCATATTTCATCTTAGAATATATGTAGTTACCTTGCATTTGCTGTTTCTGGCTGTTTTCCTGATTTCTGTGTTTTTGTAGGTTGTAAAGGACTTCAAAAAATATGACTGTGTATCATGTCTTTTATAGGATTTCCATATTCTAAATCTGCTTCTCTACCTGGCTATGGAAGGAATGGCTTACATCAGGTAGGTATACATTTAAATGCATTCTTCTGGTAATAGTGTATCATAAACAGAAAAGTAGCTAAAAATCTGCAAAGTAATAACACTTCCCAGGTGTTTTGGCTACCGGCGCTGCCTGACAGATGCATAACCTATGAGAGTTTGTTTGTCTGTCTGCAGGAGTAAGACTGAGGCTTTTTGTTTTAATGGTGTGTGGCACAAGCATTAGGAATCTTGATTCTCCTCCCAAAACCAAGGTCCAAAATGTGCAGACTGTGCATATTAACAGACCACAATATAGGTTTAATTAATGATAGAGAGGGTTAAGCCTTTAATTAGGCAAGTAATGAACTTAGAGCAAAGGTGGAGCAGCCTATATCCATTGTATTTCTTAAACTATCCTGTTTTTTTTTTTCTTGTTGTTGTTTGGTTGTTGTTTTTTTTTTTTCTGGTGCATGTGTATGTGTATATATGTACAGATATATATACAGGCATCATACAAGGCAGGGGGGAGCAATGCAAAGAGAATGGCAGACAACAATTTGGAAAGGAAAATGCATAACAAAATTATGATCAGATCAGATTAAGGATTCTTTTTCTTATCCTTTATTATAATTTTTTTTTTAAATTCCTCAGGAAAAACCCATTGTTGACACTGTGGGCTCTCTCTCTGGCATCTAGTGTTATGGCTTCTCAGTTCATGCCTCATATTTTTTGTTAAAAACACAATATGGTTAATAATGATAAATTGGCAATACATAGACACATGGATGGTTGTATTTTGAAAACTGATTTCTGTCTAAATTACATGGACAGGATCTTGGTCAGATTCAAAAGTGTACGTGTAGGATTAAGCTTCCACAGTGATGAGTTAAACAGCAGGTTATTAGTTACAAGAAAGTAACTGTCAGAGAGCAGTTAAACTGATTTTTCTGTAGTTACTGAGGTGTCCATCCCTTTGAGTTAACATTACAAGACTAAATGTGCCTGTTGATGCTCCAAGTACCTGATCTCTTGAATTCCTTTCTGGGAAAAAAAAAAAAAAAAAACCCTGGCAACACAACTCAACCAAATTTAGATTTATGGGTTTGAAAGGGTCTAAATAAACCTGTCCCCATGTAGGAGTCAACAGCTTTTTTCAGACTTTTCAGAATAACTGTTATCAGTAACCTGGACCAAGCGAGAGATTGACTTGTGCACAGCCCTTGCCCTGCTGAGGGACCAAAGCCATCAGACTTTTTGCTGCACTTTTGCAGGCTTAAGCCGTGCAATGTGACGTGGAAGCAGCAGGTGGCAGCATTTGTCCCGTCTAAAGTGAGCAACCTCCTGTCTGAAAACTGCAGGAAAGTTGAAAATGAGCAAATCCTTTAGACAGAAATTCGTCTCAGAATGAGTGTTCTCTGTTTATAGTGCAGGTTCATACCAGCTTTTGTGGTTTGTTATTTTTAATCAACTATTCCAGTGATGCATAATATAGTAAAACAAAGACATAGGGAGCCTTGCAGTTTGCTGTAAACCTAGCGGTGTACACAGTGTATATCCTAACAGGCAAAAAAAAAAAAAAAACCCTAACAGGAACAAGAAGAAGTAGTAGTGCCTTTCCTATCCCCTATAATATTTGTCATCATCATAGCATTTGCCAAGAGAAAAAGACAGTGAGTCAATATAAGGTTGATAAGGCTGTCTCTCTGAGTGACACCCAACCTCCAGCTTTCACTGGTTGTGGAAGTTCATAGTAGAGGCAGTACACTGCGCCTGCAGTGCCTCCCAGTTCGACACGCACTCGTTGACACTCCCTCCCCTTCTGCAAGCAGAACTTCTTCGCCGTGCCTGTAGACCCATGGGTGCTCTGAGCACTCTGGATGCCCACTTTGAGCAATTAGGTCAAGTTCTAATGAAAATTATTTCACTTTCTGTCTCATAAAGATCTGTATCTTGATTTTCTGGTACCAGTTATTTTCTCTCAACATTGCACATAGTGGTAGGATTTCGTTTATGGTATATTTCGCTGTTATATATCTTCTTTTCTTCTCTTTTAGCCTGAAAACATGGGCCAATATGAAACAGACCAGGACGCAAGCTGGGGAATGAAAGGTACATTCCAGTAGGGTTTCCACTCTTTGTTTTCTTCCTTTGGAGGTGCTTGTTAACATCTTGCCAAAAGGGTTACTACTCTGATACCTTTCCATGGTTCATGTGATAATGATAGACAGTCGGCTAAGTATCATGTTCTTCACAGAGAATCTTATTTTTATCTATGATTATAAAAGCCTGACTAAAGTCCTGCATCATAAAGTGGTGTAGCAAAGTTGATTCTATCCCACTATCCTGAATATGTGGCAACAGCCCCTATGGTTCTTTTCCTTAGCAGGTGGTGGTCTCATGTCAAAGAGAGGAAGGAACTTAAGCTAATTACTCCTTGAAGACATGTCTGATTGGAAATAATAGTAATAGTAAAAAAGCAAACAAACATGTTCATTGTGCTTCTTCTTTGCCCTGCCAATGGGGCTGAAAAGTACAGAATTCAAAAAGCAGAATTTCTTTTTATTAATTTATTTTATTACAGTTTAAGAAGACTGTAAGCTTAATGTGGAAGTTGGTTTAGAATTTTCAAAAGAGCTGAGAAACTTAGGAACATGCATGTTCTTATGGTGCAGAGTAGGATTTTGTTTCCAAGTCACTTCATCTTGTCTTTAAAAAAATCTTACTCCGGTGCTTCACTTCATGCCTCTGTAGTGATGCAAGTCTTTGTCTGAATTGTTGAGAATGTAGATTTGAAAAGTAGACTTATCTCTGATTTTCATTTCAAACAATAAAAAAAGCCTATGAGAACATACTGGCTGTCCTGGTTGCGTTTAATCATCGATATATTTGAGAATAGATGACCATATGGTAGTCATATCTAGCAGCACTGGTCTAACTAAATTGCTGTGTTTTCTTTGCTATGATTATTTCCACTGCAGTTAGTCCAAGTGCAGGATGTTGACATCTTAGAATACTGTATTAACTTAATGATTTGCATGTATGTTCCCAAAATGACATGCCTGCAATAATGCGTGTGGTTTAACTGTTTTCAGTAAAGAACAATATGGGTGAGACTTTTGGATGACAGTCTGAGTTAACTGCTCAAAAGCCTCTTCTAAAAAGAAACTCCCAGTTCTGCCAGACATACTCACTGTGTAACCCAATGGCACCAGGAGATGGATGTTCTGTAATGAGCCTTTGATTTCAAGGACTGTTGTTTCAGTATTATGTGCGTTCACACCATTATGGTCAAATGCCTACAATGCATGCAATTATCCAAAAACTATTGAAAACTGTAAGAGAAATGTAGTAAGATGGCAAATTACTGATGTACCTAAATGTTCATTATGGTGACTAAAAAGAAGCCTATACATTCTAAACTGTGAACCTATTCTCATTCTCTTGCAGAATACAAGGTAAGAAGGGCTTTTCCAACACTGGAAGAACAATCAGATTCAGCACTTCCTAGCAAGGTTACATGTGTTTCTTTTTTTTTTTTTTTATTTTATTTTGTTAATTTTGTCCCAGTGAAATATTTGTCAAATGAGGATGCAAGTATGTACCATTGAAATTACTAAGTCCCCCACACTCTCGTTTCCACACATCAGAATCAGATTTGGCTGGAGTTCATGTGTTCTTGTCTTTTTAACAGATTTATCCTTATGAGACACTTATTGTAACAAACCGAGTCCGTGTGAAATTGCCCAAGGATGTGGACAGGACCAGACTGGAGGTAGGAATTATATATACTTGATGGCTTTGCAAGTCTTTGTCCTGTCTGTTTACCATCTTAGCTATTCCTATGTCCAAGTTAAGTTACAGCAATGGAACAAGAGAGAAATAGAGAGAAATTATACTATATATTATATTTTATTTCAAAACACTAGTATGTAGGCAATTTGACTGAAACAGAATAGCCAAAACCTGGCAAATGTGTTTTACAAAATGGTGATTTACAAAAATACCAGGGGAAATAGTTTTGGATAATTTTACAGGATATTGGAAAACTGGGTGGGTAGAAACTTGTTTTTCTGAGTTCCTATAAAAAAGATTCTCCTTAAATAACCTGAGAATT
>VXAV01000465.1:15611-45061 GCA_013399715.1 Alectura lathami | reverse complement strand
CTGGCTGCGCGCTGCTGGCTGCGCTCCGCGGCCGGAGCTGCGCGGACCGCGCTTTGTGCCCGCCGCCGCGGCAGGACGGCCCGAAGGTAGGAGGGCTCCAGCCCGCTCCGTCCCGTCTCGCTCCGGGTTAGCATCTCTCCGCCGAGCTCCGCGGGCGGGGAGGGAGGGGAAGGGTTGGGGTTAGGAAAGGGATTTTTCTGTCGAGGTTCAGCTTGCTGGAAACCCTTCCAGCCCAGAGGCGAGGGAAACGGCAGGAAGTGTCCCTCGGTTTCTTGGCCGGGAGGAGCACATGGAGAAAGCTGCGAGCGATCCCCAGCATCAGCCGCCGCCTGATGCCCGCGGGCGCTCGCCGGGCCCCGCGTCGCCGCCTCGAGCCGGGGCTTTGGGAGAGCAAAAACCTGGGTGAGATCCCCGGGAGGGAAACCCAGTGTCTGCGGTGCCGAAAGTCGCATCCCTTCCCGGGGAAAGGCAGCAGGCCGGCTGCCGGAGGAGGCGGCACAGGCGGGCTGCAGCTTTGTACAGCTGAGAGTTTCGTTGTTTTCTGCCTTTGAGGGTGGGAAGAGGTGGTCTTTCTCCAGGCTTTGCCATTTGAACCCGTTTCATCATAGCGGAGAGATTGCATCATGTTACCGTCCTGGATTCAGTAAGGGCAAAGGCGAAAAGAACCATCCTTCCAGATCTATCCCATTGGCTTCCCGATCTGACCCCCTCCTTTTTATTTCCTGTTTAACAGAAAGGTTAAAACTAAAAAGCAGCGTGTGATTGGTAGAAGGCTATTCAGTTCACAGCGACGTATTTTGATTTCTTCCACTGAGAGGTTTTTTGGAAACTCAGTTTTAACTTTCTCAATTCTCGGTGTGGATGTGTGTGAGGGGAATGGAGGAAACTTGCCAAAGATTTAGCCGGTAGGAAAATAATAAACGGCAAAAGAGAGCTGGATAAACAGCCAAAAGCAGATGTTGCTTTATGAACTCTGGAGTCAGAGGAATTGAATGGATTCAGGCAGGCTTTCCCTCCTACAACACGGCATTCACCTGCCCGAAACATGGAGTGGATGAAGGAGTGTATGCAGTCAGGGCAGGGCAGGACAGATGTCAGAGACAGAAATGTATTTAGCTGATCTCCCTTGTGGATCCTATACGAACAGTTTGATGCAACCAACTCTTGCTGTGTTTATGTCTGTTTTATTTATCAGACCTGTACAATGTTTTTCAGCTGAGGTCTGCTTGTAAAATAATAGGTGTCAAAGAGAGCCAGATCTAATTCAGTATTGTACAGCAGTCCGGATCTTCCTCGGCTGACGAGTTCTGTTGTTCTTTGTGCAGTTCTTTGTTTTGTTCTGGGGGAAAAATATCACAGCGCGGCTCAGTTTGGCTCCCTGAGGTATTTCCTATAAGTGTGGCATCGCCCTCGCAGGTGCTCTGTCACTATTCTCTGATTGTTACAGTGTCACACTCTTCTTGTGAGAAAATGTCACTTTTATGGCTTTTTCTCAGATTCTTCGGGAAGGGCTGGGGCAAGGCGACAAGGGAACAGCTTGGCAGCCAGATGGATCCATCCATCAGCAGGCTCCTACTTGGGCACTCAGTGCCCTTCAGCCATCCCTCATGCCTCCTGGTGGTTTTCATGGGAAGGGCTGCATGATTACTTTCCCCTTTTGAACAATTCTTTTTTTCCTGTTGGAACTGGGGTGGAACAGGATTGAATCCTGCATTAGAGCTTGAGGGAGAGCCGTCTTGCTTTTCTAGGGCTATGGGGCACCAGATGGGGCTCAGAATTGGAAATAAATTCTGGAAAAAAAAAAAGTCCTCTACAGTTTTCTTTGTGTGTCTAAACACCCAGTGATCACAGTGACGAGCCTGCTTGAAGAACAATGAGCAGATATCCTCTGCCTTCGGTGATACACAGAACTGCCTGGTGTTTCCCAGGAAATATGTCAGCAAAATTCCAAGTGTCTTGTGGTGCTCCTGGTTCGCAGGTAGATCTGTAGATAAAGGGGTTCAGGAGGTCTTTGGGGTCAAAATCACGGTGTTTCTAGAAGCAATGACAAGAGAGGTAAAATACAGACCCTTCAATAGCTCAGCCATTCAGACTGCTTTAACAGCTTGCAACCTGTGTGGAGAGGTTTTTCATTTTCGTATCCCGAAGCTTTCAAAATTGAAGAGAGTTTTTCAGAGACATGAAAACAATTTGTGTCACTGAAATCTCTATGGAGCTGGGCTGTATTTCATCCACGTGTGACTAATTGTGCTGTTCCTTTCAGCAGTGCAAAGGGAACCTGCTGTAAGGTCAGAACAGGAATTGTCTTGCCCAGCTGCTCACTGCAGACTTCTCCGAGACATTGCCTCAGGACAAAGAGCTGGTGTTTCAGGGCGGCTTTATGCAATCTGCAGTCAGCCAATTTAATTTCCGTCCATTTTCAAAAGTTTCGTATCTGATACCTCTGTCAATGAGAGTACGGTTAATGGGGGCCCGCTTGGTTAACTGCTTTGTTCGCAGCTGGGCTCTTTGTGTTGCATGGGGTGCAGAGGAGGAATGGTTGTGCTCTGTATTCATTCGCAAGAGATCTGTCTAAGTGGGAGGATGGGATGCAAGGACTCAGCTTCCAAACTCACATAGTTTCGTTAACTCTGTATTATTGTGGTTTTAATCACATTAAAGCCTACTCTTCAAAAAATTCATGCATCCCTTAAAGTTACACAGTTCAGCTAATTTTACATGTGAGTAAGACCTAGCTAGTGGCATGGCCCTTAATTTCCACTGATTCATCAGTTTATTGGCAAAGACGGTGTCTCATTTAGCACAAGAACTTCCATCTGGGCTGGGCAGGTGAGTGCATTACACAATCAGTAGATAATAATCCAGGTTAATATATCCTAATACCAAATGTTCTTAGACTTCCTGGTATTCAAACTCAACAAAAATAATAGAAAAATGGATGTCAACTGCAGACTGCTGCAGAGTTACTGTGACCTCTGAACCAGGACTGGAAAACTGGGTCCAGAATCTGCTCCTAAGTCTCTGTAGGTGATGTATTGAAATTTAGGAGGACAAAGTTTTTCTGCTATGAAATGTCCTAAGCTGGCCTTAGAGCACATGTAAGTTTTTAATATCACACCAGATGCCTTTCTGGGGTGTGTCTGTGTAAAGCAATACAGAGAACACTGTGAGCCAGTAGGATAACGTGCAGCTGTGATCGCACGGTAGTGACACACACGGCTGTCAGAGAGCACCTACCTGTGCAAGTAAACATCAAGATCTTGTATTTCTATTGCATATGCAATGGCATAGGTTTATAAGAGCTCATCGCTCCTACTCTCTGATTAAACTTAACTCTGGTCTCTGCAGGTCACAAAACATGTATTGATGCTAGCAGTGCTATTGGATAGTATTGCACGAACATAATGAGGAAAGGGAGTTTATCTCAAAGAAGATGACAAACTAACCTTTTGGGACACAGTGGCAAAATATGGGATATGGCAAGAAATGCAGTGCTACATGACAGAAAAACAGAGTTGTCTGCCTTCCATTACCCCATGCTACCTTGACAGAGAATTGCTCATCACATATAGCAGGTAGTGAGATTTGGCTGTTTGAGCTGCTGAGCACCCCTAACACACAGCACTGTCAAAATGAGCTAACAGTGATCTTATCTCTTAGAGCAGCCTTTGGAGAATACGCTTGTCTGTGAAAAGGATGAATCAATATCTGTTGTATGTTTTACCACTGTCTACCAAGAAATCTGGGAAAGGAATTCCTAAGAACATGTTTTATAGATTTGCTTTTATATAGGTGTATCATAGAATCATAGAATGGCTTGGGTTGGAAGGGACCTCAGAGATCATCTAGTTCCAACCCCCCTGCCGTGGACAGGGCTGCCAGCCACTAGCTCACTAGATCAAACTGCCCAGGAACCCATCCAGCCTGGCCTTGAACACAGCCAGGGATGGGGCATCCACAACTTCTCTGGGCAGCCTGTGCCAGCGCCTCACCACTCTCTCAGTGAAGAATTTCTTCCTGATGTCCAACCTAAACCTGCCCTCTTTCAGTTTTAGCCCATTCCCCCTTGTCCTGCCATTATCCACCCGTTCAAAAAGTGTAGTGGTATCTTAAACGTTAGTGCTGTATGCTCGTCAGTAAAATAAACAGAATTGTGTAGGACTGTCTTCTTTAAGTCTTTCTCCTAAACTTAAAAAAAAAAAAAAATATTTTAAAAATCACTGCATTATTCTTTTTACGATGATAAAGTGTTTTTTTTTTTTTTTTGGTTTGTTTGTTTTAGGTTTTTGTGGTTGTATCTGGGATTTTCTGCTGCCAGCATCTTTCTCCCATCACATATTTTTGAGCTGAGTGAAAATAGTTGTCTTTTGGTAGGACGGATGCTGGTAATGTGCTTACTGTGCCAAGATCTTGATGAGTACAAACTACTAAATAAAAATATCTCCTCCCATTTATAATAAGTGCTAGAAAAGAGTGCACAAGTGATTTCAGATTTAATCTGTACTCTAACTGATGTCTCAAAGATAACAGCTCTTTATCCCCAAGAAGTACCACACTTTGTATATGGGAGGTAATTGCCATGGATTGCACTGAATATATATTATTCATTAGGGGACTGTCATTATATCATGTTTGTGAAATCCCCAAAGTCTCTTATCACTTTCCTAACCACATCTAGACATTTATGGAAAACAAGATTTTGGTGTCCTTCTACATGACTGGGTGATGTTCTGGCTCACTGAATTCAGCCTGTGCTTGTGGCCGCTTTCAATGTGCGTGTTTGCTTGGTTCATGTAAAATAAACAGACTTTGTGAAAGTGGCTTAATTCATGTATTCCTGTTATCAAGGACAGTGCTTTTTCACAGAGATCGTGTTGTGTTATGTTATCTCGGTTTTGCAGGGAACTGAATAGTAAAAGCTCTTTAATATGCTGCTGAGCTACTATTGTCAACTGTCTCCAGTGTATGAAGTTGGGGGGGTTGGAACCAGATGATCTCTGAGGTCCCTTCCAACCCAAGCCATTCTGTGATTCTGTGAAGTCTCAATATTTGGCCAATTGCTGTGGGTGGATTTTTTTTTTCCATTCAAGTCCCTTTTTCAAACTTACCTAGTCTCTCATCGTTTGCACATGCTTATGGCATGGCTGCTGTCTGAACACAGCAATCTAAACAGAAGATGTGGGAATTCCGTCCTTACCTTCCTTTATTATTAGCAATGAGCTGATCCAGAGTTGATTTTTCTTCAACATTTCTTACCGGGAGCAGCTGCATATAGAGAATGCAGCATGACCTTCATGGCAGTTCCTAGTACAGCCATCAATCAGATCTGGCAGGGGCTTTATTGCGTCTGTCAGTGTGGCTCATGAGCCACATGCTGTCTGGTCTTGGGGGAGAAAACAAACAAACAAAGGGAGCTACTGTGGGTGTTGTTTGAAATAAAACAAACACGAGTGAGCTTCTCCCACATATGCCAGCTTTGTAGACAGATTTTTACCATGTGCCATTGGTCTGATTAATAAAACCTGATGTCTGGAAAGCCTCAGTGTCCCTAACGAATCACCCAAAAACCAGCACATCCTCATCCTCAGTCAGTGTTCTCTGGTTCCCTTCTAATCCTGGGTGTTACTCTTCTCAAGGAGTTAATGCAGCTGGATTATTTTAGATAGCTTCTGCACACATAATGTTAGAGAAGAAAGAAGGGTTTTGAGACTTGCCTGAATTTTCGAGGAAATCAGGCAGTTCTGTCAGATGAAGCAGTTCTGGGGTTTTGTGGGAATGTGTGTGCCTTTGCGGGCTTTTCTGGGACTGGCATTTGGAGGCAAGTTTACAATGGGCAAGCTCAGCTGATGAGCTGCAGCATCCCACTTTTAAGCATGTAAAAACATTACTCACACCATGTAAGTGTTTTGTTTGTTTGTTTGTTTGCTTGGAGTTTGTTTTTCCCTGCTAGCCTTGGTCTGCTTTTAGAGTTTTACTGGAGGTCATGCTCTGACCGATTTAGGTTTTTTTCACTGCTACAACAAATCCATGCCTTTTTCAAACTCCCTTGCTATCCTTTTCATGCCAGCTCAGGACGTGCAACTTTCTTAGCTCCTTTCTGAGGGTTCAGCACAGTGACAGGCTGTCACTTCATGCCTTGTTTCCAGTTAGATGGGAGGGCAAGGAGCAATGGGACAAGCAGAAGAGCTAGCGTGCAATCCTAACTTCCTTTGTGGGCTTGTGTTTGTGTGTATACAGATGGACGTAAATGGATTTTGAGAGAAAGTGTGTATATGTACAGGTGATATATACTATAAATGACAGTATCATGTTTTCAGAGAAAAATGGCTAATTACTAATACATATTTACTTTCGTGTCACTACAAGCTGAAAGATTGAGGCTCTGAACTGCAGACAGGTAATGTGGGGTATAATCTATAATTCATTTTGTTTTTTAACCAGCTGGTTTTTGGCAGAAGCTGCCTTTTTACCAGGTTTGGGCAAGGAAGCTTGAAATGCCATAGGAAATATGCAACAGCAGGTGCGAAGAAAGCACTCAGAAAATGTGAGGCAGATTTAGGAACTGAGGGGAAGCTGAGTTGCAGAGGAGCCACTCTGATGCTGCTCTGCCACTGGGCTTAGCACAGATCTAAAACCCCCAAAACTTCCCTTGTGGAGTGTGGGATTTCTTTTAATGAGTGAAATCTGTGCTGTGGAATAGAGTTGAATACTAACTGGACATTGTTGCTGGCTGTGGAAGATATAGGGAGAAGAAAAAAATGTTGAACAAACAAACAGAAAACATTAAATATTTAGAATTAACCGGTTTTCAGCTCAATTGAAATATGTTTTTGAAGAATACCCTTTGGAAAATGAGAAGATCTGCTTCTTTGTTTGAAAAAAAAAATATATATATTCAAGCTGAGGAGCTTCTGTGAATATGCAGAGCTCTTCTTCTGGCCTGATTCCTCCATCTGCACCATGTGTTTGCAATTAGGACCATGAAAAGCTGCAAGTCCCCATGGACAGAGGCTGATAGGTGAACGGTGGGTCCGTCAGGAAGAACCGGGAGAGCTGGAAGGAGACAGAGGCTAGGTCAGGGCACGGCATTTTGTTTTGAGCTTGACAGGAATGAAATCCACCCTGAAGTGTCTTGGGGAAAATTCTGGATGGCAGCCAGTGTGAATAATGCTGAGTGCAGTTGGGTGGGACCCCACCTGGTTACAAAAACAATTGTATTTCCAAGGTTAGTTACTTCTGTTGGAAAAAGAAGGAATTATTAACAAGTAAGGTCTCATTTGAAAGACAAAACCCAATTGGAGACCTTAAAACAAAAAACTAAATCTCCCACTTCAGAAATAAGTGGAAGCAAGCCGCCATATATGCAAACAACTGAAATCCCACAGCAAAAACGTCAGATAAGCAAAACAAATGTCCTCTGGGGAAAGGAAGAACCATTCCCTCTCTGGGAAAGTTTGTCTGTTCCTGTGGCTGGTGAACTTTTTATCTTCTCTGGGACTTTCTTCTGTCCCTGGTTCACTTTTTGCAGCTTTTTGGTCTCCTGTGTCTCTTTCCCTGGAGCTCAGAGAAGTATTTATGCAAATGCTCAGCTTTAACTCAATGAATCATCTTTGATGTTGACGAGATGAGTGTTACTGGGCTGTGCTCATGTGTATGTTGCTGTGCTGAATGGGAGCTCCAGCCAACATGGCCCAGATGGGTGGGTACATGGCAACCTAGCATTGACTTTTCTCCCCCAAAATGAGCTGTCCCATTGACTTACAACCTGAGACACCTTCGCCCAAAGCTGATCTGGATCAAGCCTTATCCAACAAGCCAGAAGACACCACAGTGAATTTTAACCTGACTCAAGTTCCCATTAGTCTCTTGATAACTGCTATTCCCATCTGTCTGTCTGCCTTTACTGAGCCTCAGAGCCACTCAGTGCTGCAATTTCCTTCACATCCTTTGGACGTTCTCCCTTATTATTGTTTACAAAGCACTGAGTCTAGATTTTCCATATGTGGTAAGGCTTACTGAAGTATGTCACCCCTTGGACTTTATCTTCTCCAGATCTCTCGTTCTTCTTTCCTCTTGCTTATAGTCCAACTGTGTAACTTGTGAAAATAATTTGAGTGTAAAAGTCAGCTACACTGAAGGCTTCCCTCTGAACAGTAGCACTCTGTGCAACCTACAGACAGGGGTACAAGGCATATGTGTACTGTCTTCCCCAAGGAAACAGCTGAAATATTGACTATATTGCAAGGAAAGCAAAAGCTGTCTTGAAGTGGTATGATGTTTGGGGTTGCCTGGGGATTTTTAGGGTTTGGGGAGATCTTCTACTCCTCCTTCTTTGTATCACCGTAATATCTTTTTAAGTATTATGGGACTAGCTCTGCTGTACTTGCATTTTCTGGTTTTTGGTCAGCATATCAAAGGGCTCCAAGATCTAAGTGGAAACTCAGATTGCCCTGAAGTTTATTGTACTTTATGAGAGCAAAGGGTAAAATAAGTCTTTGAGATTTGGGGTCATTAGGGATAGGTTTCCTGACATACCAGCCCTTGCTAAAAAACAGCTGTTCTGAGGTTGTCAATCTGCCAGCTTTAAAGGAAAACAGCCAAACGAAGAAAAAGTACCCTGCCAAATAGGGATCAGACCTTAGCGTGGTCTGAGTGTGCTTTAAGTAGTCTTGGTCTTTGTGTTCACACTGTTTAAGTTCTTCTTTCCCTTCAGGGAGCTGACTTGGAAGCAGTGTTTATGAAGGAGTCCGGCCCTCTCCCTGTACATCGCTGTAGGGAAGGGCTGCTTCCTCCTGAGGCTGGAGTGCTCCTCTCTTTGAGTCAGAATCTGAACAACCCAGAGCAAGATCTAATTGTAGACATCTGGCAGCACAGATAGGTGAAATGAAGGTACACACCTCCCCTAGGTGTGACTGCAGAGATGTGCTTGGCCAGGAGGCCTCACCTGGGTGGTTTGGTGGCCTTGGCCAGGACCAAAGCTGCCTAGTGACAACAGAGCAGGAATGGGTACTTACCTGAGGTACAGCTAGAGCCATATATATAGCCAAAGAAGTATGTGCCCTTCTAGTAAGTTGTCATTAGTGACCTACAGAGCACTCAGTACCTAAAGCAGCTTTTTACATGTTAATAACTCATAAAAAATTTATGATTTAATGAGACAGACAGGGAGTAGGGACTGGAAGTGGCAGGTGTTCAGGGTGCAGAGGGAAGGAGAGAAGAGTTAGGCTTCCTGCTTCCTGAAGACTTGAAACAAATGTTTGTGAGGATTTTGGTACATGGCTCATCTCTGTCATCAGCCCCACTAGTGACTTAATGGTCCTGAGATTTCAGTACAAAACCCTAATCCAACTGCATTTTAGTGGAGTGCATTGGAGGGTAGGAAACACATAAGAATCCTACAGTATCTCTTTCTATTAGTCACCCCTCTTTTGCAAGTTTTCATCTTAACTCCCGCAACTCAAATGAGTTTAGGAACACTTCTAAAACTGGGATAAACAAACATTTATTACTTTATTTGGGAAACTTATTTGTTTTTTGGTAACACTAGATGTTATACTCACAGTACTTCTTGTCACATCACTTCTGAGCTGCAGTTAATAGGGGTTAGCTCACCTTGCCCTTCTGTCAAGTGTTGTGTGGAGCAAACATCTCACCTGCTGTTTTACAGCACTGTACTCCTTATGTGAGCAGTGTCACATAATGCTATATTATCTGCTATTAGAGTCACAGACTGGAATCTTCTAGCAAGTCAGTCAAGAAAAGCCATGTGAGTTATCTCACTGGTGTGAGATATGCTCAGCTCTCCACTCTTTCATACATGTTTTCTTTGATTGCATGCACTAGGGTCAGCTACCAGGGGTCAAGACCCTCAGTTCCTTTCCCCATAGCAGTCTGCCAAAATAATCCTTCCCCTGTTTGGTTCGGCTGCACCCAGTGCAGTGAAGCCACTAAAAATATGCATACGATTCTTGAAGGCTCTTATCAACTTCAGGAGGGGTGGGACAAAGCGTGGTTTTGGGTGTATCTTGGCACTTCACAGTGTGATCAATAATAAATTGCATGGTTCAGAAAGGTACAAAATAATTGTGGGTAACCCATACCTATGTGATACCAGGGTCTGTTGGGTTGTAACTACATGAAAGCAGACAAAGGGTGTTAAAAGAAGGTTTTTGCTTGGATTGGAGAAATCGTTATTACTGGCACAATTTTCCAGAATTGTAAATATTGGATATTTTCTGAGGTCAGACTAGGAAAATGTTAAATTCCTTTTGTCATTGTTTCTTTATTAAAGTGAGAATTTCCCCCCAGTGAGATTTTTGTCAAACTTGAAAATCGTGAGGAAATGGATATCCGTATCTGCCAGTGGAAGATGTCCAAAGCAGAAGGGGAAAAACTGCCATTTCAGACTGATAAGAAAAAAATTATAAAAGCCATCTGCAAAAATAAATCTTCAGTTGTTACCGATTTCTAATTTAAAGTTTATTTCCATGTGGAATTTTAAGCAATTATTTATACTGTAGTAAACCTAACACAGCATTTAATAATTTATTCAGGTTTTAATTTGGAGTTATAATCAGTGATGATTCTTTCTTGTGCTTTAGAATAGCATACATGTCTACAATTTTTGTCATTGACTAATAAGCAGAGGATCAGTGACTTAGAACCCAATAACAGGGCTGCTGGAAAATCACTGAGCTCCAGCAGAGAGCCCTTTGAGTTTGAAATGACATTGTCTGCTGCCGTTATCTTGTTTTGCATTCAGCTTGTCTGCTGGCTTTCTACTAGTAGCAAAGATTACTAGAATCTCCACTTTTGAGGATACCATTATTTTCCATTCTTTATCTGATCACACTATGAAATTATGTCACTAAATTAAAATTCTGGCAGTGGTAGACTGTGTGTCCTCGATGATTAAAAGCTTCATCAGCATAAAGTTGCGTGTCCTTTAATTTAAGGATCAGAAGGCCTCATCCCATCTGTTCCAAGCATGAGGGCTAAGAAATGGCATTATTATGCTGTCTATACAACTGTAAAATATATATGAACATTTTCAAAAGGATTAATTTATGTAATTTTGTATTGCCTGAGCTTTTTTTTTTTATCTTCCCAGAGTTGTTCTTCCTTTCCCACCTTCTTCATATGTGCACCAATTTTCAGACTCTTTCAAGGGAAGAACTACGTATTGTATAAGATAAGTAATGAATAAATAATCTGTCACCACTCTTTGTATTGTTACTGAAGGATTTTTGCTAAGGTACTTGTTAGGTCAGCCTACTATCAGTTTCTAGATTGAAGATTGGAACTTCTGGAGGGAAAATTTAAAATGATGTATCAAGTGTGTCTCATAGCCTTCTTTCTAGACACATTTTCAAATGATAATCTATTAGCATCTACTTGTACAAGATACTCTTCAGTGTAGGTTTAGCTTTATCTAATAGCATTGTTCAAAAATGGCAATGTTCCTGCTGGACTTGGAAAACAGAAGACTGACTCATATCCATAATGAAATCACTGTGCTTGTAAATATCCTATCCCAGAATAGTCATATTTATTATCTATGTTCGTCTTGTTCTTAAGCACAAGTCTGCCCCATTTTGGAGATTGTTCATGACTCGATGTGCATTCAGGACTGAATGGTACCCTGTGCCACTTTATCTTACTCTCTATATAATTGTCTGTCATTATTTTTTTTTTTTTTTTTTTTTTTTTTTTTTTTTTTTTTTTTGCCTTGCCTTCCTCTGTATTTGATGGAGTACCTTCATCTGTTGTGAACTTCCATGTGAGAGGAGATTATGGAGTCAGAAGCCTGACAAATTGCTTTAGAAGATAAATGATGAGAAGGTTCTCCATTGTAAGAAATGAGACTGAGGTTCTCCAGCATGGTGATTTTCAGTCCTAGAATACAGTCTTGCCTTGGGAATTTGTTTGGGTCTGATATTTTATCAAAAGGCCAGGAGCAGAAATTAGGTAGGGGATTTTTTTTTGCAGGGGGTTAGACTAGGTGATCTCTTGAGGTCCCTTCCAATATCTGTGATTCTGTGATTCCATGATTTCATTTCAGATTATTTTCAATCATTGTCCTTCAGGGACAGTATGTGACTTGACATGTACTGCAACCAAAGGCACACGTGTCTGCTACTAAAGGCAAAGTGAGGCAGAGGGCAAGCAACATGGACGCTGATGAAGGAATGATTTCAGATTTTCAAACAGTACCAGAGAGGGAAATTTTGTGAAATAAATGTCTAAATGTTTCTCTGCGTCAGATGTAGAAGAGTAGTAAAGGCATACAGAAGAGAAGATATATAACTGTGTTATTGTGGGATAGGAAGCTGCACTGATGCAGCTGAATTTGTACGGATACGTTAGGAAAAGCAAAGAGTGCAGTGTAAGTCCCCGCTTGTCTGTAGGACTTGAGGAAACGTATGTGCCATTTGTTAAAATGATTTTCTTTAAGTTTGTGGTGGCTGTTGCATTGGTTGCTCCTGTACTCAGGAGACAGCAATCAGCCAGAAGTGCTTTCTTTCCTTCTTCCTCCCTTCTCTTGGGACAGTGGGATGAAATCTTCAATTTGTGCATCAAATCTGTTCTGTTTTTCACATTTGAGTTTTGAGGCTAGGCAGAAGACCCTTGATGAGGCTGTGGCAGGGGTGTGGCATGGAATTTGAAGTGAAATGAAAACGTTTTTTCATGAGGTAATGTTGTATTTACTAATCTTGAAGACTACCATTTGGAAATTTGCTTTCTAACTGAGGAGAAACAGAGTTTGTTTAAATCTATTAGGTTCTAAATTAAGACTCAACCGTTGGCACATGCAAGACTGAGAAAAGCATTCATTTGGCCCATTTGTATTGAAAAATGAAAGTATGACGCCAACTGTCATTGCATATTCACCAGTCCTGCCTCTCCCTGGTGCTTGTAACCTCAAGTGCATGCTGAGTGAGTCAGAAACTGAGGAGCCTGCATGGGCGAGCTCTGCTGTGATTCTCCACATGACAATAAAGGGCTCCCAGGGGAGCCAGGCAGTATGTACTTCAGAAAACTGAAGTCTAGACATTTCTCTCATTTCTATTCCCTGTAAAGCTGGTTGAGTGCAGGTAAAAGGTAGCATCAAGATGGTAAGTGATATTAGCACTGTCAAATATATGTCTGAAAATAACATATGGCTGTATTTAAACAACTTTCTTACTCTATTTAAAGAGCTTTCTCATTACAGTAAAGCTATTTTTCACTTTAGTAAATGTGGTAAATCAGATTTTCAAATTAAATGCCTTTGAGAGCTGATAGGCGCTTAGAGCCGGATCCATCCTGCCTGACCCGACCCAGACATACGCAGGTCTATAGCTGAGTTTGTTCTCTGTAGACTTCCTTTAGCCTCAGTGGATAGAGATTTGCTTCTCTAGGATGTATTTAATCTGTTCTGTTCTAGGTGTCTATTTTAGGAAGCCTAAACTTCTCCAATGACTGTGCAGTGAGTCTAGCAACTAGCTCAGATGCAGTTGACTACATCTTAAGCATTGGCATTGAGTCAGAGGAATGTCACCTTTGTTCTAAAGTCAAAGAGTGTATTCAGGAGGTTTAAAGCAAGACATTGGATTTCCATAGATAGGTGGATTTTTTGTAGTCTTAATTTAGGTTTGCTTGATGCTTACAACAAAAAGTTTGTCAGCACATGTTTGAATGGCTACTTAATTGCTTTTACAACTCATAAGACTAAAGGAAAACATCCTTGAAAAAGCACTTCAAATGCAGGAATGATGATAGAGACAGATTCCTGGAAAATGAGTCTTACAATATGAAATTCTTAACTCTGTATTTCTGAGAATTGCTGAATAGTTTTAGTTCTCAGTTTTACAAGAAATTTGCCATAGTGGTCAGCTGTGAGATTTTTTTTTAGACTGCTATACTCAGTGCCTCACTAATTAGAATGTCTTGTGTTTGGGTGACCAAGGTTCTCAGGATTAAATAGATCAAAAATAATAAGCTTTTTAACTACCGTTTAGAATTAAAAAAAAAAAAAAAGAAAAAAAAGAAAAAAAATATGTTATTAGATCACAGAAAAACATATATTCCGAAGACAGAAAATGTGAAAAAGAAACTGTTTGTGTAGTGCCTTGGGAGCAATCACCTGGCGGTACATGGGAAACGGTCGCTAGAATTTGCTTGTGTCCTTAGAAAAAGTGCACATCAGAGCTATGATTCCTAATTTTGCAAAGAAGTCCAAGGAGAACCGGTGGCTTGAATTTATTATGAAAGCCTGTGCATTTTTTATATTAGTATACTTCAGATCTGGGTAGAAAGTATAGGCATAGATATAGGTAATTGGGAAATACGGCTTTCTTTAACAGAAACCCATATATGAGGTATATTACTGCAAGCTGATCTCCTTAAAGGTTGTTCGTTAACCAAATTTTTATTTGTTTTGGTAATATTTTACATATTTCGTGTTTTATATATATTTATTTTGTTCTCAGGTAGTTTAGTAAAGCAATAATTTCCATAGAATTTAGCAAGGAGATTTCCATGGCGTGCTGCTCCTGTGTCCTACCTGTAAACATGCAGTACTCAAATGACTCCAATAGCAAATGGAACATCTACAAAACCATGAGACCCAGTCCAGCAACATCCTTCACACATGTCAGTGGTTTCAATTAAGTCAATGGTAAAATTCAGAGACTTAAATATGTCTGTTCATATGCCAGAAGGTCCAATAAAGCTGCAAACCAGAAGGATGGAGGATGCCTTCGTACTGGGGTGACCTTCGCTGTAGGGCAGACAGTGCACATAACCCTGTGTTTTGTGTTTCTTTTCCTGTTGACATTTCTTTACTGGGATCAGCCCTTGTCTGGCTTTCTGTTGTTGCTGAAGTCTTAAAAATAGTTCAAAGACTTTAAAATAGTTCAAACTGTTTTTCTAAGGAATGTAGTTCATTATCACTATTTCAGGCTGAATAATTGCTATCTGGCTGCATCTTGCTTACGTTACCTTTTCTAGGTGACATTCCTGAGAGAAGTCTTGTTCATTGCTGTTAAAAACATGATGATTGCTCTACCGTTTTAACTAAAGGAAAAAGATAACTTGAATATTGTTAGAAGCTGGAAAAGTTGAGCATTTGTTGAACTGCTATTCATAAACACATCACATTCACTCAAGTGTAGACCACTGCATGGTTGCTGTTTAGTTTAGTTGAGCATGCATTTACTTTTTCTTTACAAGGGCTTATGATATGCTGAGCAGCTGGAGATTTTGTTGATGTTATGTATTAACCACAAAGACGAGGTAGAGCTTAATGAGGGCATCAAGCCTTAGTATGGTTCTATTATTTCCTTGAAACTGTATTGAGATTTGAAACTGTAGCAAAATAAAAGTTGCTACAGATGTTGGTCTGAGGGGAGCTGTTGAAGATGCACATCACTCCTTGCCTGACTATTCAGAGAACTGCTGATACCTCTTACAGATCAAGACCCTAGATGAAGCAAAATGCAAAAGGCTGGGCAGGGCTTAAGAGTTCAAGTGCAAGAAGCACTTGGAGATCTTCTGGACATTCTCTCTTTTTACTATTGACCTTGATTTGGAAGAAACTGGTTTGTAACTACAACCATACAGTAAATAGATGTGTATACCGTTTCAGTTCATCAGGATATTAATAAATACTGCTTGGGATGGGATTTCTTAACTTAAAATTAAGTTACAGGTAGTCTTCACCCTTGGGAAGGTAGCAAACTTTGACCTAGTGTATCTAGTAAAATGTGTTGTAAGTGTAGTCCTGGAATAATATTGTACGTTATTCAAAAAGCCTAAATCAAGGCAGTAGGTGAGCTGCTAGAAATACAGCATCATTCTAACCTGTTGCAGTAGAATTCTGGTAAAATGTTTCCTCCTATAATTTCAGATACATTTCCATTTTCTCAACTACGGGAAGCACCAAAGCTTTCTACCAGATACACTCAATGGGTTAGTTATCTTTGTTTGTCTTTTTTTTTTTTTTTTTTTTTTTTTTCTAATTTACTGCATTAATTTTCCATGGTGCTTGTGGATTCCAAAACCTTTCCAGGAGGTACTTTAAGAATTGCTGACTTATCTTTTTTGTTACATGTCAGCACAAATTAAAATGTGTGTCAGCTTTTTCTCCAGTAAATAGGTTTATTGAATTCAGCTTATAGTGTAGCAATGTGTATTTATTGCCAATTATTATTTTTCTGTATGAGTCGAATCATGTGGTTGAACCATACTTCTAGGGGGGAAAAAAAAAAAAGAATGTCTTGGATTTGATTTAATCTGGAGAACATTCTGAGAGTTAAAATACATCAAAAATTACATAAGTCTCGTTGAATTTATATGAATAACTGTGTGCATTCCACCATTATAATATTTGTTTACCCAGTTTCAGTCTCTTCTGTTTAATAATTAATTGAGAACCACAAAATAAAAATGGTAAAAAGGAAAGGGTACATGTGGTAGCCCACTGCTTAATTATTTTTATATATCAAAAAAAAAAATCTCTAATGATGTTGTATTTATTGACCTTAAGACAAGTTTCAGAAGGGAAAATAAACAATATCGCTAATGTAAAACAAGAAATACTGGACTGTTTAATTCTCACAGAGGTGTTCAGAATGAACTTTACTGCTCTTTGCATGGTTGCTTTTTAGTTTTGAAGCACAGAGCTGCATTGTTATCAGAGCAGCTAATGCTTTCCACAGAGATGCAGGATAACACTCCTGTTTGGAATGCACAGCCCCAGGGAGGAGAAAGCTAAATGTGAGTCTACTTGCAGCTATTGCTTTCATTTGAAAATAATTACAATATTTAGGCTATTGGTGACATTGCCTCCAGTAATTTCAGCAGTGTATAGTGCCTGATTGTGTTTCACATATAAGGATACACACACAAATATTTTGCATATGTTTTTAATAAATACCATTTTTTACCTTCAGGTGTTTTGTTACAGCAGGGTCTCTCCAGCGCAAAATTTCCACATCCAAGTCATGCATGCTCCAAGAAGCTGAGAATACTTGCTTCAGTAGTCCTGTGCTTGGTTGTGATAAATCCATCCTTATTCATGCTTCCACACAGCTGCTGAGTCCAGCACATAAACAAATAAAACCTCTCAGGAATAACAACAGTGCATGGGAAGTGGTGCTCTGAGGACCTCGGGGTGAGCTGCAGCCTTCCTGCCATACCCCAGAGTGCCTGGCCTGCCAGATGGGGATGTTTTCTCGCACTGCTTCCATCCTGGTAGCTGTGCATCCGCTCGCAGCAACATGGAGAAAGTCACGTATGTACGTATATATTGGTGTATGCACGTATATTTAGGATTAGACCATCTGCAGAGGTCCCTTCCAACATTAACCATTGTGTGATATCTATACTAGAGGCTGTGGTTTCACGGTAGCTTTAAATCTAAATGTAGGCTGACCCTAAAAGAGGGAATACAAGTCTTCTTCCCAGACCTCGCTGCTCGTTCTTGCCCTGTGTGGGCACTGGTGTTCCTGCAGGCATGTGGTGAGCTGGGTTTGTGTCCTGGAAATGAGGGAACAGAGAGATCAGCCCCTCTCAGCTGCAGCCCAGACATAGGTTAACTTAAAGTTATTGTAAAACCACAGCTTGCTGAGAATGCAGGGAGAAAGAAAAGCAGAAATAACCATCCTATTTGAAATACAAACGTATTTGCATACATGTACGTGCTTCTTTCACTCATACAGACTGTGCTGAAAGGCATCTCAATAACTCAGAAAGTTACTCTTAGTGAAATAAAAAAACATTGGTAACTGGTTTTATGCAGGAGATCTGGCCTGAACTAAGAATTGCAAGTTCTCTAACTAGGAATCAGTGAAGCTGAAAGCACCTGTGAGCATCTTGGAATGGAAGTAGGGAAGTGGAGAAAGCATCAATGGGAGGTTTTAAAATTTATGTTCAATTGCATGCCATCCTCTCAGAGTAAGTTGTTTATCTGATGCCAGTCTAAAGACAAGCAGATTAATGTATTTTGAATTTAAACTCTTAGCAATGTCAAAATTTCCTTTTTTTTTTTTTTTTTCCTGGCTTTTCTGACTGTATTTTTTGGATATATTCCACTAATTAGCTAAACTGCTATCTCCTAGACAAGCATCAGACAGATTCCTTAAGAACTTGATTTCTTCCTACTTAAACAGCACTCTGCATAATCATTTCTAAATCATTAATGAGAAACACTTCTTTTCCATGAAAATGACAACACATCATAAAGCTAACAACAAAGAAGAAGAAGGTCTTAGGGAAAGACCAGTTACTGGAAGTTCTTCACAGGCTTCTTTATGGGTGGACCTTTCAAACCCTACTTGATGCAAAGCTGTGGCATACCCTTTGTAGCCAGCTGATGTTAATACTACCCATGCATGGCTAAACTACTTGTGTTGCAGCTGCTGAACTGCTGAGGCATTTAAATTCTGGCCAGAATTGGAAACCTTTTGCATTAATGTGACTCCTTCAGCCACAATAGCTCATCAGCTGAAATAAAGCGTGGTGCAGCTTCCAAGTGGAGGGAATGGTATTCCTGACAGCTATCCCAAGGTATGTTCAAGCCCTACGAGATCCATGTCATTCTTTTGAGATGAGCTGATTTTGAATGGCATGTATAACACCCCATCCTGTAAATATTCTGCCACTTTCTCCTCCTGCTGTCCTACAATTCAGGACAGCCTGAAAGGAGCCTGTACTTATTATCTCCATGACATGATTGGGCTTTGTCTCATATGCAGTTATTTGCAACCTACTAATTTATCATATTAGCAAATCAATGTTTCCTCATCATAACCTTTTTGATCATGAACAGATAAGGACAACTGGGCCATGTATATATTGCCACTATTACTATTTCAGACAGATTCCGGCTGCTCCTCTGATTAAAATGATTGAAATAATATCACGAGGTGATAGATTATGCAATGTTCCCCCCCCAGTGCTGACCCTGTTACTCCTCAAACATTCCATAAGTAGGAACAGAGCAAAGATCCCCAGTAAAAGTCCGGGCTGAAGGCTATTCCTGGACTCTAAGCACTCCATTTATATCATCCATTTTGCCATGCAATGCTGCCTCTTTCCATCATCATGCTTCTCATAAAACTGACTTTTATAACATGGAGACCTGCTAACTTCTTCTCTAAAATCTAGGCATGTGGGAATTGGTCTCTCAACCTGGAGCAAAGCCAGTAGTTAAAAATTCTTCAAGAGTTTAAGTAGAAGTCAGTAATATCTTTCTTTTGTTGCACTACCTATAGGAAAAAAAAAATAATAATTAAAAGAAAAACAGCTGTATGCTTGCAAGATGTGACAGCCACATCTTGGTCATGTCTGAAGTACTGATGTCCTGCTGTTGCCAAAAAAACCCCACACAAACGTTTTAGTGAGAGTGTCATCTGGAGGAGAAGTGAAATAGTCCCCCTGCTTCAAACAGCCTAGAGGAGTTCTCAACAGCAGCAGTGTGTAATCAGGGGTGTCATGTGTGAGGAGTAATATGGACCACTGGAGGGATTTCAGCCACAGGAATAGTCAGAGGGCTGGAAAATGCAGTCTGTGAGAGACCAGCAATGGGATTTCAGCTGTTTAACTAAAAGAAAAACAAGGAGAGACATGACAAAAGTCTTCTGATATGTTAAGGCTGCTGCAAAGGGAAAGGGAATGTGTTCCTCCTGTCTGCTGTGGATAAGACCAGAAAAACTGAGCTTAAACGGCAGCAAAGGAGATTGATATTGCACATTGGAAACACTTTTTCCTACATTAGCAATGGTTGGTGTTTGGACTAGATAGCCAATGGAGGCCAAAGGTTGGGCAGACATCCATCAGCAATGAGGTGGGTATAGCTGAGCTCACTTTGGATGAGAATGATGAACAGCATCACTCCCTTAGTGTTTCATTTAGCCATATCCTTGGACTGAGAAAGAGTTATTAATGTTGTGTGAGTTCTCCTATTTTTCTAACCCTCTCCCACCCTGATTTTTCCTCTGTCTTGTAGTGATGGCTTTCCTCAGGCTAATACTTGATGATGTTTTGAAAAAGTAAACATTGTAAAGAACAATTTTCATGAGGGTCGCTTGGATTTCCTGGCTGCTCTCCTGAGGTAATGACCTGACAGCTTCTGTTTCTCCATCTGAAGCGCAGTATGATGGTAATACAGTAACTAATGCAAAACAGTTTTGACATCTTGGAGGAAGCATTAACTGCCAAATGCCATTGCTTCACTTTCATTTCTTTAGCTCTGTCTTCTCTAATCAGTCTCATATTTACACAAAACTTTTCCATATAAATTTGTATTTGGAAATATTCTTTTTTATTTTTATTTTCTTCTTTTATTGTGCTGAAACTGAATTCTGCAATTCTTGGCAAAACTGGCATGGATTTTTCACCTTTGTTAGCAGCTGCAGGATTAGTTGCTCTGTCACCTCTTCTGTCCAGCAGTACTTCCCCTCCCATTTGCCTCTGAAATGGGCTGAAGTTGGAGATGGTTTCAGGCTAAAGACAAAGCTGGTGGGATGCTGGGACATGCTTACTGTCCACTTCTTTCAGTTTTTAGTGGATAGCGCTTCTTATTCCTTGATGAGTACCTCACTGGGGTCGACCCACCACACTCATCCCTGTGGGATGCAGCCTGTGAGGGATGTTCCTTGCAAAAGACAGTCTCCTCAGAGTGACATAGAAGACTGTGATTATTAAAGCCTGACTTTTTAGGAGGAAAATACCCACCTGAGCATTTAAAGGGGTGAACGTTGAAGGGGCTCTGACTGAGAGGAGAGCTCGTTCTGGTGCTTTCAGGTATCCTTGCACTGAGTGTTATCTCATCCTGCTTCCTGTGACTTCTGCTGCTTTGGACACAGCTTTAGTAGAAGAAAGGCTTTATTTGAAGTATTCTGGAAATACCACTTCTAAGAAAACATGGTCAGTGAATGTCCAGCTTTCTCTTCCTTTTGCTCTTCCAGCTATCTTCTTAGAATATAGTACAATATTTGTGTTTCCCCTCTTGGTGTAACTTGAAAACTTTCAGTGACTTTTAAGGTTCAGTTACTTTTGGCAGACTTCAGTTCTCCATGTTAGACCCACGCACTTGTATAAACAGAACTGGCTTCAAGCTGCGTTAAATATAATCACTTAGCTACAGAAACAAAACAGCTATAATGACTAAGATCAAGATTCCACTTTTTATAAACATTTGGGGCTGAAAACAAGAGTTTGGAGTGGCAATGACACCCTGCTCACAAGTATTTTCCCCTTTAGTTCTTCAGCTCTTGCATCTTTCCCCATTGTCATCCTTCTCTTTGCTAAAAGTGCATTTTTCCCTTCTCTAAAACTCACAGAAACAGATTCTGCCTAAATTGTGTCAGAAATGTACAGACACATGACAACAGGAAATATAAAGCAAACCCTGAAATATGACACCACTGCTCCTTAGGGACTGGAATACAGAATATTGAGTGAAATCCTAGCATTCCTTGTGCTGCTGCCTAGAAGCAGCTTGATGAGTGGCAAGCATTACAAACTAAAAATGTTGTGGAAGGAACACAATCAGCAAAACCATTCAAAGAATATTTATGCTTTATGTTGGTGTTTGACAGTAAATGTTTATTCTATGGTATAAGTGAAATAAGAAAAAAAGGAACTAAAATGTAATTTTAAAAATCAGTGTGGTGGCAAAAAAAAAAATGGGACAGAAGAGATTGCAGTTTTTATTTTTAAAAAGGAACTTTGGATGTTTTTTAAGCACTTTGTTTGAAAGTTAAAAAAAACATCCCAAAGAAGAAGGAGAAAAAGCAAAACAACCTCCCCCCCCAACACACAAGAAAAGCCAGCTATGCTCTTTGAAAACTGACACTAAAAGCATGGAAATGTTTTTCCTTAGAAATGAGGTCAAAACAGCCTCATCACTCCCCCAGCACTACCCAAACTTGAACTTGCTAAAAAAAATGCTTCCTGAAATTCAGAAGACCCAGTGGCATGTTACATGAGCATCACAAGCTGTATAAAGAATTTAACTTGCTTTATATCTGTCCTTGCAATTCTAGCCTTTAGTTTACATTAAAAAAAAAATAGCTGTGCTGAACTGTAGTGTTAAGCATTGTGTTATCTCCCATCTCACTGCTGGACATGATGGATATGTTTTAGCTGCTACAGCTATTGCAGACACCACTCCGACACTTACCCAGGTGTGAACTTGTCTTAAGCACTTTAAAGCCTCTGACCTGAATTTAGTGCCGCTCTCAGTACACTCAGGCTGGTCTGTATGAGCAGCTAAACTAACAGCTGAGTGAGTTGTTAATTTGCATGGCTTCTCCTGCTATATCCCAGCAAAGATGGAGGCTAAGCAATGAATCACAGAATCATAGAATGGCTTGGGTTGGAAGGGACCTCAGAGACCATCTAGTTCCAACCCCCTGCCGTGGACAGGGCTGCCAGCCACTAGCTCACTAGATCAAACTGCCCAGGAACCCATCCAGCCTGGCCTTGAACACAGCCAGGGATGGGGCAGCCACAGCTTCTCTGGGCAGCCTGTTCCAGCGCCTCACCACTCTCTCAGGGAAGAATTTCTGAGAAAATTACTCTTTGGAAGAGTAGTTACTTTTCTTCTGCTTTTCCATAATTTCCTATATTTGTCTGAAAGGACATGTGAAATGCATACCTAGAAACTCCTGCAAAACCCACTTGGAAAGGGCATGGAGTATCTTACACTGGTAGCAGGTATATCCCACACCTGAAGCAGGTTAGTCCATCTAGCGGTAAATCAAATGTTGCAGCAATAGATATGCCTAAGCAGATATTCAAGTAAGAGTTTTGTGATGATTATGCCTTAGCTGGTTGATTACAAGAAAGGTACTTACGGAACAGCCTCTGTTTAAACTGTAAAACTCACAGGGAATCTCTCCAAAACATTCTGTATGAGAATTAAAAAATACTTCAGGGTTGTTTCTAGCTGTTTGTACAACCTGGGTATCAATTCAGTTGTAAGTTGCATTACAATTTTCTTAAATGATAAAAATATCCCAAATTTCATAGTAATGTTGAATATTTTAGTATTCCAGAGGATCATTTTCCCTGTGATCTAATTTGCTGTGTTGACAAAGAGGAAAGTGTGTGGTTGTTATTACTAGAGAAAGTACACACTTTTACTGATGTCTCTGCTTTAGTTTACTTGGTTTTGGAAGACATGGATCTACTTAGGGAAAATCCAGATGCGGATGATTAGATGAAAGGGAAGACTACCAAAAACAATAGGATGAGTCTAAATCTGTGGAGCCACTATAATATATCTGCGTATCTGGAGTGCTATTCTCTCATAATGAGTAACAGGACCCGGAAACCCTTGAACATATGTTGCATTCACAGTGAATCAACCCACGGTTTTACTCATATCCTTTTCATACTTTCATAAAACAAAATTTGGATCCGGTTCCAGCAATTTAGAAAAGTTTTATGGCAACTGAGTCAAAGAATTTGGCATGTTTTGAAGATTGGAAGGCCACTGGAATGCTCTGCAAAAACTCTGCTGATGTCTTAGTAATAATGAGGTAACAATAATAAATTTTTCTGTGTTGCAAAAATAGGGTTCTTTTTAATTTCTACTTGAATATTTAGAGGCTATTAACTCTCTAGGACATTCCTGCATTTTTTTTTCCTTTTCAAATGATAGATTCTCTGTAGCCATAATTCTTGACGAGGCAATGGAAGATTTATTACTTTTTCTGATATTTAAATGGAGATGGATGATTTGATTTGGTGCAGATGGCCTGAAGTGTTTTGTATGTCTTTGTTTAGAAAAGTTTCTCTAGAAATAATCACATAAATTTGTGTCTTCTTTACTTGTAAAAAATAGAAAAAATAAACACATGTGTATACTGGTTTTCTAATTCCAAAGTTTTCAGGGATGTAACTGATAGCATAGGATAGAGTTTGTGTGTTTAATATAAGCCTCAAGAAGCTACACAGTGGAAATCGTGGGAATGTCATAACATCAAAAAAAATCTCACCACTCTTCCTTAAATATATAAACGTGAATGCAAACAACTGTGTCCAAACATTTAATGTGCCCTAAATGATTTGGGTATAAATAACAGGATGTTTTTTTTCTATTAAATTTGCTCCCTAGCTTTCTTCAAGTGTGTGTGTTTTTTGGCTGTGGGTATTAATGATTCCCGACAAGCAGAATCAGTCACTGGTTGTACACTTTTCCAGACGTGCTGAGATGAGAAACGAAAGAACACAGTGCAAGATGACAAGGAACTAATTTCTTGCTGCTGCTGCATTTTGCTTAGGATGTTAGGAATACAGATGCATCTTCTCCTTGATGGGAGTAGGGCAAGGATTAAATCCATCAATGTTTACAAAATTGTGTGTGCCTAAAGTTGTTCTGTTAAAAGCATTGCTTATTTTTTCCATGATATAAGCTAATTATGTACATTAGGACCTATTTGTGTGGGAGCTGTGTTGTAATTTCATATCTGTAGTAGTTATCAGTAAACGTGAGGTGTTTGTTGTGATGGCTTGAAGTGTCACATTGGCAGTGTGAGCACTTCTGTGTCTTTAGTCAGAAGACTTTCACTCATTGTAACAATTCTGAAAATAAGGTGACAATGTCTTAATGTCTTCAGAGCTGTTAAATAATCTAAACATGGGCTGTACTGGAAGGCCATGAGGAACCTGAGACTAAATTGTTGCAACCTAAATCTCCAGCCTCCCCCACCTGACTATTGAAACCACCAGCTCCTGATTTATAGAGGAATAAATCTTGAAAACAACCAGGACCACAGCAGCATTATTCCATCTTTCCATCAGCTTAAGCAGAGCTGGAATTATACAGAACTCGTCTTGTACTAACCTCAAGGCCTTATTCTGCGCTAGCAGTGGAGAAACTGTCCGTTTTTGGTTCTGTTAGACTTTGAAACTCCACCATAATCTGTGTCCTGCCTTGGGGTTTTGACCTCCTTGTTATCTGCTGTCCACCTGGTATGTATGCCAGTGAGGTATGGGCCACATCTCTTCTGGGCTTCATGTACCTTTCTGTATACTACCAGCATTAAAATATACTCGTGGTGTTGTGGTGTGCAGATCGGACTCCCGCTTTGCCTGAGCAGGGCATTGTGTTGCATCAGCAGCCAATGGGCATAAATGCTGCTATTCAAAAGGAAGGAGTATGTTCTTCTTCGTGCTTCTCAGAATTAGCAGCACTTCAGGTAAAACTAGTGTTTGTTCAGCATATTTGTATTTTGTCAGAAAGTGTTAAGTCCTTTATTCCGGTTGTGGTGCTAGGTGATCATCATTTTTTTACCCTCTTGTTTCTTCATCAGTTGTTCATTTCTGTGAGCGTGTTTATTTACAGGATACAATGCACATTATCACGGGAGCATTAAGAAGGGAGCAGGTCCAATAATAGCAACAGACTTTCATAAATCAGAAACAAAGAAGTTAGGGAAAGCAGAATAGGGAGCAGACTTAGACTAACCTTTAACTGTTTAAAGAAAGCTGTATTTACCTCAAAACCTGTCATTTAAAATACATAATAATAGATCATCATACAATTGCCTCTTTGTTTTTGTTGTATTTTTAGTTTTGATTACTCTCTTTTTGGTGCCATATAATCTGAAGTAATTTTAACTAGCACTCACATCATAAACAATCTCTACAGGTTTTCTGTTCTTGCAATTCATATTTACCAAATACTGGTTCTTTTGTTAAAACAGTTTTGGTTTACCCATAAATTATTTACTTGTATCAAAACAGAAAGTGAAATTGTGTGTACTTTTTTAGTAGTTGCACAAGTCTGAGAAAGGAAAGTTGGACCACACAACCACCCTCTGGAACTGTTCTTCTTATTATTCTGTATTGTAACTTGCTCTTATTGAATATCTTTTTGAATGGCCACCAAACCTTTCCTAAACCTTTAAGACTTGAAATTTTGAAATCAAAGCATGTTATTAGAAAGATTATAGTCACAATTTGGAATATGATGAGAATTTTATGTGCGTTTCACTTCATGGCAGTTCTTCCAATTTTTTTAACATATTTCTCAAACCAATAAATCTGTTACAGAGATCAGACAGTTGCCAAATAAATGGTTTCTGCCAGCTCAGCTAAGATTTTTTACTGCTTTCTCTCTGAATATAATGATGAGTATCCATTTAATGCCCATCTGAAGGGACTCAGTTAGTAATTGGATACGTTGGACTGTTCACCTTTAGGTTATTGGTAGAAATCCAGCCAAGCTCAAAGCCATTAACATGGCTGTTTGCAGCTACTGTGAAATGAAGGGGAAGTCTCATTCAGCTATTAATAGGCATCTATAGTAAAACAGTTTTGCTGCAGCTGGTGTAGAAAATGTATTTCTAGTGGGTGTAATTAAGTAGATAAACATCACAATAATGCATCTTCCTAGAATGTAAGAAGTTTTTTTTACCTAGATTTTTTTTTTGTTGTTGTTCCTTCAAGTCACATGTAAGATCTGCTAGTGGAACATCTTCTGAGGTTTTCCATTACACTGTTATACTGTTCCTGCTGGGCTTTTAAATAAACTTCAGTTTTCAGGACTAAGGTACATTTTAGAAACAGTAGAATAACTCTTACTATAATTACTGTTTCCATACCTCAGTGTAACCTTGAGATTAACGTAACCTTGATCCAGAATGGAAAGGATGTACAAACTGACTAAAATAAGTATGGAAGGCAAATGAGATTACTTGTGGAGAAACCAGCCTGAGCATCTAATCTTGCAAGCACCAGTGATGTTTTCTTATCAATACTGTAACCTCACATCATTTCAGCCCATTTTGCAATTTTGGGGGATCTCTGTGTGTTCTTCACAATACAGGCTTTGGCAGTTAGTTAAATTAATTTAAACTGATTAAACTGGGGGAAAAAAAAACAAAACAAAACACATTTGCCATTGTACTTGCAAAACAGTAGAATTAAATATCTTTTGAACTTTAGACCAATTAATGGGACACAATCTTTTACAGCCATAGATGGTAGACAGAAAAATTGGTTTACAAATTAGATGTGTCCCTTGGTTAACTTACAGAGATGTTTTTAGCCTGAGGACAGTCTTTGGCATTAGATGGGAGAACTGAACCATGTTAAAGACTCTTGCATCAGTTTTCAGACAGCAAGACTAAGAGGAGACAGGGGCGAGCCTTTACCGTCAAGAGCTGCCTCCTCCCTTGGCTGAGCAGGAGCAGTGCTGGGACAGTGGAGAAAGATCTCACCCTTTTCCTGGAGCATGGGTGATAGGTTGTCCATGCAACCCAATGCCATTGTACCTATATGTGGGTTGGAAAAGAGGGAGTTTTGCCCAGCTCCAGCTTGATCGCCAGCATCTGATGGCCTCAGGCTCCCCAGGCCAGCTCTTTCCATTTACTGGGACCCTCTGTAGCCCCAGAGGTCGATTCTTATACTGGTTGATGTGTCCTGGGGGAGAAGTGTAGAAGGTATCGGATTGCTTAAGATGTGAGTACTGTCCTGACATATTTTGGTGCATTAGCTGCCCTAGGGGAAGGAGACTGGGCAGTTAGAGAAAAGAAGGGGAACAAATCTGTGTCAGCACATGTTCTGTTACACTTGATGCAAGGATGCTTTTCTCATGTGTTTCACTGGTAGGAAACTTTTTTTCTTCTGCTTTAACTACTTTGCTATTGGGAACAAACAAACAGGCAAGCACTGACCCTGCAGCACAGTGTGCTTGGAGAGGTCTCTAGGAGAGAGTCTCAGACCCTACTATGAGTTGTTTTGTGCCTCAGGAGATGCAGCTTGTACCAGGATCAGGCCTATATTTTCCAACAAACAGTGGCCTAATACAAAACTGCTAGCAGGAAATATTTAATAAAAACTTAGGAATCTATTCCATGAAGACAGTTCATAATTTTCTCTATCTCTGTCTTAGCAAAACATTCTCTTAAAATAACAGAAGCTGAACTGCTTCTGGCACAGAATTTAACTCTCCTCTCTTTCATAAATTATCAAGAGAAATTCAGGGTGGTACAATTGAACAAATATTGGAAAAATGCACTTTTTAAATATACATGGGTTTTGTGATTAAACCTGACTATCAAGAGATTGCATTTGTGCCTTAAGTAAGACTTTAGCATGTGGAACAAATGATACTGGAAATTTCGTAGCTGCAAAGTCATTGTAAATTTGGGGTCAGCAGCCCTGAAGATTACAGCACCTGACTGGATTGCTTTCCCAGCAACTTTGTTGGATATGTGATGGATGCACCAGACTGAACAACTGTGCAACTGTAGGATGAGTTGGCTCTTATGCAGGCAAAATGGATCCTTCCTTCTTCACTGAATGGCAGCACTTAGTCACATCTCAGTCTCAGTACTCATACAGAGGAAAAGCCAGAAATTCAGAGCAGAAAGTGGGCTCGGGGCAGCTCCACTCTTTCCCAGCAGCCCACAGTTATGTTGCAGGAGGAGCAACAAGAAATTGCATTTTTAGACAATGCATCATAGGAAGATGATTCAGGTTAACTTTGGATTTTGTTATAGGTTCTGCGTATCTGTTCAGAGCAACATTTTCCCCGTGACTGGAAGAAAGAGAAGCCTTCCTAGAATTATATCTTTTATTATAATGGTCTCTGTCATGTAATGGGGATTTTTTTAATGTTAAACCATATAGAAGTAATACATTATGGTCTTGGCACTAACGCTATGTCCAAATTAATATTTTTATTTCATTTAGAAAATGTTTTTGGAACAGACTGCCCAGGGAGATGGTGGAGTCTCCATCCCTGGAGGTGTTCAAGAAATGTGTAGACAGGGCACTTAGGGACATGATTTAGTTAGAATAGTGATGTTGGGTTGACAGTTGGACTGGATGATTTTAGAGGTCTTTTCCAACCTTTATGATTCTGTGATTCCAAGCCAAAGGCAAAATGCCCCCAATTAGCTTATTAGAAATATAACCCAAAGAAAAAACTGTCCCCTAGATGCAGCCCAGCTCTGGGAACAGTGGGCATTAGTTTATCTTCCTAACTGGCACCAAGTCTTGCACAGCATTTGACAGATGACTTGGGTCAGACTTTAGGCATAGTGTTTATGGTTAAGTGGATATGCTCTGTCTTCTAAACATACTAATATATAATAATATCTTAACTGATATTAAGGGCCACTTCTCAAAAGTGCTGAGAACTTTGATCTTTTGCGGAATTTCAAAAAGAATCAATGTGATTCATTAAAAAAAAAAAAGAGATAAATATAGTGATGTAATGATACAGACTTCAGTGTCATTCTATTTCCAAAATTATCCGAAGGTACTGTAATATCAAAAATTAATAGACATTTTAAAAGTGAAATTCATTGCTGCTAAACATGCACAAAGAAACCAAAAATAATACCAACAATGTTCTCTTTCTTTTTCCTCAAAATTAAATTACTTCAGTATCAACACTACAATTAGGAAGGAGTGGATGTTAAAAAAAAAAAAAAAAAATTTTA